>CM030018.1:13093729-13246229 GCA_017639485.1 Pluvialis apricaria
CGCCGTCCCGTTGGAGCATTGCTGTTGTAAGCTCTCCTCCTAAGAACCCATAGCTGCTTTCTCGGAAATTAGTGGAAGACTGGTGGCTGCCATTGATAGGACAGGGAGGAGGACTGGGCCGTAGGCATGCAGAAACCACAGAACTATTATTTTTATTCCGGTGACTCTCGGTAGGTGTTTGACTGCAGTTAGGCAGGCATGGCCAGCAGCTCAGAGAGCAGGCAGGAGTCTGTCTGTCCGTAACGGTCAGCAGCTTGGGCGGGTTTCAGGTTCGTACAGCCCCCAGCACCGTACAGTGGTTGCTGGTAGCGGTGTTTGCCGGGTGCGTCCGTCCTGCACCCGAGCGTGGGCAAGCACGAGAGGCAAAGGGCAGATCAAAGCCTGGCTCTGGCCGCCTTGGTTTTTGGAGGATGGCGGGGTGGAGGCCCGGCTGCTGCCTGCCTGGCTTTCTAGCACAGTCGATGTGGAGGTATATATCTGACTGGGTGTAGGTGCGACGCACCTGGTACACTGAACAGATTTCACATTTGTATGTTATTATGGCAAATACTTGCATTTGACTTAAGAAGTGAATGACATGTAATGCTACTTACCTGTATGATGTGAATCAGGGTTGAATTTGATCCAGATCCTGAGGTCTGAACTGTGCTTTATTGCCCGGTTAGTTTCAGTAAGTGTTTGGGTTTGTTTTTTATCTGAAAAACTGTAGCGCCTCAGAAGCAGGAAGAGCATCAGGACTCTTTTCCCCTTTTTCAGGCAGGTAGACGTGAGTTTAAGTGTGCTGCCTACAAGGAAAATGGTGGAAGGACCATAAATTGATCCTGCTAGTCACGATTGGGGCTTATTTTCATTCTTTTTCCTCTAAGCCACAATGAATTCCTTCTGAAAGGCAGCTCATGCTTACGCTCTGTCCATTTTTATGCATGCTTACTGTTTTACACATCCAACAGGGTTATGTATGCTTTTTTAGTAATGCCTGCTAAAGCGTGGAAAGGATCAACATTTCATTTTCATTACATTTCATTTATTTCTCTATTTTGGAGGAAGGGTTCCATAAAGTATAAGATAGACATAACGAAAATAAGTTTCTCCTGCGGGTGAAAGGTATTGGTAGTTAATGTGACTCCTCATAAAGCAGCCAAATTGCAAGTTACAATCAAAGATTTAGAAAAAATGTCTGCTTGATAATGTCTTTTGCCACAATAAAATACAGTCACACAAGGAGTAAAAGGCTAAAAGAATGGCCAGACAAAGACAGATCATCTGTTTGCGCTTAGTTGAGACTCCTACAAAGCTGTTACTTGAAAATACCTACGCTGGGTACAGGAACACGGAGATTGCCATCTTACATGTATATTTAGTCTTTGGTTATATTATTTCAAATGTTATGTAGCTATAATAGCATGAAATAGATACAGAGATAGATATTACATCATTGCTGCTATAATGCTCTGCTGCAAAAGGACTTTTTAGAGGATTTCTAATGATAATGAAAATATTCTGATACAGCATTAAGGATTTTGCTACTGAAATGTGTTTAATGTAAATATGCTGTCAGATACCCTTCAAGTAATTGACAAGAGCAGATGATTAGCAGTGTTCTCAATAGTGTTTTTGCATAATCTTACATTTTGACAGAACTCTTCAGCGGCTTTTTATTGTCAGTGCTCTGCAATCAGTAATACTTTTTCCTTGACATTTACTTTGTCATTATAAATCTTGTAAGTGGTCATTTAACTTGTTCAGTATGCATGTAAGAATATCATTACTAACACATTTGAAAAAATGTCTTCCTGTTGAGGAACTCTTGTGAAAGTAAACTTAAAAAAAAACCCTAAATGAAGTAGGTTGATGAATGACTTTATGAAATAAATACCTGTCTGTGAGCACCTTCCACATTTCAAGGATGATTTTAAAATCACTTTCTTATTGAACATTCACATATAAGTCAGCAAATTCAACGCGGTCGTTGGATTTTTTTTAGTCTGGTATTTTTTAAATTTAATACTATTGTTCAGTTATGATCATTTACATCTAACTGACCAAAATTAAACTCATATGATCCATAAGCATTCATAATTACATACTGCATGTAACGTTAATAGTCAATATAATAAACCTTCATCTTTATTGAAGCATCTCTTGTTTCTACAGCAGTTCTTTAATCTATCTCAATAGATTTCTAGTGTACAGCTCATATAGATTTGGTCAGTGACAAGGGTTAGAGTAGTCTTGTAGAACATTTACTTGTAGCTGTGAAAAGCCCACATTCATCAGAGGATTAGGTCGATCAGATTGTACCAGGATCAATGGAAGGACTGTGTGATCCCTCTTAGGCTGTAATGTGTTCACCTTCTTTGGAGAGAATTCACATACACACACATTTCTCTGTCTTAAAGCCATTTATCTCAGAATGTCAAATTGCAATAATTAACCATTATTGATCTTAAATTCAATTAACTTCATTAACACAGGTCATGATGAGGGTGCTTGTAAGGGAAAGGCTCTTGACAAGTGTCTTTTCTTATATGACATTGAATGTTCACAATCGTGGCTATAAGCTATTCATATTGTGCCACAGGAACATCTTTTAAAAATGACAAGAGTTTGGTTGGTGGCTCTGAAGCGACATTTTAATCCCCTCCCCTTCATCTTCTAGTTCTCAGGGTTTGCCAGCAAATTTTCTATTCAGGAATCAGTGAACCATTTGTTTCCAGCACATTATCTTAGTGTGGTATTATAGCAAAACCCACCTATTCAAATACCCTTCAGTTCAATAGCTAGTGCTAGATAGAGACTCATTTACAAAAGCGTATATTAGTATAGTTAGCAAATGAGTGAAATGAATATTCAGTGCTTCTTTTTGCTATACGTGCAAAACAAGCTGGGGCCATCTCATAGAGGTAATCCTTAGAATCTCTGCTTTCTCCAAGTCCTAAGATTCATATTGCAGTCAATAGTTGTTTTTCTTAAATGAGGGCTGGATAAAAACTGTGAAAGGACACAAAGGTTTGTTGGCCCACAGTGAACTCCTTTTTTCATGGAGAAACTTCATTATAAGTACAAGTTCACAATAGCTGAAATTGTGATTGAAATCATTTGGATTTCTACTATACCATTCATACAGTTGTATGGAGTTTATTGTAAGGAGGCACTGCAACCAAAATAGCTATTGAAACTACTGTATAAAGGACTTCAATGGGAATTTCAAGTCTGCAAGAAAAATGAAGGATCAGGTTGAAGGTCTTTTGGTACTTTTTGAATGTCTTAAGTAGTCATGATCATTTACAAAAAAAAAATCTCAGAGTAGAATGACTCACTGTAATATATTGAAGCATTTTAGGAGAAAACTTGATTTTTGAAAACTTGATTTTTAAAAACTTTACAATGAAGGCTACAGCTCCAGAAATGTATGTTAATATTAGTATGGTTAAACACATATACAAAGTGAGTGTTCTGGTTACTGTAAAACTGGTAAGGTCTGGACAGATTAGGAGCAACCAAAGATGTGGGAAGATTACAGGAAGTAAGGTGTAAAGATTTTTTTTCTTAGTTTAAAAAATGCTAAAGTGCAATCAGAGGACTCTGAGAAATGTGTATAAAGAAAAATGACAACATCAGTTTTGTTCAGAAACAGATTTCTGTGACAATTAAATGGTCATTTTGTCACTACATTTGCTATTTCCACTCCACTATACAAAGCGTTTACTGAAAAGAGGCAGGGCAGAAGCAGAATGGTTTGATTACTGCATTTGAAGAAACTAAAGTTCCCTTACAACATCTGTTTGCTCAGTGAAGGATTATAATAATTAAGAGCTATTAGAGCCATATTGAGAACTTTTATGCTCATGCCTGCTTATCCTGGAGTTGGCTGTGAATCTTCTATTGGTTTGTTGAATGCTCTGTGTGTTTTTCAGTGATTAAAAGATGCCACCCAAATGCTGATGTCAAGCAGAGATTGTGTCACTGTGTGGTTTAGTACCAATTCATACAGAGAATTTGGCTTCGTCTTACCAGGATGTTGATAGTGACTTTTATTAAAAAAAAAAACAAAAAAAACCAAAAAAACCAAACCACCAAAACAAACAAATATTTGTATTCTTTGAGGATTCTGGTAAATAGTTTTGTCTGTTTGAGGAAATGGTAACTCTGTGCTTAGAAAAATTCCACAGAGTCCAAAAAACAATTTACCTCCCAAATCAAAACTAGGGTCAGAGAATAACATGAAGCTATTTTCTCTGCTTATGAACGTTTATTTCCACTGTGGTATGCGCTTGCGTGGAGTGGGGAACCCTAACAAGTCTGTAGTACTTCACACCAAGCAACTGTCTTGGAAACCAACGGAAAACCACTTTTGTCTTAGTGTATCACATTTACTCGTGATGAATAATATATACAGTAAATGTACCTGTTTTTTTTTCCTGTTACTAATGCACATACTAATTGTATTTGTTAAGTTTATGTGAAAGTTTTCAGACTGTGGGGCTGCTTGTGAACTGTTTACTTCAAAAGTTTGTGCCCAGCCTGTGAATCCGCAGTGGTGTTTTCCCCTTGGTGGCTGGTTAGCTGCCCCTCAACCTCCCGGTGGAGACTGAGGGACTTCATGCTCCTTCAAATGTTGTTCATTTGTAACTCTGGCATACTTGGAAGAAGGGCATCCCTTCCCCAGGACTGTAGCAGGGAGGGGAGGAAGAGAAAGATACTACATGAATCTTGATGAAATGAGGACACCAAGACCCTGAACTGACTCAAACCAAGCAGCGGTTGAGAATTCCCAATGGGTGCTCACAGTCCCTGTTACCAATCTGCCTATTTGATCTAGTCCTGCTTCTGCGTGTGAAAGGTTGGTTGTGTGGTGACAGGGAAGGCCAAGAAGGTGTTTTTCTCTTTTTTCCCTTTTAGCAGCATCAGCCTGAAATTCCAGGCTTGTGCTCATAGGGTCTGTTGAAATCTCTACTCCCTCAGAGTGCAAAGGAGGAAGGAGATTGATTCCACAAAATACGATAGCAAGTAAAGTCCTTTTGTCCTCATGGGCATGTTTCTCAGCTTCGATTACTGTCATCCTGCGTTGCTTCTGGTCATCAACTGTGGGCACACACAGTGGGATATAAACTGTTGCCCAGCTTCTCTACAGCTCTGGTACTTCTGGGAGACAGTTGTTTTATGTATGCGGGACTGCAAATTTAGGACAAAACACATAAAAATCTGGTTTTCCTGACCAGGCATAGTCTCTGAACTGTTACTCCTGTGAAGTTTCTCGTAAGTACATCGTTCACTTCTAACTGTGCAATGATGATTGCAGAAGGCAAGTGTTACATGAGGAAGTCTCTTTAAGAATCTATATGGTTTTGTTCATTATGTGTGGGAGTAGTTTGGACCTTGGGTCTCACTCAAAGTTTTTTAATCTTCAGATCCCTTCCTGTCAAGAACTTCCTGTATAAGGTGGCAGATGAACTCTCTAAGCGAGAGGGATCTCGAACCGGTCCTCACACAACCCTACCCACAGAAGAGTACACTGCAGCATGATGGGATCATGTACTGTTCTCCATGGTAGAAAGAAGTGGTGTTATGTTTCATGGGTGGATAATTTGAGCAGATTGTAGAAAAACCCTGCTCAGCAGGTTGAATTCGGGGAGTTTAGGCCCCGGGCAGAAATGAAGGCAGAGCACAGCTTTGGAGGAGAGAGGCATGATCCATCATGTTACATCTCCAGGTAGGCTGCAAATGCCTGTTCTACCAGAACTGCGCTGAACCCCTGCTCTGTGCTGGGAGTGGAAAGCTCTTTGGAAGAGACTTGTGACAATAGTTCTCCTTACTTCAAAAGCCTTTCCTGTTTTCCACATTGTGAAAAGAAGTTTGCTGGCAGTGTGCAGAGTCAGCATTAATTGGATCCCAGCAGCTTGGCTCAGAGGAGATTTGTAACCACAGGCTCTGGGTTGTGCACAATACATGCACCTGTGGGTATTTCACTGGATATTTTATCCTTAATAATTGTTTAAGCTGAAAACTGGCAATTATTTTCAATTATACACATATAATGTACTCACATAAACACACTGTGAAGAAGCATAGGAACAGAAACACAAACGTAAGCCCCTTTCTCATGTTTTATGTAAATAGCTGAATTATATATATTAACGTATGGGAGTTACAGGCTCCTTTACTTGTCTCCTTCCCTGGCACTAGGCAAGTAATTTTTAACTTCTTTGGATTTCCAGGTCTGCAGCTATGAACTGTGGATAAGAATGCTTCTTCCACAGGGTTGCTGTGAAGAATAAAACACTTGCTGAAGCTTTTGAACATCTCAGTAGAGTGATGCTGTCCAATAGTGCTAAGTTGTTTCTAAGCCATCATTTAACATTATGGCATCCTGTTTTGTCAGGTGTGTGTTTAATGAAGGAGATAATACATAAATGTGAGGTTTGCATGGGAATCTCTCATTTAACAAACATCTAAACAGTATTTGGTTTCAGAAAAACCTCCCTCATCAGAATTAATAGCAATTTTTGAATGTTTTCTTTCTTCATTTGTAGGTGGCCTGTATCATACTTTTCATATGGCAGTGTAAAGTCTAAAGTGAATAGGAGACCTGAATCCTGTACCCTCTTTAACTACACAAGAAAACAGGGGAGTTTGGACTACAGTGACATGAGGAAAAGGTGCCTGTTGGAGGCTTGCTTTGTTCTGCACTTAGATGGCCCACCCATTAATGACATATAAACTCATTTCTTGTTGTCGTCTCTTCAATGTGTATTCTTGTCCATGTAATTCTCAACTCTTAACACTTACAGTTGATTTGAGCTCTCTGAAGTTGCTCCAAATGTAATACCAGTCCAGGATGCTGGATTAGAGCAGCTGGCTAGCTTCCTCTGGCCTATTTCTGAGTTCTCTGTGGCAGACAGCTGCCGTATTTTTGTGAAGAAACAAACTCAAGTACACTTCAAAGTTTCTAGTGCCTAATGTTAACCACCCATTAGATTGGCGTGCTATGTCACATCCATCCACACTGCTTCCCAATAACAATACTACACTCTTGTTGGCGTGAAAAGACTGCAGATTTATCAACATACCAAAAAATCCAGCTAAACAAGCATTAATCATGCACATCACATCACATTAACATGTTCAAAATTAATATTCTTGACCTTGCCAGTGGGCAGAATAATCAGTCTTGCAGTAGGATCATACTCCGGTGCAAGGTACCGGCGACTTCAGCCTATGTGCGAGAGAAGTGCTGACCTCTCCACTTGGAAATAACATTTCTCTCCCATAATAGACAGTCCTGCCTCTATGAAACAGAACCTTTGACCTTTCTAACAGGAATAATGTCCCTGTCAAGGTGCTGGGTAATCAGTACTGCCATGCCCGTTTAGAGACAGTGTTGTCATTTGCCACTCTTGTAAACAGGGCAGCCACTCCTACCTCCCATTTCTGTCGCCTAATGAGGAATACGCTAACATCTCTGCCAAGTAGTGAAGTCTTAAATATAATTTCAGTTACATGTGAGTTATCAGTCAGTCTTAGTGTAGAAATAGCTCATGTTGTGGGTGAAATGTTTGCCTTTCTTCCTTTAAGTGGAAGGCCTGCGGAGTGGGAGTTTTCTAACAGACTAATATAACTCTTTTATATGCCTTCATTTGCATTAGGTCTTTGATTGACTTCATCCACCGAGCTGGTTTTCTCTTGCCTCTGTTCATTAGTTTTGTGAGTAGGGTTCACTGGCACAGTCAAATCATCTCTGTGCTGCTGTTTCTCTGTTGGCTTTCTCTTGACTGGTGTTCAGACTGCGCCCCTCTCAGCTCTGAACGATCCCACCAAAACTGGCGACTCTTCAAGGTTTCTTCATCGATGACTTAAATCTTAAAAAAAATACCCTGGTTATTTCTTAGGTGGCTGGTGTCAGCTTTAAAACAGAGTGGGAATGATATTTAGGAAAAGGCTCCGCACTGGCAGCAAGCACTGGCTGTGGCGGGAGCAGCCCTCTCGCAGCACTGGGCTTGCCTGGGGAGCAGGGGGGGTCAGGCTGCAGAGTGTTTCCCTGGCTGGGTCCTGCTCACTGCTCTGCTTTATGATCTCTTCTGATCCTTTTTCCCTTTTTCTTTTTGACTGGGAATAGAATATTCATCCCATAAGCATCCCATAATCCCTTTCTGCAATTCTGTTCTTCAAGTTCGAGATGTATATGGAGACAGTTTTTGTAAGGGTTGAGAAGCTTTTTTTCAGGATGCGCTCAAAATCAGATGGTTTAGGAGCTGACCCCTAGTATTACACGATGATTTCAAACCATGCATAAATAAATAAAAAGCTGGTTGTATTTTTTTTAATAAAAAGCTATTTGGTTAAAGCCAAAATATTTCCATGAAACTGAATGGTTTTGATAAACTTTGGTAGTTAAGCATTTGTTCATGTGAGAAGACTATTTGAATGTTTTGGTACTTTTTCAAGCAAAGAGCTTATATACTAGTTTAAATATACCCCAGTAAGCTAATTAAAATAAAAGAAAAAGTCTTGGCGAAAACACATAATTAAACCAAGACATTTCAAAAGTATTGAAATGAAATATTTGGATAGATTCAAGCCAAAATATAGGGTCTCGGATGTATTTTTTGGGGAAAAAAGGGAAGAACTGTGCAATTAATTGGTTTTTGGAAACCAGTAAATTATGCCTTAAATGCTATGGTTTTGTATTTCCAAACAAACTCAAGGAGGTGTGTGCCTGACCATGTTACTGGGCAGATGTTGCCATGGAAGGCATGAAAACCATGCAATGTTTTTCATCTTTCTGCTGAAGAGGACCTGTAGCAGTTGGGGTTTGAGCCGGTAGCCACGGTGGCTGGTGGGCATCGCAGAAGGTTGCTGAGTTTGGCCCAGGACATCAGCAGAGGAACGGCTGTTGTAGCTGCACGAGGACTTCCTCTGCCTGCAGAAACGAAACGGAGCAGTGATATTTCTCTGATCTTGTCTAGCAGATCTCTGGTGTCTGTGTAGAGCCAGGTATATGAGTTTATTAGTGTATATACAATATGTAGTTCATTTGGGGCAGTGACGGATCACAATTTATTTCCACTGGCAAAGAAATGATCCATAGCTCAGTTATGAAGGTAATTCCCTCTTGTGTGGAAATGAATTGCATTATACCACAGCTTACTGTTATGTTTTGATATCAAATGTGTTAATTTCATTATTACCTAGCAGTTTAGTTAATAATTATAATAAATATTAATGAGGGAACTGTCTGTTCTCGACCTCTTCATAGCTGCACCTGCAATAGGTTTCTGAATCCCTTTGATATCCTCATCTCTAGAAACTGAGGGCTGCAGCAGGGAACTACTATCCATTTTTTGTCAAATATTATGTCATAGTGACGCTATTGCTGAACTTGCAGGCAATTTCCTGTGGGTTATGGTGCCCTATGAGATGTAAACTAAACAAGAACTGTAATTTTTTTTCTTCTTTTACTCTGGGAAAACAAAAAAAAAAAATCCAAAACCACCTAATTTCTTTCATTTCCATTATTAACAACTTCTGCCATTAGAATTGCCTTTAAAGTTATCTTTTTTTCCCCCCCAGACTTTGCTGTCGAGGCATTGAAGATCAGTTTTACAGATGCCCTGCTGTTTCAAACATTTACACTACACTTGAAAAATATCAAACCATGAGGTTGGTTTTTTTTTTTTTTTGAGGAGAAGGAAACAGCTGAGTAACGATGGGCTGGAGACAGTGGTTCTTAAAGACAATCTCTCTACCAGGCACTGAATCTCAGCAAAAAAATTTACCATCACCTCCTGATTTTATTCTCTGTTTTCATAGTCTTTTTGGTCTTCCTGTTGGTACTTAACTAAACAAGAAATTTCTCTGCTATGGCCCTCCTTGTCCTTCTTTTTGTTGCAGTGAAGCTGTTACCTTCACGTGTACTCAGACAGACTCAGATCATCTCTGCTGTGAGCAAGATCTGGTGGGGCAGGGAGGGATCAGGGCTTCCCTTGGTTGCGGATGGGCTCTTTTCCACCAGTCCCTGCACCGAATCCCGTACTCCCTGCTAGCATGGGGCTGAAATTTGGCCTTAACCCTCTCTCCTCTTCTGTCCCACATGCTGGTAACAATTTACTTGGGTTTTCTGAGGAGGAAACATGTCAGCCACCATAAAGCTACCTGTAGTGGTATTGCAAAACCTTTGAGTATGCCCCGAGTCTGCCATTGCAGATTGGTCCCGGACTTGTTGGGTTGCTTTGTATTGCCCTGACTGGCCCTTGGAATAAGGAATTGAAAACTACAGGCATAACCTTCAGTTGAGGAGGGTATTTTAAGTCTTAGGCTAAGGTATTTTCTTGAGCACCCTCATCCCTTGCATAAATCTTTGGTTGAGGAAGTTGGGGGTAACGTGGTGTTTCATCCCTCCTCTCCTTTGTGCAGGGGAAAGAGCGGAAGGAGTTGTTCAAACTGTCAGTTTATCGAAGTTGCAGATTGCTGGGTTAAATTCCATACTGTCGTTTGTGCCTCATTTCCCGCATTTCTGGATCAAAGACTGATGTCACAACTTGGCTTCACAACTTAAGCTCAGGAAGGAGAACAGCTAGAGAGGAGGCAGCTCCTGGTTAACACGCAAATATGCTTGATAGTTGGTGAAAAGGGCAAAGAAAGCATGAAAGGTAAATAGATTTACATTTAAATGAGCCGCATGCTGGAGGTTTTCCCTAATGTAAAAGTCAATCTCTAAAAAACTGTGAATGTGACAATACAAGTGTTTCAGTCCAAACAAAATTCATAAGATTTCAGCAGGAAGAGAAATAAAAATGTAAAGAAGAACACACTAGTTAGGGGCTTGATTCTGTGACCCCGGTTTGTGTTGGTGAGCACCGGTCCCCAGGAGCACTTTCCATGGTGTGCAGGGACAGAGCCCAGGACTTTGGTAGGTGATACAGTGGTGGGAATGGGTGGCACATGCTCACACTAGCACTTGGTGAACAGAAAGAGAAAAAGACAGGTACACTTACAGAGCACTTCAGTGTGCCATCTCAGCCCCCAGGGGTGAACGAGACCTTTCTAATGCGGGCAGTGGGGCAGTAACCTTGGATTTTCTTTGCCTTGTAAAAAGGTAATTATTCTTCAGTTTCACAACAGAGGCAAAGGAACAGAAGTTGTAAAAGAAAAACTGTTTCCACAAGGTGGAAAAGAAAAAGGGTACACTGGCTTTATAGGTTTCATTCTGTCATTCCCTCTTTCCGCCCTTCCTCTTTCGTATCACTAGGATATGGCATGGTTGATAGCTAGTTGTTTACATGGTATCGGTAGTTACTTAAATTTTTTCAGCTTTAGAGAGTAATTTGAACTGCTTTGGTGTCCTTTAAAGTTTTTGGTACAGTTCGGAAATGTGATGGAACAAATAATTAAGATGAAAACCAATCTGTACCATCCACAGGGGAATGAAAATATTGAACAAGATCCACCTCGTTAGATTCTTTGCAGTGGTTTTGTTTCAAGTATTTGCAGGATAGGTGCTGATCCTTACTACATATTGCTGACGTGACTGTAATATACATAAAATAATAATATTTTTTCAAAATATTTTGAAAAAGCATAAACTAGAGCAAAATAGCACAACTCTTTCATTACAGTACATATACTTGTTAAAATCTGATCTTCGTATCAGCATCTTTGAAACATCTTATAATAATGTTTTTAACATAATTCTTTCAAACTCTGTTCTCCCAAACATTAAAAACAGGACCCTTGCTGCATGAATTTTCTGCATTGAAATTATCTGAGCTGAAATATCTAATCACTATTATGTGTTGCTCTTGTGTGGTATGTTTGTGCTTTCAAAGGTTTAACTTCTGTTCTGAAGATCAGGTTATAACTTTACATGCTTGGAGGAAGATTCGCTACCATTCATCCACGTGAAAGAACAGTAGTGAATATTTTGTATTACCTAACTGAATGAAGAAATACTCCATGTGAAACTAAAAGCCTGATTTCATTGTTACTTTAATGGTTGTTTGTCTCTTGTGGTTTTCTGATAACATTTAAACAAGTTTCCCTGAAAGAAGTTTGCAAGGTTCAATATTGTATATGTGATATCTACTATACTCTTCTACATTTTTCACTCTGTTGTTTAAAGTAGGTCTTTTTGGGGTATAACCTATTATCTTCTCTACACTATTGCCCGAATAAACAAATTATAGCTATTCAATGTGTTTAAGATACAGATACCCACACATTCCAGATGTGTTGCAGAGAAGGTCAAAAGTCAAGTGACTTCAAGCACAGTCTACTGGAAATGTATTTTTTTCAAAGTTTATAATTGTACTTGTGAGAGATTGCAACTACATTTTAAATTCTGCTTAATACAGAACAGTCATGTTCTATTTTTGCTTTCTTGTTTAGCTGTAAATTAGTGAATTATATAGAAATAGATCATTTTGATCAGTTAATGATCCCTCTCTTTATGTTTCCATAGTTTTCTTGCCTAAAGGAAAAGCTTAGGTAGACTTAGTATATGTAGAATATGTGCATGGAAGCACCATGGAAAAAAAAAAAATTGTTTACTGTCAGTTCCCAATGATCCTATTCAGGAAGAGTATCTTAGATTTACATCCCCAGTTGCATTACTTGAGGGGTGGGGGGGGAGGGGGAGGGGGCAGGATCCGTGTTAGGTGTCCGTGTAGCTTATGCTGAGTAAATATTGACAAAGTAGTCTAAAGAGCAAACACTTTGACATTTGTAAGGTCCACTGGAAGGTCTTGTATATATTTATACAGCAAGAATGAGTACAGCATACCAATTTTCTTGAACTAGCTCCTGACATACTTCTGCATGGGCTTTCTTGTTGAGAAAGGTATGTTTAAATGTGAATGGGTCATTTGTTACACCCATAATGAGTATCCTCAAATTGCTCTTAGTGAGTTGTTTCAAAAGGTTGCGTCACCGGCTTTTACCATCTCCTCCTCTAAAATATGATACGACTAATAATAAGTTTAAAAAAATCTCAAGTTTTGATTATTGCAATTGGGGTTTTTTTTACTTTGTAGAAATTTTTTATGTTTGTTGTAGTCTATATTTATAAAAGACCGAGTCTCAAAACTGTAATGAGCAAAAAATGCTTGCCTAATTTAAATTGTGAATCTGTCTGTTAAGAAATGCATTAGGGGTAGGAGAAGCATAAGACATATTAATTGACAGACAGGAACTGCTGTCTCTGAGGTTGATACAAGTAATTTATTACTTTAGAAATGAATGCCACCTCCAGAATGTGCTTCATTAATTTCAAATTTAGTTTTAATTTCAAGCTGTTGCCCCTTGAGAAGAATAAGGTGGCAAATTATGTTTGAAGAGCAGATTTTCTTCTTGCTCTGAAGAAACACTAAATTTTAACTGTTTAATTTTACAAATAAGTCCACTTCTTTGGCTAAGACACTTAAGGAAAAGTATGATCAGCAGAAACTAACTCATATTTTCTTCTCTTCATAATAGCCTATGTTTCAGATGAACTAAAAGCAGCAGCGCTGGTGGAAGAAGATGTGGAACCCGATGAAAATGCAGTTGACGGGGAGCCTTCAGCAAAATATGCATGTCCAGAAAAAGACTTCAGTAAGAACTGCCAAAGCTACCAAAACTCGCCAGCAGCTGAATTTTCTAGCCATGAAATGGACAGTGAGTCACACATCAGTGAGACAAGTGACCGCATGGCAGACTTCGAGAGCAGCTCTATCAAAAATGAGGAAGAGAGCAAGGAGGTTTCAATACCACTGGAAGACTCGACTGTATCTGATAGCTTAGAACAAATGAAAGCCGTATATAATAACTTCCTCTCCAATTCCTACTGGTCCAATCTCAATTTGAACCTTCACCAGCCGATTTCAGAAAAAAACAACGGTAGCAGCAGCAGTAGCAGCAGCAGCAGTAGCAGTTGTGGAAGTGGCAGCTTTGACTGGCACCAGACTGCTATGGCTAAAACACTGCAGCAAGTTTCTCAGAGCAGAATTCTTCCTGAGCCGAGTCTTTTTAGCACAGTTCAGTTGTACAGACAAAGCAGTAAGCTTTATGGCTCTATATTTACTGGAGCCAGTAAATTCCGCTGTAAAGACTGCAGTGCTGCCTATGATACTTTAGTAGAATTAACAGTGCACATGAATGAAACGGGACATTATCGAGATGACAACCATGAAACTGATAACAATAACCCCAAAAGATGGTCCAAACCTCGTAAACGTTCTTTGCTTGAAATGGAAGGGAAAGAAGATGCCCAGAAAGTATTAAAGTGTATGTACTGTGGTCATTCATTTGAATCTCTTCAGGATTTGAGTGTTCACATGATCAAAACAAAACACTACCAAAAAGTGCCTCTGAAGGAACCTGTTACACCTGTAGCAGCAAAAATTATCCCAGCTACTAGAAAGAAAGCATCACTGGAGCTTGAACTTCCAAGTTCTCCGGACTCCACAGGTGGGACACCAAAAGCAACAATCTCGGATACCAACGATGCACTTCAAAAGAATTCTAATCCCTACATTACGCCAAATAATCGCTACGGTCACCAGAATGGTGCCAGCTATGCCTGGCACTTTGAGGCGAGGAAATCTCAAATTCTGAAGTGCATGGAGTGCGGCAGTTCACATGACACTCTGCAGGAACTCACGGCTCACATGATGGTGACGGGACATTTTATTAAAGTCACTAACTCTGCCATGAAAAAAGGGAAGCCAATTATAGAAGCCCCAGCGACACCAACAATAACATCCTTAGTAGATGAGAAAGTCCAGTCTGTGCCACTAGCTGCCACCACTTTTACGTCTCCTTCCAACACACCTTCTAGTGTTTCCCCTAAATTAAATGTTGAAATAAAAAAGGAAGTAGATAAAGAAAGAGGCATTGCTGAGGACAAAATGAAAGACAAAGAGAAGTCAAGTGAGGATGAGGAGAAGTATGATATCTCCTCAAAATACCATTACTTGACTGAAAATGACCTAGAAGAAAGCCCTAAGGGGGGATTAGATATATTGAAGTCTTTAGAAAACACAGTTACATCAGCTATAAACAAAGCCCAGAACGGCACGCCGAGCTGGGGTGGCTACCCCAGCATTCATGCTGCCTATCAGCTGCCTAATATGATGAAGCTGTCATTGGGTTCGTCTGGGAAGAGTACACCATTAAAACCTATGTTTGGAAACAATGAACTAGTATCACCAACTAAAAACCAGCCCTTGGTGTCTCCACCAAGCAGTCAGACCTCACCTGTGCCAAAAACAAACTTTCACGCCATGGAGGAATTGGTAAAGAAAGTCACCGAGAAGGTGGCTAAAGTGGAGGAAAAAATGAAAGAGCCTGAAGGAAAGCTTTCTCCAATGAAGCGGGCGACGCCTTCGCCATGCAGTAGTGAAGTCAGTGAACCCCTTAAGATGGAGTCCCCTAATGATGGTGGCTTTAAAAGCCAGCAGAACAGCCCAGTCCCTCCAAGAGATGGTTGCAAGGACAGTCCAACTGTAGAACCTGTGGAAAATGGGAAAGAACCTGTTAAGTCCATTGTCAGTTCTTTAAGTAGCAGCACAGCTATCATTACCGATCACCCTCCCGAACAGCCATTTGTAAATCCATTAAGTGCACTGCAATCTGTCATGAATATTCACCTTGGGAAGGCAGCAAAGCCATCTTTGCCTGCTTTGGATCCAATGAGCATGCTTTTTAAAATGAGCAACAGTTTGGCGGAAAAGGCTGCAGTGGCCACCCCACCTCTACAGTCCAAAAAACCAGACCACTTAGACCGTTATTTTTACCATGTCAACAATGACCAACCCATAGATTTGACGAAAGGCAAGAGTGACAAAAGCTGCTCTTTGGGTTCAGCGCTTTTGTCATCCACATCGACATCTTCTGCATCTTCTTCATCTACAGTGACAACAGCAAAGACATCTGCAGTCGTGTCATTCATGTCAAACTCGCCGCTACGCGAGAATGCCTTGTCAGATATATCTGATATGCTGAAGAACCTGACAGAAAGTCACACATCAAAATCTTCCACACCTTCCAGCATATCTGAGAAATCTGACATTGATGGTACCACAATAGAGGAACCAGAAGAGAGTACACCAGCTCAGAAAAGGAAGGGACGTCAGTCTAACTGGAATCCTCAGCACTTGCTCATATTGCAGGCCCAGTTTGCAGCTAGTTTACGGCAGACTTCGGAGGGGAAATACATCATGTCAGACTTGAGCCCTCAAGAAAGAATGCACATTTCCAGGTTTACGGGACTTTCAATGACCACAATTAGCCACTGGCTAGCCAATGTGAAATACCAGCTCCGAAGGACGGGGGGAACTAAGTTCCTTAAAAATTTGGACACTGGGCACCCGGTGTTCTTTTGTAATGACTGTGCGTCACAGATCAGAACTCCTTCAACTTATATCAGTCATCTTGAATCGCATCTGGGTTTCAGGTTAAGAGACTTGTCCAAACTGTCCAGTGAACAGATTAACAATCAGATAGCACAAGCAAAGTCACCGTCTGAAAAACTGGTGACATCCTCTCCAGAGGAAGATATCGGAACTTCTTATCAGTGCAAACTTTGTAACAGGACTTTTGCAAGCAAGCATGCTGTTAAACTTCATCTTAGTAAAACACATGGGAAGTCACCAGAGGATCATCTTCTGTACGTTTCCGAGTTAGAGAAGCAGTAGCATTTGCTTTTGATTAAAATAACTGTAATTTGCTTTGAGGAAAACTGTCAAAGACGCCTTAAAGCTACTGTTTAGTTCTTGGCACATGTTCTTATTTTAACTCCAGAGTCGCTCTGGGCTGAACTGTTTTGTATAAGTGTACAGTGTTTAAATAGAGGTGCATAATCAGCTGTTGTTACTGGTAAAATATGAAGGTTAAAATGCAGTGGTAAGTGTTTGGAACTTTGTGTAAATTGGATTTAGTTGCTGTGCATCCCTCTGATGCATCAAGCTGCATGCATTAACAGACAGTTTAATTAAGCATTTATAACTAATTCTGGTGCACTTTTTTCATGTGACCTAAGTGTGCTGGTATTTCTCACTCTATAATCTTTAGCCCTCTGAGTACTTTGAAGCACTTTTGCATTAATTTGGTAAAAATGTATGGATATGGTTTTTTTTTAAACCCTTACCAGCTTAGTTCCGATTACTAATATGAACCTCCATTTATGCAGAGGTGTCTCACACCTTGAAATTTAAAAATATAATTTTCACATTGAAACATAGATGTATATATTGTATAGATTTCAAAATCTCTTATGGAAAATGTGATTGTGGTTAATGCCATTTTCTTTTTCTTCAGCATTTTTAGCAACAGTGGGTTTTGTACCTGAGAAGCACCAGGTATAAACTGTACCTATATATAGTGTATATTTCATTTTTTAGATCTAACGGTTTTTCTTTTAACATCCAAACATTGTAAATTATATGATGAAAGATACCACAGATAACATTTATAAAGTATTCAGAAACATTATTCTTAAAGCAAAGTATGTTTTGTTTTGTTTTGCTATACAGTACATCTATATTAATAGAGGTTCATGTTTAAATTATACATATTTATTAGTGTTGCTATCATTTGTTTGTTTTTCGGTTTTGTTTTGTTTTTTTTTTTTTTAAACCATCTGAAGAAACAGAAGCCACGGACTGCATTCCTGGCATGCATTCTAACTGTTTTGCACAACATGACTTTTAAAGGTATTTATTAGTAAAAAAAAAAAAATAATAAAAAAAATAAAAAGAGAAAATTCAAAATAAACTCAGTGCTCAAAGGGTTAAATCTATTTGAAAAACTTGTACTGTATTTCCTAAACATTGATAAAGCCTTTAAAATGTTTGTACTGTAATACTTTGCTTAAAAAGTTATGAGGCATTCTGTGATATAACCTCTTTTACTTATTTATAAGCGCTCTTGGTTGTTATTTCCTATTGTAGAATGCCTTTTTATTTCAATTGGTAACTTTCTGTTTTGTTCTGCCTAATTATTCTCCCAAGATTCCATACTGCAGCTTTATCTTTAGGCATATGAAAGGTAACCCGTGGTTACCAGCACACTAAGTGATTCTGTTCGTCTCCATTTTTGGCAGTTAATTTGCAGAAGTAACTGACAGCTGACACCATATGAGAATCTATGTATAAAATATTGGCATGTAAACAGCACAGACACTGTAATGCACTCTGTGCCCTGTTTTGTTGTTGACAATGAAGCACCATTATATGACTCTTCATATAACCTTTTTTTCTACAGCAGCATTAAAATTGTCTTTTTGCTATAATTTTGTGTTGCGTTCACAATTATGTCTGAAATGTGCTACGACTAACGAGCACATTAAAATTAAATTGTATGCTATCTGTTTATGACTGAAGCTTGAGTAGGTTTCTTCATCTGCCAGGTGCTGGCAGTCAAAAGCTGCACATAAATCACTGGAGTTTTAGTGAACTTTAGCATTTAAAGAGCAGGGTAGCACTTATTCAAAGGCTGCATTAACAGCATTTTTTTCCCCCCAGAAAAGATAAGTGAGCATTATAACGCCTTTTTAAACATCAGGTAAGGCTGACTGTGAAGACGGGGTTCATAAGCATCGTGCGGCAGGGCAAATAGGTGTTTTGCTGTGCGGTGGATGCAGAGCCAGGCAGATGCTGCTGCTCGCACGCGTTCCCCCTGAATGTATTGAGCAGAGTCTGCAAGTTGCCCCAGTGGGTATGTCACGGCTTAGAGAATCCCTTGCCGTCTACCCAGCGCTTTCAAATGATGGGAGTAGGAACCTGAGATTCATGATTTAAACTTTGTGAATTTGAAGCGGGTCCTCTGCTGGCCCTGCCTGCTGTTGTACAGCATTCACAGCAGACATCCAGAGGGGGAAAGAAGATGAATAAACGCATGCCCAAACCCAAACAAGCGGGAGCATTTATATGATAATGACAGACTTTTGCTGGTGTTGACAGGTCATCCCAGCAAAACCATTGAAAACAGTTTGCATCTCCGAAGCACCTATATTACTAGGCATGTAAGTAGTGTCTTTTGCCAGGCAGGTGAACTCAAGTGTCTGGAGATGGTTACATGGGAGCCAAAACCACCACTGCCACGCTTCAGAATCACATCTAAATTAATAACTAGCATCCAAACGTCAAATGTACAGTATCCTTTCAAAAAATCCACTGTCTTCCAGTGAGCAACTAATTAAATCTTTGGTTCTTTCTGTCTGTCTGTCTTTCCATCTTTCTCTGTAATTGTAGTGGCCAGTACCATGTCCTCAAAAATGTGAGGGAGTGTTCTGTTCATTCTGCAGTGAACACTGCTAAACAGACCTAGTGAATGGGATTAACGATTAGGGCTCTGGGTTTTTTCCTCCTCTTTTGGCTCCCAGTTGTATCTGATTTTAAGGTCATTTGTGTGACAATGTTTATGGCTCCAGCTCAAATTCCAGCAATAAAATTGCTGCATGCTGTTTTGCTGGTTGGCTATACCATCCCAGGAGTCCCCCGCGCTCAGTTAGGAGAGGCACCCTGGCTAGCTGAACTCTTTCATGAAGCCTCCCGAGTGGGTGTCCATGGTTTTTTTTTGCAAATAGATGACCTCAATCTAAATGCAGCCAAACTTTTTACCTCTACAGCAGAGAATTCCTCCTCTGAAAATTAAAACAGCTTAAATATAGTATTTGGTTGCAAACCAGAAATTCACACATAAGGAGACTCGCAGATTATTGCATATATTGTCAATCAATGTATTTTTAAGATGCACCATTGCCTTATAATAGTAATGCTAAAAGCTCTGTACGCAATACTGTTATCTGGGACACGGGAGGGTGTATAAGCAAGAGACTACAGGGTCTTTTGCAGTGTTCCTTCTACTTATTCTTAAAATATAGAGAAGAGGTTGACAATTGCAAACACCAAATACCACTGATGCAACTGCACCTAATCTGGTAAAAGTCAGCTCCTGGGCCTGACGTACCTGAGTCTGAATGTGCAGTAAGAAGTCACACCAGGTGGAAATTCAGGGAGCAACCCTATCTGTTAGTGTGTACCAGAAATGACTTTTTAATACATTTTTAAAATATGCTTGAAACTTTGCAAATGAATGGCTAGTCAGGATCTGCATATCCCAAATTTATTAAAATAAAGTTCAGCTTGCATTTCAGAACCTCCAGGACCGGCATACCAATGTGATTTCGTATTATAAAGAATTTAGAGAATCAATGAACTAGAATAATGTTCTTTTCATCCATACGCTGATATGTATATTGGCATGGTAACTATTAGTGCTAACCAAATCACCAACCTAGCTATGTTAAGGTAATTTTTTTCCTATTAGACAAACATGAAGGTATGGGTGCAGGATTTTAAAATATGCATCAGAGTTCTGACTTTTGCTTTGCATTTGATATTTTATTTAGAAATATGCAGATCGAGTGAGAGAGAAAACAAAATGCCTCAAGAAAGAGTTTAAAAATGAAATTGTGATGAGGTGGGAAGAGCTTTAAATCACAGGTGTATAAAGGTGACCCTGGTCTAACCCCACCCAAGTAGTGGCTTGTTGCAGCATACTGTATATCTTCCAGCCATCACATTTACGCAGTATCTTAAAATAACATTTGTGATAAATGTGCAATTTAACTAATTTATGGTGCTATGATGTGCTCAGGGCTACATGCAAGATGAAAATCTTAAATGGAGCTTGAACAGCTCACTTCACAACAAGAAATCAATATGCCAGATCTTAGAGAGCTGTTCACTGGAGTCAACATTTAGCAAAAAAAAAAAAATCAGTGAATGTATCTTTAAGTTTTAGAGAGTAAGAAATCTATAATTAACTGAAATATGACTTTTAAGGTAGTGTAAGGAACTGTTTCTGAAACTTAAATCTTTCTAGAATCTTCATTATATTTTATTTTTGTATTAAAATTGAAAGTATATTCTTTTAATTATGCAGTTGCTTTTGTGGTAAATGCTATGTGCAATTTTTTATCGGAACTAAGGCATATTGATAATTCCCATATTGATAACACCTTGGTTATCTGTTGCATTTTAATATGGCTATGTATCTTGCTATATAAAGCAAGACACATATGTGACTCTGCATTTTATGACAGCAAAAAATTCAGCTATGCTTTGAGATTTAAAAAAATACTGGCATGTATTGAAGGGAAGAACCTTCTTTAATTGTGCAAGTTCCTATTTCAGCTGCAACAGAAAAAGCAGTGGTGCAAGTGGAATAAAGATGACTGGTAATAAAGCTAAATTTAATTAATAAATTTTGTATTTTAAAGTAGGCCTCCAGAGAGACTTATATATTTCCTAGAAAAATATCAAATTATTACAATTATTTTTGTCTCCTTTGTTTGGGTAACTTTCTGTTACAAGAATACATTGGAGCTTTGCTGGGTAGTCTGTTACCCACACTGCTCCACAGAGCTGAAATACAGCCAATGGTCATAAAAATAGAATTTATCAAGCAAAGCAGAAAAAAAAAAAAAGAGTTTCAAGATTACTCAGCTTTTAAAAAGTCACTGGATTGTCCTCTTAGTAAAGGATGAAATAGGTCTTAATACTTGACTGGACAGTTACCTTTTTAGCAGTGGAAATAAAATGTGTAACTCCCTTGGGTATTGCTAGTAAATGCATACAATCTCCAGCAAAAAAAAACCCCAGTAAATTCTCTTCTCCTGGGACTTTGTGCCAAGATGTGCCTTCTAGCCCTTGGTTGACCTGCTGTAGGTAAATGAGAGAACAAGAAATAATTATCTTACTGCCATCTCGGAATATGAAAGCAGCTCTGTTGTTTGGGGTGTGGTAGCAGTGAATTTTGTTGAGTTTTCAGTAATTATCCTGGAATAATGAAAAGCTTGTATATGTTTAAGACTATGATACTACAGTCCTCATTGAAGAGTATTTGCATAAGAAGACAATTTTTTACCAGTGAAGGAAGAAAGAATCAGGGTCATTTATAGAAGAGAGCAGAATTATGTATTAACGCATCATTATACATGTCTGAAAGCGTTGGAATAATCGGTGAGGTTACAATCTGTTTTCAGGCCTTGGTTTGGGGCAATAATTTTAACTAAATGTTCAGCATGAAAAAGATGACTAAGTTTTACTAATACATAGCTCGTGCTGTATTCATTATCTAGTACAGACACAAATACAGTGGTCATGTTATGTAAATTCATTTTTCATATGTAAAAACAATCTTCCTTTATACTTAGTATCCAGCTTACATGTTAGGGTAGGATTTGGTTGGCCGGTTTGTTTTTCAGCAGTATATTACGACATTTACTTGGGACACATTAACTTCCTCAGCAGCTGTTGCTTGGTTCACTTTGCCTTATTCATAGCTTGAAATACACTGCTGGTTAAATAATCTTTTAAGAGAATTAAAATCAGATAGACTTTTTGGGATGGATGGGTATGTCCAGACCATTCACCAAGTTCACATATATATATATGTAACCTTTATTGAAATGAAAATATGCAATTGCAAATCATACTTACTTATATACCAACGTGCCTATCTTTCATTGTGGGAGTGTTTAAAAAGTAAAATTAAAAATTACAACCTAAGGCAGCTATGCCAAAAAAAAGAAAATTTTGAGTAATAATATAAGTAGACATTTTCTGCATATCAGGGTTTTAAAATTCTTAGCCTGTTTCAAAGAATAAGAAAGATTGTTGTAGAGCAAGCAAAAAGAAGTAAAAAAAAATGGCAGTGCCGGTCATGGCCCCGTTTCCCAGCTAGGGGTGGGTGCTGGAGCTCTTCACGTCTAACAGCGATATCTTCTGTACCTCACCTAAACTGATTATGTGCCCCTCATGTCACCCGCTGGGTTCTTCTGTTGTCACATGAGGGTGAGGATGTGTATTTCTTCTTTGGTACGCTTAAACTCTGCAAGTAGCATCGTGAACTTTGTAACCAAATAGCGAGCTAATTTCCTGATTTCTTACCTCTTGATGCCTGAATTAAGGACTTTGGTCACAAGGGAAATACATTTCAAATGATTTGGCACTGTGGAAAAGCCTATATTAGACCTGTCAGCCCCATTCCATTCCCTGTGGAGAAGATAGTGTCCATCTTTTTTTTTTTTTAATATCAAAAATATAAATGGAGAGAGGCTAACTTTTAAACTTTAGTATAAATTAGCAATGAAAAATACTTCTTTATTAAGCTTCAACATATCACATTCATTCTTGCTCAGTAGGAAACTGGGGACATGTTTATAGCCATCATAATTGTGAGTTAGTGACCTTTCTAGCCAAGTGAAATGAAATTACTGGAAAATGGAATTCTTTTTAATTGGCGTGTTTGTAGGTGGTGGGGAAAGGAAGGGGATTTGCTAAAGCATGTATGTGATATGAAGCCCGTGAGGAACTGTAAGAAAAGCCTGAAGCCTGTGCTCAGATGTAAACCTGTGCAGAGAGGGAGAATGAGGTAGGTGTGTCAGGAAGCGGAGTCATATTCTCAGCTTTTTTTTTTTCTAAACTGGAGGTACAGTCACTGCAGTTACGCCTCAATGACCATGAAACCGAGTCGGCAGAAGCTGAAGGACTCCGCTCCTGAAAGCCTCATCAGGACTTGTCATCGCTCTAATGAATATCATTTAAATTGCTTTGTATATTGGTGGAGTTTGGATGTCGATTTAATTTGTGCATGTGTTTGAGTTCTTCTGCTTGGCTAGGCTAACAGAGAGCAACAGCCTAATGAAAAGTGAGTTGGTGACAGCGTGATGAGCCCCAACCCAATCAAATGTATTTGAAGGGCTGTTTTGACAGGGATCTTAAAAGCAGATCTAGAAAAGAGGAGTAGTGCTGCAGTTCAGTACAATTGTTTCAGGCTAAGATTACTGCTTTTTGTACCTCTGAATGGCTGAAAATTTTCTGTGTGCACTCTGGTTTGTGCTAAAACATGAATTCTCACAGGACTGTGTTTAGAGGAGCCCAGAAGAATGGGCTCCCCTTATTAAATGTCTCTGGAAATTATTGGTGTTGAAACACCACTTTAAAAAAGTCCTTATCGGGGTACACCAGTAATTGGGAAGCAAGAAATGGCTTAACCAGGGGTTACGGTGTGCATCTCCGTAGTTGCACAGGGCAAATAGGAAGAAGAGCAGCAGATTAATGCTGGAGGGCAGGGGCCGGGTGGTCAGGGCCAGCCGTGGACTTCTCCGCATTAATTCCCATTTACTGTGCCGGGAAGTTGAGCATGCAATGTCGCAGAGCTGCGGAGAAGGGCAGAGCAGATGGAGAAAAATCTGCAAAACGTATTTCAGTGCTCTCCAGGTATTGGGGTTAGTCTGGGGACAAGAAAAACAGCCCAGCAGCCGTTCGTACTAGCTGTGGGGAAGGAGGCAGGTGGGACTGAGAAAGTCCTTCTCTCCCAAAGGCAGTGGCTGTGTGGTACGGAGAGAGGAGGCTGCCCAGAGGGCACAGCCTGGCTGATACAACCAGGGCTTGCCTTCAGCACGGCAGGGAAGCCTGGTCTTCAAGGTGGCTGGGACACTGCCCTCAGCACAGCATAAATTTACCTGGGTTACCAGACTAGCAGCATAGACGGGGTCTTCCCAGGGTAGAATAGCCACATCAACCCTATTAATTATACTAATTCTTCCAATCTTTAATAAAATGTTCATTTTTTGCATCTTATGTGTGCATTTGGAAGATGAAAGAAAAATATGGTCTTGATTTTTATTTGCCGCCGTGAAGAAAAATCAATTTCCAAAAGGGAGCTGCTGTCAGAAAGGGGAAATAGAGACTAGCACTTTGTCAGCTCTGAAGACTACAGAGCACTTCTGTGCGGTAGCCTGGACTTCACAGTGCTTCAAAATGGACACCAGGAACCTAAGCTTTAAAAGAAAAAAAAAAAAAGGCAATTTTAAAATTTCATGTGAAAACCTGACAACAACAACAAAAAGGATGATGGGAGGGAAATTGGGTTACAAGAAAAATCTACAGTCCGGGTACTCTTATCTAAGAGATGATTAATACATCAGATAAATTGTTCAGCAATGGTTCATGCAAACAGACCCTCTATAATTCTGCCAAAGTCAGTGAGATCAATGGGCTGTGCTGAATGATTGTGGCACTGACCACTCAAAAGAAAGCACCTTAGGGCAGCTGTAACTTAGACTGATTTCATACCCCCCATGATTTCAAAATATATGAGATTCTCCAGCTCCTTCTGAACCGAATCCATGTATAACCCTCAGGAGATGCTTGCTCTTGTTTTGAGGGTGAACATGACCCTTTCCTTCTTCATTGGCCCAGATTTTGTAAACACCGTATGCTTCTTTTTTAGGTGATAAGTGTTTTAATACAACCATGACCCCCAGACAGACTGGTTAACCATCAATAATTTGAATGACAGGGCTTCAGTGTGCCTCTTAATTTCAACATAAGATTTGAGCAAGGTGTGAGAACACCCAAAAAACAAAAGAAAAGAAGGAAGCATGTGATACAAAATGTATGTAAGTCTGCAGCAAGAAATTATTAGATTAAAAAAAAGCAGCACAATCAAATTCAAGGTGTGTGTTTGAGTATTTAATGTTAAAAATATAAATTAGGTATTGAAGAAGCACAAAGCACCCACTTGTACTTCTTTAATAGGGCTTTAATAAAAGGCACTAGAAGAGATTCCAAGGAGGCAGAGATCAAAACAGCGGTCTCATCAGCTATGGTATATTAGCAGCTTCTCGGGAAGCACTGAACAGCAGGCGAAACCACACCAACCCACAGGTGCAGGCACATTATATTGTAAACAGTTCTGATCCCATAGAAACACTCTGGGCACATGTAATACTCCCTCTTAGCCTTGTTCCTGCACTCTGGAAGCTGCTTTAACCCCTCTCCTGCTGGACGCAGCCTGGAGCTTGGCATAGTCCTCTCTTTGTAAGCAGCACACTCTGCAAACACGTTTTCCCCCGTGCCCTCCTCTGAAACCCTTGCTATAGGTTATTTGCTGTGTTTTCTTGCAAACCTGTTCAGACCTGTCGTATAGGGGATGATGAATGCCACAAATCCATCAGAGACCCCCAGCACCAGACCGCTGAGGTTTCTGACCCACCTGTCCCCTCCGCTCTACAGGGCTGTTCCCTGGGTGGAAACACTCTCCTGGGCACCCGGGCTGCCCTGCAAATAACTGGGAAGATCTGGTGGCCAAGTGGGGATTTTCTGAAGCTGGCCAGACATGCAGCAACGCAACCGAGTACCTAGAAATGAAATACTCTAGAGAGTAGCAGAAGCATCTGTGATGTCACTCTTGGCTAACAGAGCCCAGATAGGTGCTGCCTACCATCTGCTCAGTATTCCAGCTGCAAGCCCTCTCCTGGAGCTGGAGACCACAGCATCCCAGCTTGCAGCCCAGCAGCCAGAGCTCTCCCTTCCGTTCACACTTTGCCCTGTTCTGGAGAAGGCTTTCCAGTGGGCTGAGCTGCTCCCTGGCTCTCAGCATGTTGTCTTTCTGAACCCAGGTAGCGGATGCCCCCCAGCACGACTTGGACCAGACCCCACAAGCCCGGCTGCCTTCTGCCTGCTGGGGAGCTCCAGAGCTCAGCCCACTGCATCTCACCTGCAGGTCATCAGCAGCCAGGGAGCCTGGTACTCCCCAGCTGGCAGAAATTCAGGTGCTTACTGAGTTAAATAAGAGCTGAGCAGTGGTTTGGAGAACATCATTGATTCCTGTGTGGTGGGCAGGTGATGTGCCTAATGTCATCAGCTTCTGGAGTTCCCTGCTGGTTCTCCTGCAGGAAGCACTGCTTGTTGGACTCCGTAGTTTTCAGTGAAGAATGTCAGTCTTGTGAGTTGCTACCTGTGAGAAGTTTGACTCACAGACCTGTCAAAGAAGGTTTAAGCTCGTTTTGTCATTCAGCCTGAGATAAAGGCTTGATGTACTATTGTCTTGCTTTTAATTATAGGCTATTTTACTGCCTCCCCTGTAACTTTGGCTAACGTCTATTTAACAGTGAGTACACAGCTTGCTTTTTTTTTTTCTTCTACAGTTTTCTGTTGGTCTGTTCTGTTTTCTTGAAATTGCTTTGCTTTTTTGAGATGTGGATAGAAATAATGAGTTTTTAATAGAATTTTAAAACAGCTCAGCTGTGCTTTCTTGTATTTTTAAGTTACACAATAAGACTGTCTATACAACAGCTCACAAAAGAAGCAGCTTTTTCATTGTTTGTTGTTGCTTTGTTGCTGTTAAGGCAAAGTAGTGGGTTGATTATGGCAAGCAGGTGGCATGACACTAAGTATACGTGACAGTATATATGTAATACCATTTTCTTTAAGGAAGCTTGTACGCTATTTCTCATTGTTGAGCTAAAGGTCAGGGTGTCAGGTGACTTCTGCAGCAAGAAAAAATTCTCCAAGCTGCAAAACTTCTGCTGAAGTTGGTGACATTAAGAAAGATGGAGGCAAATTGGAGACAATCCAGAGGAGATCAACAAGAATGATTAGAGGTTTTGAAAACATGACCTATGAGGAAAAGTTAAAAGAATTGGATTTGTTTAGTCTAGAAACAAGAAGCCTGAGTAGGGACATGATAACAGTCTTTAGCTACATTTTAAAAAAAGTTGTTATAAAATGGGTGCTCATCAAATGTTCTGCACGTCTGCCAAGGGCAGGACTAACAAAAGTTAGTCGGTTCAATTTGCAGCAAGGGGCATGGAGATTGGATTATCAAGGGGGGAACACAACTCTAACTACAAGTTAAGTGCGCAGCAGCTTGCAGAGGAGGAGTGCAGTTACCATTACTGCACCTCGTGATGAACTGACGTGGGTGCTCTTGACCTACTTCTGCTGCAGAATAACCAGAAGTTGAACTTTGAGGGTTCCCGTAACCTACAATCTTTTTTGAACATCTCAGGTACACGTGACTTGCAGAGAGTACATTTCTTTTCTGCAAAGTTGCATCTACTTTCCTGCCATATATTGGTAATGACTATTTTTCATTTTATCTATTTTGATGGAGCTTTTGTGTCACTTCTGTCAACAGTTCTGTTCATCAGGCTTTTCTCATGCTGTATAGGAAGAATACTAGCTTTCTCCCTTTTAGCAGAGGGAGGGACTTACATGGCTTAGCATCATTGTTGCCTTTGCTAACCATTTTTGACAGGCAGTGAACAGCCTTGCATTTTGCCATTTTACACTGTGACTGCCTTCTGTGCTCAGGTGAGGTTGCGCTCCTGTAACGCTGGTGGGTAGAGTTACTTTAGACACAGCTTCATTTTTTTGCTGGCAGAGGCGTTAAGTTTTCTACATCAATCATACTACTGAGACGCTTGCAACTGGAAAAAGGGACCCTTCACTCTTTTTTACTAATAGTACAAACCTTTTCAGTGTTTCAGTGCCGACTTCAGATTTCTCAAATGAGCTCCCTCATTTATGCTTGTAATACGCACATTGTGCAGATAACAGACAGCACCATTTAACCCTATAATATGTAGTACAGCATATCCTGCAGTACAGCTGGAGTCCTAGTTACTCCTCAGGGAAGCCTATTATAGCAGCACAATCCCATGTATCAGTAATAAAGTGTTTCAGAGACTCATAGGAATGTTAATAAGTTTGAGATAAATACAGCATGTTAACATTTGGGCCCCGTTACTAAATTTTACTTTAATTTAGTCCTCACCGCTCTATTTTCAGCCAGGGCTCACAGTTTCACAGTGCTTCTCCAAGCACTGACAGAGAGAGCAGGATTTAAGTGCCAAAACAACTGCTTAAGGCTGTCTGAGAAGTCCTGAGGTCTCCAGAACATCTGCAGGGAATGGACATATGGGACACAGGACCCATGGGAGGTCCTTGCCCCACTGTAGAGCTGCTGAAGACGAGGTGAGGCACTGCCACCTCTCAGGCAGCTCAGCCAGTGGCAGGGCATGTTGCAGATACGACACCTAACACCTTTGCATGCAGGGTGCCTCTAACACTGTGAATTTTTGCCTTGATCCTTGGTGGACAATATATTCCAGTTGTTACACTTGACTTAAGGCTTGTTCTGTAAGAAAATACCTCCATCTGCTTCTCATACAAATTTTTAGAACATTTAGGATGTTCTGCTTTTAACAAGCCTTGGCCAGAGAACTTAAGAATAGTTTGTGGTGTGTCTAAAAATTAGGAGGACTGTCTTGGTCTTTTGTGTGTTGTTGTTTTTTTAATGTGTAGTCTTTTTTCTTTTTTTTTTTAATATGCTTAAATATTCTCTCTCTTCCTTGTTTCACATAGGATACCCTCTGCAGAGTCCCACTTCTCAGCGTGCAGAGGCTAGACTCAAACATGTATTCAAGAGATGTTTACGTATAGTCACCTTTTAATCACAGGCAAAGTGAGGAGCCAAAAGACCGTATAGATGCCCTGTGAGGAAGGGAAAGGCCAAGGAATGGGGAAATAGAAAGATTTGCTTGGCAGAGTAAGTCCAGGCCAATGAGAAGACTGTAGGTCTGTACTGGCTCTGGCAGGGGAGGAATGGGGTTAATTGCTAGAAACCATTGCTTGTAACGTGGCTAACAGCGGACCAGTTAACAGGGGAAATTAAACTATTGAAATAATGATTACTTTTTTTTTTTCCCCAAGCTGAAGAATTAAAATTACAGCTAAAGGCCAAAACTCATTATTTGAGTCACTAAATGTCATTCAAAGATTGGTTATTGCTCAATGACTGATGCTGCTGTATACCATATTTGATTCTATGTATTGTAACTTTGGGTCTTGTGTTGTGCTCGCAACCATCCTATTTAAAGAGTGATGGCTTTGCAAGAGATAAGGTCCTTTGAAAGGACAGGATGGAAGGGCAAAGATGAGAAAATATAGTTTGATGTACTGCAATGAAAAATGGAATGAGACCTTACCTTCTTGCAAGTTATTATTCCTAAGATTCAGCCAAGGTTGTCCTGTGGCGTAAATTGGTCTTGTCTTGGGGCAGAACTTGAGGCTTACGGACTTCCTTCAGCTGCAGATCTGCCACTGCTGGGGTCCTTCCTGTTTTGCTTACCTACTTACTTGCCTATGTGTGTAGGAACCTGTACCTTTATACTGACCCACATCACTAGTGATATGACTTCGTACATTTCTAGATATGTTTTATAAAAACAGAAGTAGTTATTTTTTTCTAAAGAGATGCAGTGTTCCAACATCAAAAATTGTAACACAAAATAATAGGGGTTACAGGAAATTAAATTTATTTAGTTCCATTCTCTTGGGTGTATTACATATCATGACCCTCCTGCCACTAACAAACCTACTGTTAAATCCATCAAAATTGATCTATGCTTAGCTATTCATTTTATGTATATTAATTTGAACAGAACATTTATTTGGCTTAAATTTTATTTTCAGTGGTGGAATGTATGTTCCAAATGCAAGCACAGGCGATTTGCTAGGATTTAGTTAGAAGGAATGTGGAATGTTAGTTTACAAAGATAATAACCGAGCTATTAAAGCCAACAACCCCTTTTAAAGCAAACATACCATTAAAATATAGGAACAGTTTATAGTGTAAATAAAATTGAGGATATGGATTATTTAAAGATAAAAATTTTAGGGGTAGCTATGAGAAAGTTGAATAAAAATATTTAATTGCATCACTTTAGGGAAAAAAGTGAACTTCAAAAATGCAAATAAAGGATGATAGTTTATGGGAGGGGGAGACAGCTACACAGAGTGGTGTTAGAAATACATTTTACTTATAGATATATATAATAGTGACGACTTTTATTTTCTAATCTGAATCAGATTTCAGGGGGAAAAAAATTGTGCTTAAACTTGTAAGTGGCAGAATTTATCTTGTTTGTGAATCCATACAGTGGAAAGAGAAGCAAGACATTTGCTTCTAGATCATTCTCCTTGTCTGAATGACAGATACAATAATTCCCTCTATTAGCCAGATCCATTGTCTTTATTTTGCACAGAAGTACTGTATTGCTGAGGTAGACTTCCACTGCTATGCATATTTTAAGGGTTATTTGGCAACACAAGTAAAGCTAAAAGTAGCCTCTTAATCTAATTAATTGACATTTCTGAATCTTGCTTTCACAACAACACATGGTTTCATGTTCTGGGTTTTAGCACTTGTCAAGCTTTTTTGGAGAATGTTTTGGTCAGAATGACAAGATAATTTGTGACTGAGGCTCCAAGCTAGAGAAGTGTTTAAGGCTATAATGATTTATTATCATCACAGAATAACAAAATTTACAAAGCGTTTCATCAGAATTTTTGAAATAAGTTTGCCACCGTGGTAGAAGCACGCAGGGGGGTGGGGGGGTGTCTTCCTACACAAATGCCAGTGTGGCTTATTTGTAATAATTACAATGTTAAATTTATTTTGGAGCTTTTCTTGACAGACTTGCATCATGGTTAGAAAGATAAGAGGTGAGAGCATTGTAACAACCAAGAAGGTAAAACTCTGCCTTTTTTTAAACAAATACTCTGTGACCAAAATTAAAACAATTAATATGTGTCATGCAATAAACAATATATACATAGTCACATTAAACTATCAGTTAACATCTTGGCCGGAGAGACTGGAAATAGTCACACTGTAAAAAGTTTAAAACAGTGAATGTCTGTACTTTTGATGTTCAAAAATGCATACAAAACTATTTTCTTAAAGGACAAAATAGGTGATGTTACTGAGTGACAGCACATTAATGGGCTGGCATTTCTGGACTTTCAGGCAACTGCTATAAAAAGAAATAATGTAACAACACTAATTTTGACTTCATCTTGATTCTCTGCTGAGCGAGCTAAGGATGCCAGACTGAGACAAAATGTCTGACTCTGAATGTGAGGCATTTCCACTTATTCTCTGTGTTTCTATAATTTACTTATTATGTAATTAAATACCTTGAAACCCTAGGCATTGGTTAGTTTAGACAAAGTTGTGACAGTTATTTGACTTCAGAGGCCGGGAATAGAAGCCACTTCTCCAATGCCCTAAAGTGATTTTGAGGCTGTTTTGTTTGACTATCAAATGCATACCTTTCCAGAGCGATCTTTTTTTAAAGATGCAGTCATAGCTCATCGAGGGATGAGGTGAGGAGTTAACACGTTTGGCAGCAGTAGTGTATGCAACGTTGTTTAGTAATAACAAAGATAATATCATACATCTGCAGTGAGCCCTTTGTCTCAAAGGATCACAAAGTTGTTTCTTGTAGAAATTAGCTTTAATTATTGTACGTATTTGTAAGGCACTAGCACTGTGGTATCTATGTGCCCTTTCCAACAGCTAGTACGCAGTGAACTAACGGCAGGCAACTTTTGAGCTGGCACAGGGAGTGACCCCTTGTGTTCCAGGCATTTTTTGTTTCCCTTTTCAGAGAACTAGCCAGGCACTTGCATTTAGTGAGTTGGAATGTAAAAAGATGTGTCTTGCATCCCCTACGAGAGCTTGCCAGATTCAGGCTCTGATGGATTTCTGGCAAGAGTCAGTTCCGGAGCTGAGGACCCACCACAGAGAATATCTATTTATTTAAGCTATTTATAGCATTTCTAAAGAACTCCTCACTGTATTATCTCAGCATGTCACAGAAATTAAAGGTACACCATGAATTAAAGGTATACAACCAGCATCCAGCATTGCCTGCCAGAAGGCCCTGCAGGGCTTCCAGGGGGAGTCCATACCAGAAGCAGAGCATGGTGGTTGTGGCTGAGGATGGGCAAAGGTACGGCGTCTAATTGTACATATGCTGAATGTCACATGGGACTGCGGCAGGTCCAAGTGTAGAAGGCAGATGGGTCTGTTCTCCACCAGCCAAAGTTTCTGTGTGGTTCAACAGTCAGCTCAAAATGGAGCTTATTGTCATAGCAGAGCCTATTAATTACACATATGTTAAGCACTGAATTCAATTCTGGATAGATGATGGATGGATGCAGTCTTCTAGCAGATGAGTGAGGATGAGAGACCTGAGCTGGCAACCTTGCTGCAGGCAGCAGAAAGAAAATTATTGTAGGTGGTGCCCTGCTGGATTGCCCTTTAAATTTGGCTGCATGCTTCCTGTTGCTGCCCAGTGGTAGTTTCTTGCTTTGGTAGGGAGACCTGGTTTCCACCTAATTTTGAGTTCTAGCACAAACAGAGAAAATAACATGCCTGCATCCAGGCTCAACAAGAAGCAAATAGGTGACTGAAAGCCCTTCATCTTGCAGTCTACAGATGTTGCAGTCATGTGATATGTATCTTAAGGAGGATTCTTATAGATACTGAAAGATACACTGGTGAACATGGGGTTTGTGGCACTTCTCAAATGGGAAACCTTATACAGCAACAGCACTACTAAGTTATTTAGTAGTAGTTACCTCTTACAAAGCAGTCTCCTACTTTTTTTTTTTTCTCTGCTACCATTAAAGCCAGCAGTGTGTTCTAATTCGGATGTGAAAGCAGTTGATTGGTCTCAGGATCAGCAAGCTTGTTTAGGTTCTGTTTATTGTCACAGGGAGGCAATCGCACCTCACCCCTTCCCCTCTGCGCCCCAAGTCAGTTAATGCGATGACCAGAAGTGAAGCTGGGGCTCTCTGTATTGGAGCAGTAATGTAATTGCTAGAGTTGGCATTGAACTACCTTCCCAATGATTTTTCCCAGAAAGGAAGTTCAGAGACTAGGTCATAATTGGTAGACTCATTAGTATTAAATTATGTGGGTTTTATTAGGGGCCAGACATTCACTTGTTTAAATGTAGCTGGCATTTTAATGCCTCTCTAAGGGAATGTAATATGTACTGCATAGGCAATACATACTGACTTTTATTGGTACAGACCAAACTCACAGGTGACTGGGGCACCTGCTTGTGTCTATGTTTAAGGCTTGTGCAGTGGGTTAGTTCTGGCAGTTAAGAAGCAGAATGGGGAAAAAAAAAAAAAAGAAACCAATGAGATGGCACCCTTCTTTCTCACCTCCACCCGCCCCGGCCTTGCTTTTGTCTGCAAAAGATTGAGAGCCTCCTGCAGGAAGCAAGGCTTTTTGTTTGTGTCCTCCCAGGTAAGGAGAACAATAACAATAATAACTATTTATAGGGGATATACTATGATGTTATAAAAGTCAGGTGTCACTTCAGATTGACCATGTCCCTCAGGATACAGCTGCTTCATATGTCCATGAAACAACTGCAGCAAGGTAGAGCACTGTGGCTATCTGTCAACATTGTGTGAAGCATACAATAGGAAAAAAGAAATATGCATTTAATGGAACTTGGGGGCACTATAAGAGCTCAAACAATTATTATATGTTTTAACATAAGAATATGCTTCCTATACCAAAAAAAGCCTTTTGTGCCCCACATCCTCTGCAAAATGTATGTGTCCTTAATGTATACTAAATATGAGTAAATTATCCAGTTGCACCTGTTGTTTTTATTAAGATACAGTGATTATGAATAAATAAAACCTTTGCCAATGATTGATCGGGTTTTTTTTCCAAGGTTTTATTGGTACTTTTTCTGAGGTTTTCTGTATGTCCATTTGGCTTAACATTGGGTATTTTACAATGAGTCAAAACTCCTCTTTCTTTAGGCAACTTGTTTATCTGTTCAAAATCTTGGAACATTTGACAGTGCATATTTAAATTCAACAAAAAAACAGAGGTGGAAATAAACAGACTGCTCCATAGGGGGTTCCCAGGAATTGAAAGATATGTTGTGCACCTTAGACTGATCCAATCACACTTGGATTAGCTGGAGAATTGCTGTGTGGTTAACTAACTTGCCGGGTGATATGGGAAAGCAGTCTCTCAGAGTGTAATTAAATGATAAGTTCACATTCAAGGGACAATTGTAAGTTACTGAGACTGTCATATACAATGCCAAAAATAGGCTGTCTCATGATGAATACCCTTATTAACAGCTACACTGCTCTGTGTTCATAGTATATGGCTGGGGAATTCCACAGGACTTGGTCCTGTTTGTTAAAGATCTCCCAATAGATTTTTATATGAGATTCATATAAAAGATGACTACCTCTGAAAGGCAAATAGACTAAATACTTTTAGCCCATGCTGGTGTGGCTGTTAATCATGTGTTAATAGTCAAATCTGATGTGGATTCACACCTTTATTTGATGTAATAAAAACTATTTGTTAACAGAATACAATGATAAAACGTTGTTATTACCAGGAGAAGGTGTCTGAGAATAATTTTTGTTCGTCACAAACATGTTTTAAGGAGTGGCTTGGTGGCTTTGAAAGATGACGCCTCTACCATTTCGAAGTTTTGTTGTGGGATCTGTTGGTGGGGGATTATTTGTCTTTGAATTTTATAATACACCTGTTACCTGTTATAACTCTTCCTCTAATTTTATTCTCTCTCACTAAAAACACCCATGTTTGGCCAGTCCTTCCAGTCACTGCGAGAAGGACTGAGCCTTCCAGCAGGACCAGTAGGTGCTCAGTGAGTCAGGGATGGGGGAAACGAGTGCCCCGCTGCAGGCTTGGTGGGGGTGAGGTGGTCTCTTGGGCAATGTGGGCTGTTTGTGCCCAAGACACAAAGTTTGTACTCCACTGACAATCAGCCCCAAAGGAAAAACCTCTCTGCATTGTACTCATGGCAAGATGTTCCAAGCAATAAACTAGCTGCAGCACAGGCTGCCAGTTTCCAGGTAGATTTACGTTGATTGTACTGCAGCCTTGTTTGTTTACATCACCAGAACCCTATCTGTTCAAATAAATCCATATCAGACTTTCTGAGTGTTCTAAATGGTGCTAATTTTGAAGTTAATGTTGCAGCAGGGTCTCGCGTGAAGTCTATGAGAGCAGCTGAAAAGGTTGATTTGGATGCTTCTGTGGTGTTTGGATCAACCACCGTGATTTAATACTGAAAGAATAACTTCTGTGTCCTTTTCTTTCAAGTACTTTTCATATATGGTGCGGTGGGCATTCGGGCCCACTGTGGGGAGGCCTGAGGGCTGCCAGTGACTTGATGGTGCAGAAGGCTTCACACCTGCCAGCTTTTCTCTCTCTTTTATTTGTTCCCCACCCCACCTGCCCTGCAAAAACCTGAGGTAAATCATCTGTTGTATGTTGTTCTTGTTCCTTGGGTAGGTTTCTTTTCCTGCCAAATGGCTACAGATGGGGGCGGCAAGTCACGGGTGAGCTGAGAGGGGCTGTGTGACCTTCCCTGGGTACAGGGGAAGCTGGGGAGCATGTTACGTGTCCGAGGGCTGATCATCCCCATGCTGCCTCAGTCCTGAGGAGCCCCCTCGGTAGTGAGAGGGTCCCAAGGAGTCCCCGCCATGGCACAAGGGCCTCCTCGAAGGCCGGCTGGTGGCCGTCTGCCTGCGGGCATGTCTGCCAGCTTCACAATTCCCCCTACTTTGTTCTAGGCACGTGCATCACACTTCCCCAGTCCAAGATATCAGGGACTGCTTTTAAATTAGCTTTCCTTTTAATAAAAATGAGAGCGTGTATCCACTTCTGCTGAATGTGCATCTCCTGTGTGGAGTGGAGCTGCTGGAGTGTCCTAAACTTGCTTATTTGTATTTAACATCCAGGAAGGATCGTGTGAGGCTGAGGCAGAGCAGCTGGCACCGCTACAGGTTTCTTTTGTTCCTGGTAAGTGGAATTTTATTGTTTCCTAGGCTTAAAAAAAGCTCTTAACGAGTCTCTTGGACTCCACGGGTTGCAGTGTCCCTGACAGGTTCCTCCATGTGCCGTGGCCGAGGGCTTGAAGAGGTGCTGTGGGGTGGCATTGGTGACTGTGTGTTCTGCTCTGTGCCCTCTGTCCTGAGGGCCTTCACATGGTGGAAGGTGGCACGGTGTGTGACTATGCTTAATGCCTCAGCGGGAAGGTCCTCAAGGCATGCGGCTGCCCTGTAGCAGTGAGCTTACCTTATAGAGCAGCTCCCTTGCTGGAGGATAAGGGCTGTTTGCCCTGCTTCACCTGTGTGAGCTTGCCGAAATGGTGGTCCCAGACCCTTGGGCCTGTGCTAAGGAGAAGGATAGGTATCATCAAGCAGAAATAATAGGAATGGAAAGAAACAGCTTTTTTTCTGATAGGTGGAGTGTAGCAAGCTGTGTGTGTGTAAAAGCACATTTATAGAGCTTCCCACTCCACAGAGCCCCTTTCACTGGGGTCGAGATCCAGTGCATGTGTTCCTGGTGCTTAAGAGCTGCACACTGCAATTGCGCTGTGCTTCCAGTCCAGAGGGTCTACAGAGTGGAGTAGATCAGCTGGAATTTAGTTAAAAGACTGAGAAAATATGCGGAACAGGCTGTAGGAATGTTAATAGTTTTGTCTGCATGGTTTATTAGAACTTGCATCATTTTCCATCTTATCTGAAAAATAGTACTACCAGCTGCACAAATACCGTGGCATTCACGCAGTGCTGACTCACTCAAGGAATAGTGCGGACCCTGCAGAATCAGCAACAGCGTCCTTTTGCAGCAATATAAAGCTTGGGTTCTGTAAATTGCTGCCCATGGAACCTTCCTGGAACAACTTCTGGGATGGGAGTGAGGGAAAGTGTCTCAGATTTACTTAAAACCTCTGCTTATATTCTAATTCTACCTGCTTGCGGGACTTTCCTTTGCAAAGTGCCTCTGCTGTGGATTATGGCATTTACATGCCAGTGGCTCGTGTTGGGTATGAGGACAATAATTATATTTGCTTTCTTGTTGAGTCTAGGTCAAGCTGATGATGTTCCAGGGCTACAAAAAACATAGGTAGGAGGATTTCTGACTGCAAGACCCACCTCTGCACTTAACCTCTTAATAAAGGAATTGCTCAGAATTTGGACTACTGCATCAGGAGTTAAATCATTTGTATTTCTCACTGTCAAATAGCTGGAAAAACGTGGTGGTGGTGGTGGGGAAGATAAAGATGTTAGCTGAAAATCTTAAAACTTCCTAGGAGATTTGGGCAGCCTAATTACACTGAAATTTGACTGAAATATAGGTAGGTTGCTGTGTGTAGAATGAACCTGATTTTGCATTTCTCTTAAAATATATGAAAGCATGGGGAAAGAGGATGTAAAACTGTTTTTGATTGTGATTTATATGACATAAATCCAAGGTGCTGGTGTATTTTTTTCATTTTGTATTTCAAGGTCACGTGTCTCTCATTCAGCTGATAGATGAAGGTATTCGTCAAGTTCTACTTTTTGGAACAACTTACTGCAATACAATTAGCTGCATTGCTAGAGGTAAGGAATTGTCATGCTTGGGAAAATTGAGAGCTGTTGGTTTGAAAAACATACACAAAGAAGTTCATGCTTTTCTACAGGCTTTCTATTTTGAGCATGCTCAGTGGCAATAAATTTGTATTGCCATCTTTTATGTGCATGTAGGTTTTGCAGGCCAGCAGGAAGTTATTAATCTATCGCTTACTATTAAGATGACAGTGATGTTTAGATCCAGAACTCAAGTAGAATGTGCATTGCAATTGGATGTTGCTGGATAACAGTCCCAGAAGCTTCTTTATGATATGTGATGGATCTATAAGACAATTGTTTCAGGGCACTTGTGTATATTGTTAATATGATGCATGATGACGTGACCAATTATAGTAAGCTAATGTTCAAACAGCATGTCACAACCTGTGTATCAATGTATTAGATCTCTTCTTTCAACAAACAAATGAAACTGAGCAAGATGAGATGAAGAGTCATTGACCTCATAAAAGGTCAAAATCCTTTTATACTGACCTCCCTACCACAACATAATTATTAGAACATTATTTAAATCTGTGAGGAGAGTTAGCTTTAATCTTGAAATGTATGATTTGATTTGCCAGAAAAAAGCTTGTCATAAATTTCCAGAGGTGGAAAAATTAATCCATGGCAGAGGTTGTGGTGCTAGAAGTGTTTCCAAATTCCTGTATGCAGCCAGCCATGCTCCCAAAACGGGTGGTTGGGTTCAGGTGAGGAGAAGCCACAGCCTTGCTCCTCTCCCCTCAGGCTAGGCTAGGAAAACTGGAACAAAAAATGCCCTTGGCTTGTGGGTGTGGAAACTTCCCTCATTTCTGGGGTGAAGGGGAGAGTTGGGCATGGGCAGTTGTCCTTCCTGTCACCTGGAATGTGTTTGGGGGGCACCAGCCCCAGAACAAGTTTGTGACATCTCTCAGCATTGAGCTGTGTGTTTCGAGCGGGTGGAACAGGCCTGTCTGACCTTCATGGGCTAGGTATCGTAAACAGTGACTTCTCTTTCTATAAGGGCTATACTTGCCACACTTACCAGGGCATGGAAAATCATCTTGTTTGTTTGGCTTTACATGCATGGTGTAAATGATGGAAATCGTAGTCTGCTCCCAAGGAAAATGATCATATATGAAACCAAACTGCTTTGAAGTGAGTTACTACACATCTGTTTCTGCAGGCAGTCAAATGCAGTGTGCAGGGCCAGAATTTCAGCAGTATGTGACTGCAATAAGATGATTTTTCCACTTTAGAATACTTTTGGGTCAGTGTGGTCATTCTGGGTACATTTTATGGAGGATTTGTGAACCTACAGTTCTGTTGTGTGAGCAGAAACTGTTATGAGGTAACATAAGTTGAGAGGTAACCTTTCAGCAGAACGGTTTGAGCTAAAATAAAGGAATTGAAAAAGAGTACAATGACCAAAAAAATCTATAAAAATGCAATTGCGCTAATATAATTTTATCACTTATTTAAAAATTTAGTCGACCCAAAAGACTACCAAGTGTGAAATTAAGGAACAGCTCCTCTACTTTTATGGAAATCACTCTTCTTCACTTGTCTAATAGCCTGATTTTGTCAGATCATTTATTTCCATGGTTTTAAAATGAGCTTGACAGACAGAATTTTATAACACCACTTTACTGCAAATAAGAACATCATTTTCGCTTATTAAAACTGAAGCTTAGAGAAAGCATTAAAATTAACAGTTCACTCTGCTTTAACCTTTTGAATACTACTGTGACTTTACACTCCAGACTATGTGTAAGGAAAGACTTGGTGACTGCTGGGTACATAACTTGAGCAGAGCTCCAAAAAGACAGGCAGGCGAGGAGACGCTCTGGCCGTACCTACAATCTGCTCACACTTGCCTTGATAACTCTGTCTATGCAAACATTTAAAACACCACTGACAGAAATTAATACTTGCTCTAGCCAAGGTGACTTTGGGCATCAGAACTGTGTAGCGAAGAGAGGTGGTGAGTCAGTATGTTATAGCAAACACGGTCTGAGATTAAAGGCATGTTGCTGCATACAGCAAACACCATAAAATGCAGCTTATTCTCCTAACAGATGTTTCACTCTTTGCATGATTTTCCTTTCTGAGCAATGAAAACTTTGACTGATCTTGGAGGTCACTGACAGATGATGAATTCTCTACTCCATAGCTGGCAGTAACTCAAACATCATGGCAATGGTGGTGGGACGCATCCTCCTCCAGCTTGGCTCATCTCCAGAGAGGAATGTCATCTTCGCAGCTACAGCTGGACCTTATCCGCATTGGGGGTGGGTGTGTGTGTGTGTGTGTTTGGTAATGACAGTTTAGATCAGGTTTTCCCATGCATGTTCGTGCAGCTTTATTTTGCTCAGTTGCACGCCTGGAGTTACTCATTGCCATCAGTTCTTGCCCTAGTGTGCTTTTTTAAAGCTAATTCAGTGAAAGAGTGGGAGTCCCAGGCCAGGCAGTGTTGCTGTGGCTCAGGCAGCTCTCTGTTAGCCAAGCCATCCTTCTGCTAGCAGTGGTTATTCCTTGAAGTTAATGATGATGATAAAAAGAGATTTTCCTTTTGCAATGTCAACATTTTAGTAGATAACACAGACAGATCCCTTCCAGGATCTTCACTGGAAAAACTGATTCAGACTGTGGCAAGATATTTGCACCCTTTCTCTGCCAGCCCACACAACCTAAAAAAATTAAGACAGTAGTGAGAGAGAGAAGTGTGACTGCCAAACGAGCTGAACTTGTATTTCAACTTGTACCTTCAAAGACTTCTGTACCTTGGCCCTTAGACTCATCTACAGGTCAACATTGGACATCTATCTTTTCTGCAGCCCCAGGGAGGCTTCCTAAAGTTTCACAACACCCAGGATGGAAGGGCAAAGACTCAAAGTCTCTTTGTGTTTAAATAAAAAGGGGGATGAATAGGGGAGTGTTTGCTTCTGGTTTTGACTATGAAGTTCATCTTTAACCCAACCCTTCCTTTCTTCTCACTACTGTCTTAGCATAAGATTTTGGTGTGCTTCATTTCCTGCCCTCAAATGATCTGCAATAATGAAGGTTGTGTCCATGCAGAGCCTTGTTGCTGCTTTTTACTGGGTTTCATTTCAATAATTAAAAGATTCTTATACAAGGTAATAAAGGTGTGTTTGAACCCCTCTAGATGAAAGAACTGTGTAATGGAATAGTGTTATCAACATTGCATTACTGTTGCCACAGCCCTTTGGTCTTGTTACAGCTCATAACAGTGAGAGAACATGCTAGATGGAGAACATGTAGCTCACTAATTTCTCCACCACATTTGCTGCAAGTTCAGATTTAGTTTGAGTTTTAATTGCTGTATCCTCTTGGTGTGATTAAACCATCATTCCTTGCCTTTAAGGATCAATCCTCTGGACTAGAGTTTGAGAATCAAATTGCCTCTGTGCCCTGAAGACTGAGAATCAAATGAAGACGTTTACCGCATGGAAACTTCAAACTTTAGTTGAACTAAGTCTAAAAAATGACCAGAGAACTTTTTACTGTGATAGGGAATTAATCTCCCATTCCTACAAGAAGTCTTGCACAGGAGAGGCTACACAGAATGGAGTAAGGTATGGTTGTGTTACTGGAAAAGGTCCAGCCTTGTATCATCTTCATAAATGAAAAAAGCCCCTCAGCAACCCAGATTGAAATCAAAGCTGATGGTACAGGAATGTCTAGCAGTGTAAGTTTATAGTTTGTCTACAAACTTGATATAAGGAAAACAAATTTCCATCAGGAATCCTTTGGCAGCAAGTATGGAAATGAATAAATTTTTAAATTATAATTTTCCATCATTGGGCATCTAAAAAGGACTATTAGGATAAGGTAAAGATACGTTGTTGCGAACACATCTGCAATAGCCAATTAACCATTGAGTCAGTTAGCATGCCAGAGAGGTACCATCAATTCTGAATTACTATGCACTACAGCTTTCTCCAATGTACCAAAAGAAATACAGCAATTGGAGTAACAAGTGAAGATGAGGAGGTGTTGGAACACCTTGCAATGCAGGGAAGTTTTTCATCCTACGATGCTGTCTTGCAAAAAAGCTCAGGAGCAGGAATCGTGAATAAGAAACCTTAACCCAAAATTTCTTCTTGGATTTGAAGTAAGAACTGGAAAGCTGCATGCTTTTCATCTCAAAACAAGGGCTCTCACATTTCTGTCCCACCTAGAAAATCTTAAAGCTGAGAGTTTAAATTTAATCACAAGAACTTGAAGGGCTCTTAGGAGGCATCAAGGCCATCCTCTTGCCCTGATCGCTGATCGCTCCTGTGTCATTCCTGCAGATGCTTGTCTCATTTTTGTTTAAAAACATCATTTTGGGAAGCTGCACAATATGTCCAGGAAATCTCTTCCTGTGCTTCACTGTTTTTGCCATACAACAGTTCTCTCTTAATATCCAATCTGACTCTTCCTTCCTGTAATTTAAACCTGTTATTTCTTACTCTATTCATTGTGGCTTAGGGCAGCTTTGAATCCATTCCTCTTTTCTGCAGCCTTTAATGTGACTGCAAATTGTTATCAGGTTAAAATGTAACATACCTTGCTCTTTCCTTTGCTGGCTTAATAATGCTGCTTAATTAACCTGCTAGGTTATGGCTTCCTGATTTATCATTGCATCTAGATTTTCTCTGCTTGGATCACAGCCTTGTTGAAGAAAGGTGCCTCAAACTGGTATCACTTGGGGTCTTCCCAGTATAGAGAGCAGAAGAATGACTTAATTTCTTCATTCATGTCTTGTAGTAGATGTGTGTTTTTATGCATCTGAGTATGGCATTAAATATTCTTTATATCCCCAAAACACTTTCAGATCTCTTCTTAATTTGCCTGGCTCTTCCTGTAGCTCAACATGCTTGCAGTACCTTCTGGTTTAATCTCTTCAACGAGTTTTATAAGCCTAGCCTTTTATTTTACCATTCAGGTCACTAATGAGAGTGCTGAATAGTACCTGATCTAGATGCCCTGTTTGATGCCTCTTTTTCATTTTGATAGTGAATCATTGATAATTGCTCTCTAGATATGGTTTTCAACTAGTTTTGCACCGAGTGTATTTTATTTTCATCAGTGCTATATGGGACGCTGGGTTGGAAATCAGGAACAAGTGATAGTTATTTAGATGTTCTTGAGAGTTCAGTGAGTATAGACGTATTAATATGCGTTTGGATTTTTTGACTGTTCAGTGAATGGATGCACATTTTTACTGGTGCAGCTGGTGCTTTTAAAAAGAGATGCACAGAAATTCACTTGCTAATGAAAATTGCTAAGATATCATAAAGTAAAGAAATGGGTTATTGGGTTCAGAAAACCAAAAATGACACTGAATCTAATTACCAAAGAGAAAGGTGTGCTGCTGTGAATTTGATTGAGATTTTATGTAAATCCCGTCCAGCTAGTCCACTCCAGTATTTGATTTACAAGTCTAATGGACAATAAGGAAGTGCACACTGCAGATTGTGGGTAAGCATCAAAGCAGCTGCTCTAGTGAGCTGCTAACTTAGGTGAGTGACAGACTTCTTACCATTTCTACTGTGGTTTTTGTCTACAATACTTGGTGTTGGGGATCATCAGAATACAGTGACCCAAAGCTTTAGATTCACAGCAATAATTTTTGTGTAGAAAGCAGAGGTCTGAATCCTACAGGCATGTCCTACTTAACAGCACTAGTTGTCAAAAAAAACCCACAACAACTACCATAAAAACAGGAGTAATAGTTGATGTGCACCAGTCACTCATCTTTAAGCACTTAGTAGTTTCTCAGGCTTTAAAGTAGCAGTGGTCTGTTTTAAAAGTTAATTTATGAATTTAACATCTCTGTAGTCTATAGTTCATTCCAGACTTGAAGCTGTATCGGATGGGAGTGACATGGGGTTTTGTGTAATTGAACCAATCCAGCAGATAGCACAATGACCTGTTCTGCTTTCTGTGTTATTCTTTCTATGATTCCCAAACCAAAGAATTCCAGATGTCTTGTATTCTTCAGTGAAATGTCTTGAATTAGGGGAAGAATTTTACCTGTAAGATTAGATTATTCTTTTTTGATCAGAACTCTTAACAGTCTCAGTTCTGAGTCTGCCTTCACAGTCTAAGTACCTCACGGCAAACCCGTTGAACTACACAGCTAAGAAAAGAAACTGGCTCTTACAGTAGGAAATGTGTACTTACTAAAAGAAAGGCTTAGTGTAAAGGATGTAACTATAATTTGTGCCACAAGCTCTCCACATGTTTTTATGCACCACTAGAAACTTCATTGGCTTTTGCAAGCATTCTTCTATTTCAGTATTGGTAGAATAAATTTCAGCTCAGTGCCCTATCTCTACCCAGAGTCGGTTTAAACTGGGAGAATTTTATATACAAAAGAACAAGCCTCTGAAGGTGACATTTGACTCTGTTCTCTGTAACATGCTTTATAATGTTGTATAATATGAGTTAACTTGGAAATTGTAAAAAAACCCAAACAAACAAACAAAAAAAACCCAAACCCAACCAAACAAACAAAAAAACCCACAAAAAAACCCAAAAACCCCCAACTTAAGATGAGGAAAAAAAACATGAGGCTTGCTCAGAGCTTCAGAGACAGGTCGGGGCGCATTCTCCTGGTTTTTGATCTGCTGAAACTCCACTAGTTTCAGTGGATTCTGCTGATTTAGATCATGCAAGTCGCTGGGCTTAGATTGCACTAGTGGTGTTAAGGCATATTCAGGCAAACCCTTTATTCATCAGTTCTGTGATGAGCACTTCATGCATCGCATCTTCTTTATCATTCCTCCCCATAATTCGATGTTAACATTTTCCCTTTCCTTGGTCTTTAAGATGTAAATAATCATCTGATTAAATATCTCTTGAGAAGATTATGCTATGGATAGAGGATTGTCACTGCACCCCTCACAATCAATGTTTCACTTGTTTATGTGATATATGTACACCTGTGAGTAGTTGCCATTACCCTTGATTGCAGCGTGGGAGACTCCTAGCTTGAAACACAACCATGCAAAAATCTGTCTTTTTTTAAATAGTGTCTTTTTGCAAATGTAAAAGCAAGGAAATACACTGACTGTAGATAAAGCAGCATTAATGCAGAGAAAAAAATACTGTAACAAGAGCGTAGCAGTCACTGAAACAGCTTTGGTCCCTCCATTGCTGCTATCACAAGCACTGTGGCTTATATAGAACATTTCTTGGCAGAAAAAAATTGATTTCTTAGAAGTAAAATTCCCATAATATCTAATACTAGGTACACACTTGCTTTTAGTCAGGCATCATATACCTTTGCTTACAAAGTCTTACCTGAGAAATTAATTCACATTGGCTTCTAGAAATGCTGCATGTGTGTTGAACACCTAGCTAGAGTGCTGTACAGAGCAGAACAATAAAAGGCAATGTATCAAGTGTAGGGAAGTTTCTTATTAATGTAATGCAGGGAATAGCGTTAGGTCCAGTGTTATTTAACATCCTCGTTAATGATCTGAAAGAGGAGAGTAAACAGCTGGTTAATGAAATTCACAGATGATCCTAAATTGGAGACATTATAAATATCACTGAGGGCAGCGAAATAATAGAAAGGGAACTGAGATCAGAAACATGCCAAAGAAATAAGGAAAGGAATGTCAGCTGGGACAAATGTAAGGTAATGCCCTGGGGGAAAACGGAAACAGCTCTGCTGTCTGGGAGGGAAAGCATGACAAGCAGTATCAGAGGCGGATTTCAAAGGCACCCCAATTCTGCAGCATAGCCTGGCATGGACCAAACCCCAGCAATCCACAGCAGCTTTGCACTACAAACACAGCCTAGCGTTAGCAGCCACAGAGTAAGGAAAAGGCTGGTGTATAACTGGTAGAATGCCTCCACCAGAGCTGAGGACTCCCCTCCTCCGGGAAATCCTCTGCTGGCTGTTAAACTGGCTTTTAGGCTGCTTTGTGTTGCCACTGAGAGGCAAAACAACTTTAACAGGCTGAGAAATGGACCTGAAGGATGGAGCAGGATTATTTAAGGTAGGATAAAGAAAGAAAGGCCGGGAAGAGAGGACAGTAGGAATATGAAAGTAAAATGTTATTAAAAATGGAAATTTCAGCCTGGATGTCAGGGGAAAAGTTCCTAATGGTGAGATGTAATTAATCTGCAAAATAGTCTTCTGAGGGAAGCAGTGGGAGCCCTGTCAGGAGTTTTAAACACTGAACAGAGGAAACACTGGAAAACACAGAATAGGAAACAATCTAGAGTAGACAGGGTGCGGGCTACATGTGTGTTCAGCTGGTCTGCTTGGTCTTGTCAAACCAAGATCAAAATTTCCAGTATCTTTCACTATCCGAGTGCTCCACACAAAAGCGGTGATTCTGGAGAATTTCCATACATCCCAGTGTCGTGGTTTAGGCCAAATCGGCCACTGGGGACATAGGGGACCCCAGATGGGACCGACAGATGCTCCCCTCTACCCCTCTTCAAAGAGAGAGGCAGAGGAGGAAAAAGAGACTTAGGAGTTTAGAAGGATCTAAACTACTTTAATGAAGTAAATGAAGTATGAAATGAAATGAAGTAATGAAGTTGCCTCAAGGCAACGAAGAAGGTGCGCAGCAGGCTGATGACCCTGGACTTCAGGAGAGCCGACTTTGGCCTCTTGAAGAATCTGCTTGGTATGGTGCCGTGGGATGAAGCGCTGGAAGGAAGAGGGGTCCAAGAAAGTTGGTTAATATTCAAGGACCACCTCCTCCAAGCACAGCAGCAATGCATTCCTACAATGAGGAAGGCAGGCAGAAAAGCCAGGAGGCCTGCGTGGATGAACAAGGAGCTCCTGGAACTGACCAAAAGAAAAAAGGAGGCCTACAGGGAGTGGCGACAGGGCCGGGTAGCCTGGGAGGATTACAGAGGAATCATTCGAGCAGCTAGAGAGCGGGTTAGACAAGCTAAAGCCCAGCTAGAACTAAATCTGGCCAGGGACATTAAGACAAACAAAAAATCCTTCTATAGGTATATCAGCGAGAAAAGAAAGACTAGGGAAAATGTAGGCCCTCTCCGGAAGGATACGCAAGAACTGGTCACCCGGGACAGCGACAGAGCTGAGGTACTCAATGACTTTTTTGCCTCAGTCTTCACAGACAAGGACAGCAGCCGCACTGCCCAAGACGCAGATTGCAAAGGAGAGGATTGGGAAAATGGAGCACCGCCCACTGTAGATGAAGATAAAGTGAGAGACCACCTGAGGAACCTGAAGGTGCACAAGTCCATGGGACCTGATGAGATACATCCGCGGGTCCTGAGGGAACTGGCAGATCAAGTTGCGAAGCCACTAGCCATCATATTTGAGAAGTCGTGGCAGTCTGGCGAGGTTCCTGCCGACTGGAAAAGGGGAAACATAACCCCTATTTTCAAAAAGGGAAACAAGGAAGACCCGGGGAACTACAGGCCAGTCAGTCTCACCTCTGTGCCTGGCAAGATCATGGAGCAGATCCTCCTGGAAACTCTGCTGAGGCACACAGAAAACAAGGAGGTGATTGGCGAGAGCCAACATGGCTTCACCAAGGGCAAGTCATGCCTGACAAATTTGGTGGTCCTTCTACGAAGGGGTTACAGTGGCAGTGGACAAGGGAAGATCTGCTGATGTCATCTACCTGGACTTGTGCAAAGCGTTTGACACTGTCCCACACGATATCCTGGTCTCTAAATTGAAGAGACATGGATTCGATAAATGGACCACTCGGTGGATAAAGAACTGGCTGGAGGGTCGCACTCAAAGGGTTGCGGTCAACGGCTCGGTGTCCAAGTGGAGAGCAGTGACGAGTGGCGTTCCTCAGGGGTCGGTACTGGGACCCGTACTGGGACCCGTACTGTTCAACATCTTTGTTAGCGACATGGACAGTGGGGTAGAGTGCACCCTCAGCAAGTTTGCTGATGATACCAAGCCAACCTCATGCAGTTCAACAAGGCCAAGTGCAAGGTCCTACATCTGGGTCGGGGCAATCCCAAGCACAAATACAGGCTCGGCGGAGAATGGCTGGAGAGCAGCCCTGTGGAGAAGGACCTGGGGGTGATGATTGATGAGAAGCTCGACATGAGCAAGCAGTGTGCGATCGCAGCCCAGAAGGCCAACCGTATCCTGGGCTGCATCAAAAGAAGTGTGGCCAGCAGGTCAAGGGAGGTGATTCTGCCCCTCTACTCCGCTCTCGTGAGACCCCACCTGGAGTACTGCATCCAGCTGTGGAGTCCCCAACATAAGAAGGACATGGACCTGCTGGAGCGTGTCCAGAGGAGAGCCACGAGGATGATCAGAGGGCTGGAGCACCTCTCCTATGAGGAGAGGCTGAGAGAGTTGGGGCTGTTCAGCCTGGAGAAGAGAAGGCTCCGGGGAGATCTTATTGCGGCCTTCCAGTACCTAAAGGGGGCCTACAGGAGAGCTGGGGAAGGACTTTTTACTAGGGCATGTAGTGATAGGACGAGGGGGAACGGCTTTAAGCTGGAAGAGGGCAGGTTTAGATTAAACATTAGGAAGAAGTTTTTCACTTTAAGGGTGGTAAGTCACTGGAACAGGTTGCCCAGAGAGGTTGTTGAAGCCCCATCCCTGGAGGTGTTCAAGGCCAGGCTGGACGTGGCCTTGGGCAACCTGGTCTAGTGAGAGGTATCCCTGCCTGTGGCAGGGGGGTTGGAACTCGATGATCTTCAAGGTCCCTTCCAACCTAAACCATTCTATGATTCTATGAAGTATTAATAATAAAATAAAAGAAATAATGAGAAATATACAAAACCGTATCAAGCTCCCAAGATGACAATCACGACACCGGCTGGCACTGGGGCAGTCCCAGGCTGGACTCAGTGACGGACGGGAACTGGATTCCGGATCTGGATTCAGGATCGGGTCCAAAGGCAGACGAACAGACAGAGTCCTCCTCCGACATCAGCCGTTGAAGCAAGAAGGGAAAAAGAAGGGCGAAAAAGAAGGGGCGAAAAAAAGAAGGCCCTGACCCTTTGCTCCGTCAGCTTTTATACTGAGCGTGAGGCAGATGGGATGGAATACGCTGTTGGTCAGTTTTGGGTCACCTGCCCTGTCCGCTCCTCCCCGCAGGTGGGACCCCATTATGCTTTTCCGCTTCCGACCCTCCAACGTGGCAAATAACACAGCCGGTTGGCCTTGGGTGTTAGAACAATAAGTGTAAGCAAGAGCCTCCCTGCATACCATGTCTGGACATCAGCTATAAACATCGGTCTTATCACTCTGAGAGAGTGAACATTGTCTGCACAATATGCTGTTAATTTCAGTAGTTAAAAGAGGCCCAGCTAAGAAGCGAAGCTACTGAACAAAATTGGTCCTGTTTTACCTCAAACTAGGACACCCAGTCGTAGGACCATTTGCACCAAAATACCTTTGCTATGCTATACTGAGATTCATTCAGTAAATCTACAAGCTTTGTTTCTTACCTGTGGCTGAATGGATGTCAGTGAAGACTGAAAAGGAAGAACAGCATTAAAACTCTCCTTTGCTCTATATAGCGCGCTCTTTCAGTACGTGCACGCTCTTAGTTCTGTGCTGAGAAATTAAAAATGGTTAGCGTGGATGTAGAAAATTTTACTACTGTAATTACAGCAAAAGGCTACCTGTCAGGAAAATAAATGCAAGTAATCAAACATAGGTACGAATCTGGCTTTGAACTGGAGGAGCCATTCAACCATGCTGTAAGGAGGCAGAGTTTCCAGTGACGTCAAGTGCTTATGCCAGAGTACAGTTGGGCTGTGAACCAAAACCACCACATTGGAACCAAATACACTGCAATTAAACTATGGCTGTTATATTGTGCAGGAATGTGAAAATAGGACTGCATATTGTCCTGTTACTTTCCAAATGTTTTCAAGTGAATTTAAGGAGGGTTCACCTAATAGAACAGCAACAGATCTGTAAAAGAGTGATGAAGAAATATGAATTATCTAACAATACAGAGAACACTTGGAAACTGCTAAATGCAAAATCTGCCCAAGAAAGCTATCTCCTCAGTACAAAGTCTCACAATGCGATAGGATCTGACTGGAAAAACTACAGATACAAAATCTGGACAAAAAGCTCTTCATATTGGCATGTTGCATATGCTGGGATAAGTGCTTTGGAAAAAAAAAAAGCTAAATCCTTTCCAACTTGCATTTTCTTTGACTATGAGGTTGGGAGCTTGGCTAATGGTTGATCAAAAGTAGGTCTAGTGTGAAACTGCCAGGAATGTGAATTATGGAATGGTACTTTCTAGCAAGTTTGCCAGATATGCAAGTACCTAGTTTATGTACGATGACATCTACTACTTGCATGTGTGCACATGCAGCTGCATCCAGATGTGGTAACACCATAGTAAATATGTGTTTAAAATGTGCGCATGTAAGTATCTGAGCATGCATCATGCTTGGTCAGATGTAGTGTGCACATAAAGCTGTAGGCTCGTGGGATTAAATAGAAAATCTGATCCTATGCATTTGAGAACCAATTCATTAAGACTTGCACTTGAGGTATTGTATTAGGTGTTGGGCGCTACTTGATCATAACAGCCTGGCTTGCTTTGGTTATTTTATTTTTCTTGTGGATACATCAGTGAAACAATTTAGTTTCTTCTTCAAAATGTTTTTATTTTAATAATAGGATGTGTATGTCTTCTGTCAGTTTTCAAATGTACTAAAAGAAAGTTCAAGAGTGTAAGCGTAGCCTTAATTTTCTTTCAACTTCTCCCAAATGATGGTACTACACTGAGCCAATTTCAGCAGTGGAGTTGCATCAGGATGTAGTTTGATCCTCTGATTGCAGCAATGTCAGTCCTACTTAAGCTAGCACACGTAATAGGAGCTTTAATTCAAAGAGAGATCTTTTCTTAAAATCATCTCCTAATGGTCCTGAGATGCTGTAGTTATCCCAAATACAGATGTCTGTTGTGCCTTAGACATCACAGCAAGGTACCTACTGGGTAAATGTTGACTTTTCAATAGATCTGTGTGAGTTGATCAAAGCTGCAGATAATGGGATATTATTTAAAGGATTTAACAGTGAATAGGAAAGAAATGCCATTAGCTGACGGACAGACATACGCTGAGTTTTGCTGATGTCATTCTGACAATGAGATGTAAGATATGGAGTCTCAACACCTGAGATGCTTTCAAAGTGCTAACACACCTTTGCACCTCTCAGGGAGGTGAGTGGGAAGGTAGCTGGGCATTGCCCTGCTGTCTGACAGAACCAGGCAAGTGCTCTGGCACCCCACGCAGTAGAGTATACCGGGCTCGGATGCAATTTGCGCTTTCAGCAGATGAGGAAGGGTTTTGTTCCCCAGGTGTGGAGCAGGGCTGGGGGAGGTGTGAGGGGCATATCAGGAACAGCGGTCAGCCCCTTGCACCTGAGTACCTGCTTGGGAGAAGCTGCTGTTGCCCTCCTGGGTTAGGCCTTGCCCTAGGGAAACCAGCAAGGCTGCAGGAAGGGCTGAGAACTGGCTCTGTGGCTATCGGGTGCCTGCCTGAGCAGGAGAGCATGGGCTGCTTCAGCTGAGGGCAGGAGGCCATCTGCGTATGTCAAGAAGCAATCTGAGGCACATGTATGCACACCATTTTCTTTAAGGTGTAATTACAGAGCCACCTTTCTTTTTCACAGTCATGTCAAAGAACCCTATTTTGTTTCCTGAGCTCTGGCGATTCAAAGAAACAGCCCACAGGCAAAACACACCCTCACCTTACTGAGGTTCACACTTGCAGCAGTAGGTCAGCCAGTAGGCTGGCACAAGACTGGCAACTTCCACAGGGTGGATGACTGTGCCTCCTTTGTGGGACAGCTTGGGCACCAGACTTCACAACCCTTACATCAGCAAACAGATAAAGCCATTCTTCTTTCATGTGACGTAGCCACAGCCTTCTGCAAAAGGTAAATTAAAAAAAATACTTTGTATATCTAGTATGGTGCAGCATTTATATGCCTCTGCTGCATTTTAACCTACTGTAAACATCGGAATCAAGTTTCAGACCGCTGCTGTCCAAAACCATCAAATGTATTTACGCAGCAGTTGTGGAATTGCAGTAACTGATAATTCATGTTCACAAATGAGACTTAGGAGAATTTTTTTAGTCATCGCTACTAGAGTCATTCACTTGGTTTATAGTTGAAGTGAGTATAGTGTATATGTGCATGTGGGCATGATCATTTTTGCACCTGCATTTGAGCTTACTGGAATTTGTACCAACTATACTATCTGTACCAGCAAGAAGAGGCCTGATGTAGAGCTTGCTGAAGAAAACTAAAGCATTGTCATTCCCTGTCTGGCTTTGGATCAGATCTTCATTTGATTTGTTAAGTTCTAGGGCTTCAGTCTTGCATAACTATTTCTTCTACTCCAAAAATCTGACAGCAAAATGAAATGCAATAGTTTCAGAAAACTGTCAATTTAATCATGATTTTGTAATAAAGTAATACCTCATTCTTATATTTCATTCTTACCCATAGATTTTAGAGTGCTTTAAATATATAATCTCCACTTTACAAATGGTAACTTTTGAGCATAACGCTTTAAATTCAAGTATACTCTAGGTAGTGTATCAGTCATTAGAAGAACACAATATATGCTCTTAGTTTCTCACATGCTATTTTAATAAAAGAAAGCATTCAAATTAACAAAGATTGTCAGTTCATATATATCTTTTTTTATATTTCCTGAAGAAGTACATTACATATCTTGGATATTTGTTTGCAGAGGTGGGATGGAGAGGAGAGCAGAGGATCGGTGTGTGCCGCACAGTGCCTCAAAATTCCCATTTTTAACAGCTCCCAGCACACTGATGCACTACGCGGCTGTTGTCAGACCCTTTGTACAGGGGTTGAAAGTCATGGATAAGGAGGGAAGAGATAATCTAAAGACACCTTTGTCATCAGACCCTCAGAGTTAAGTAAATGTCTAACTTCCATTGAAGGTTAGGAACCCAAATGTCTGGAAGGATTTAGGTCTTGGTGATTTAATGTTAGAAATGAGGATAAAATCAACAATCATGATTTCTAACCCTGTGCTCCAGCAGCCTTGTATTATGGAACCATTCTAACTATGTTAGACAGACAACTTCTCCCAGAGTCAGTGTTGCTGATACCCTCTAATGGAGCTACCTGGATAAAGAAAATCCCTGTCAGATCAATGGGGTTCCCCAGCACACTCCTATTTCCTGAAGATCTACAAAGTGAGCTTTGAAAGGGAGCTTAATCTACGATGGTTGAATGCTGGCCCACGGTTTCACAGGATGCTTGGGTTTCTTCAGAGGGTTCCAGATAATTACTCTGAATTTTTCTTTTTTGGATTAAACCTTCTGTTAGTGATTTCTAAAAAAATTTCTAAAAAACATTTTTAGGAAATTTGGTTTTTACTGAAAATGGGCTATTTAATTTCTATTCCACTGCACTTGATGTTTATACTATCTGACAGTTCTGTCTGTACTGAGTATCCCTTCTGAGCCCTTGATGGGTATTAATGATGAACTACTTCTCAAGTATCTAAAATATTTAAATGCCCTGTTGGTCATGTAAGTGTTTTTGGAGCACATCAAAGAGCAAGACATTCGCAGAGGTCTCCCTTCACTCACACTTTCTTATTTTCCTACTTGCTTTTGAATACTTAAAAACACCTGGGCTGGAATGGTGCAAATAAATGACATCTGATCAGAGCCTAAAAGCTGGAAACCATTAAGTTCACTTGAGAGGAACAAATTTCCTCTGGTGTTCAATGGAACTCCTCATGACGTTCAATAGAAGTTCCCGTAACTCCTGGAGCTGTTGGAGGCACTCAAACTATTTCCCTGCAGTTGGACATTGAGATAAGGGTTAGAGAAAACTTTTTGAACTGAGAAATGATTTTGACAGGGTAGTCAAAATGTTCTATCTCAAAATCTTGGGCTTATTAGCAAGAAATAAAGAGTTTCTTCATCCCAATTCTTCTTTCTTTGTCCTGCTGCTAACTTTGATCAGTTGGTCACCTATGACCTCAGAAATGTCTTGCCTTTCGTGTGTATAGGGAGCTGTTTGTAAAGCAGCCCTGCACCAAACAATTTTACTTTTTGTGGCCTATGTTGCAGTAAACCTAATCAGTATTTATAAATCAGAACTTTAACTTAAAGTAAAAGTAGGATTTTATAAACTAAATCATTATTGTATAGCTTCAAAGTAATAAATCAGTCACTTGTATCCGAAGTGCAAATTGAAGTTTTATAAATCAAAGCATTTTATTTAGGAATTTCTCAGCATGATTTGTAAATCTGCTGTAGAATTTGTAAATCCAGATTGGGGTATGTAAATCCATTTCATGACTTATAAAGCAGTTGAATGTTTTAGCTAAATCTAATGTTTAAAATAATGATTTCTGAATCAAAACTTTCTGCTAAAGATTTACTGGTGAGTTTTATAAATCAGAGGCAAGATATATAACTCAAACTGTGAGAAGTGCAGATTTATAAATCCAACTTGTAAATCAACAGAAAAAACATCATGTTTTACACTAAATAATATTTTACAAATGGCACCTCATACATCATGCAATTGCCACAAATCTTCTACATGGGAGTCAGGGTACATAATGTGTGACTGAATCAAAAAGAAAAACTGTGAGAAAGACTGCACAGTGGGTTAAACACTAAGCTTGAGCCTTGCAAGATTTGGCTTGTGTTACCCGTGAACCAAGTTCAGTGGTGTTGACCTAGTCAGTAGTGGACATTTGTTCAAATCAATACACGATGGCATAATTCATAACCTTGGCAATTTCAGCAGAGGGGAGGCCCCACACAGGAGTAACAGGGGTGTTGTAGATCATGATTGAAAAGCATTGGCAGAGCTATGTAGGGAACCTTATGCAGCACCTGTCTGCAATGCACCTGTTATAGCAGGCTGTCCCTTTTAAAGGAGCCAAAATCCACAAAAAAAAAAAAAAAAAAAGACCAAAAAACCCCCTTAACCCCAATAATCCAACAGACCTTTCCACTAATGCAATATCTAGATGGGGTTTGGTGGGGGGGAAAGTGACATTCTAGTTGTATGCAGACATCATTAAAAGGATTTAAAAGAAATCCTGACTTTTTAATTTCCAAAGAAACTTGTATTCCCAGAGCAGGATTCAGGTCCAAATGCAAATATCAGAGAATACAACTGGCCTGCAGGTTCTGTAGGGGCTTCACATCTTGATGGCTGGAAATTCTGATACAGATTTGGAGGTGGTGGGTCTGCATTTCCACAATCGTGGAAAACTCTTTTTCCTCTTGCTTTATTACTTGTTTAGAATCAGCAATGTGCCTTTGATGGCCAGCTAGCATCACAGATCAGTGCTTTCCCTCTCCTCTTACCTTCTACCTTCAGTGCTGATGTGAAGCTGCAAATCTTGGACGTGGGGTATGATGATTGTACTGCCTTTTCTGGTGCCTTTTCAGAAGGACAAGCAGAGGTGTGGTGGCCTTCAGGAGCTCCCAACCAGGATGCAGCAGGGGGTCTCCATGGGCACTGGGCTTCTTTAGTGGGCAAATGAACTTGAAAGGCAGGATTTGAGTGCTTCAGCTGGTATCTGAATCAGAAAACTACTTGTTACAGAGAAAAATGATGCAGGAAGAAAGTATAGCAGTCCTTCCTTCTGGCAGTGTCTTCCACCCGGGAACAGCTTTCTGTCACCTACCTGTGAGTGAAAAATGTCCTGTGTCTCAAAATAGTTTTTTAGGATTCAACTGTTAAAAAATTAGTCAGGATTATCAAGTTGAGATTTGTAGATGAGTGCCACTAATTTTTATAATAGGATCCTTAATTGACTATTTTTCAGTTTCAAAGTAAAGAAATTACAAATGAAATTTGCATTTAATATAATTTAATAGAATTCAGTTCTGGAATACAAGAAGCTCTGTGTATTCCCTAACTAAAACATTGAGTTAAAATGGAGTTGAATTTGAGAGTGTATTTGAGTAACTTGGGGGTTAAAGAAATAACCAGGGTGTTGTAATTATCCCTAAAAAAACTTTTACAAGCCCACAAAATTCAATAGACATGATTAAGCTTAAAAGAAACGTGAACATGTTAAAGTAGAGAAATACCTAATTAAGGCAAGTAAACAACCTTCACTGTGCCCTGTAGTGATGTCATATAATAATTGTATAGCTATGGATTTTATTGTCCACTAGAAATGATTTTATGTGTTCCTTTGAATTTTGTACTTCTCCCTTCCTTTGTAGCATCCCTGCATGGCAGAGAGAGACAGCAGGTGCTGAAGAAGGGGGAGTGAGCTGGGATGCGGAGATAAGAGACTGAGGGTAGCTTTGAGGGGAGAAGTAGGCAGGAGGGACTGCATGCAGGGAGGAAGAAGGGTCATTTAGAGACAAAGGAGTCTAAGGGGCCATGGCACATAGCAGAGCAAAACCAGGGCTGGGCAAGTTGTCTTTTGGGGATCTTTTTGACATTGCTAGCAACAGAGAGGAGTTGGTCTTTTGGGATTTCTTTAAAGCCAGACTGCAGGGTGAGTGAGCAGCAGTGCCAAAGTGAGACCATGGACCAAGGACTAGGGTAGGAATGTCCCAAACAGGTTTTGTTCACCAGGTAAGATCTTTGCAGAACTGCAGCCGGAGTCATAAAGTACCTTTTCCTGATGTGTTTCTTCCTACATCCCTGCTTCAGAGCCATCATCTGTTGTGCTGCAGTATCCTAGGGAGCCAAAGCTGCTTTGCAAGGAGTCATGCAGCTACACAAACTTTGTATTGGTGGCCAAGTCTTCTACAGTGAAAACTGTTCAACATGAATCAAAGATTCCTTATGCTTTCAACTTGTTACAATCATTAAGACTGTACCATGAAAATTAGGAATGGAGTGAGCATTCCCATAGCCCGTTACACAATTAAATAGAGCAACTTCCTTAATAACTACAGGCTCAGAACTGTCTGCAACAAACTGTAACTACCTGGTAAATTTTGAGAGTTTTTGATGTTGATATTAAAATATTTTAACCATTGGAAGGCTGATAGCGTGTTAAAATACGGAAATATTTTTTTTTAATTGATACATTTTTGGACAAATCATTCTGAGTTGCAAACTAGGAGAGGATATGGTGCAGTTTTCAAACATTACAAAAGGGTTTGTGTTAAGTGCTAAAGCTTATCTATAAAGCTCCATTGTGTTTTTGAGTTTCCTACCTCCCTTTGGATTTATAGTCCAGTATAGACATAACCTTAATTTTTTTCCCTTCCAATACTTGCAGGTTTTTAATATCAAAGTTCTCTTGCAATTTTTCTTTTCTAAATGCTAGACAAATATTTTTTTTATCTTCTCATATAATGATACCAAACAAGTCTTGAGTGAGTTGCAGTCAGCCCCTCAGAGAAAAATCTCTGACTGAATTTCTTCTTTGGGAAATAATGCAAAACTATGTGGGCCTGCAACTGACCTGGTAGTTGTCTAAATACATTAGGATGCACTGCTTTAAAAAGCAAAGTTCTGTCTGATTCCTCTGAAATGGCTGCAGTTTCCTCAGCCAGCCTTCCCTGCTCTCCAGCCTGGAATTCAGGGACAATGCTCAGAAAAATCCGGACTATATTCCAGGAGGAGTAACGAAGAAGCAGATATTTAAGTGGTTTTGAATGTAGAGAGCTCTATTCAAAGACATCTCAAATATTACTCTACTATTTGACATGACTTCTTGACTTATAAAATTTAGGTTCTTAATAGGAGACAAAGTTGAGTGGCAATAAAGTCATATCCCTTAAGCTACATGGCAATATTTGAAAAGCCTGTGCTGAAAGTGGAGCTATGTCTTATGTCATGGTATGGAATTTCTGCTAACACTAACCTCATCAGCTCTCACAGAAGGTCAAATCCTGACCTAGATATGGCAATATGTGCACTTTGCAAGCCTCTTTAAGCTCCAAGGTCCCTCAATCCTAGTCAGATCTTAGAGCCAAACAGCTGCTTCCTGGACCACAAATCCTATCTCCTTCTTGGACATGAAAGTTGGCTATTGCCTGCCTCCTATTGCAAGGCCTCCTAGAGCTTTCCTTATAGCTGTGGATGGAAGGGTCACACTGATGAAAGCAATCATTAGAGTATCAGAAAATCCAAGTCATTATCCTAATGCAAAACAGAGAGGACTAAACACCTCAGCAGGCTGTGCTTCAGTGACTGTGATCACTAGAAGAAAGTAGAAGATTATTTCCCTTGCACCTAACCTCACATCTCAGAAAGCCTAACTGCAGTTGTATGGTTGCCTGATTTACAGTCCCATTACCAAAGCTAATTACAGTTTTCATACCCTTGTGATTCACTCCCAAATCACAGAAATTGGTTTAAGGATTCCATCACCCTTTCTTCTTCCAGAGGTGTATTCTGAAAATGCAAAAGGAAAATACTGAAGTAAAAAAGAAACAGATGTGGATTAGATTACAAAGATGTGTTAGAGTTGCTTGCTAGTTGTATGGTGTACAATTAAAAACATAATACAATATTAACACCAACATCTTTTGGTTGTACACGAGGAGACTGCTATTCATATAAGGAACTGAAATTACTTTATGAAAATAGGCAAATGCTACTCCAGTCTTGCACACAGGAAGACTGTATCATATAATTTACAAGCAGCATATCCAATTTATTCAAATCCATGTTCTACAGAGGTTGAGTGTTAAGTCTGGGACATTGAGCCCAAAATATTGGACTTCAAATAGGACATTTTCTCACCTTGCAGGTCAGAATTCCCAGCAGTGACAATACCATCAGAATGAAATACCAAACCATAGTGCTCTGTGCCAGACGCAGCATGAAGACCTATCTCTTGGGTCCTCATCATAAATACATTCAGCATGACTGACTAGGGCATTATTCACTATGGTATATAATGTAACCTTCACATCATGGAAGTGACACAGGAGAGGAGACCACCCTGCATGGTATAAAGAAGTGATAATCTATAAAAATTGGTATCTGTCTTGCTCTAGAAGAAGTCATGTCAACTGGTAGTACAGTGTGGTTGACAGAGCTGACAGCAGGGAAGAGAGAGTGCAGCTTTTCCAGCAATACAATGCTGCCCCCATCTTCTACTGTTGCAGCCCTGGACACAGCTTTACTGCTTGCATACTTCAGGTGTCACTAGCATTGGCATAGAGACGATGGCGAAGTTTTGGTTCTTTCATATTCTATAGAATATAACTATACAGATTCTTCTGAAATATCAACTCAGACTTCCCAGTTGTGATTAGTCCTAAGTAATACTGATGCTAATGATGAGCAATAATAAACAGTACTGATATTTAGACTCTTGCTGACATCTTTAGTCAAATTGCTAAACTTTTCCCCTTTACCTAGCTTGTAATACTAATCTAAAAGGAATATATCATTATATAATCATGAAAGATGACTTTCCTTGTGTTTGCACTTTTTCATGGTATAAGAGAACCGAATCTTTTCTTTTTTTTCTGGCAGGAAATGGATTTGCAAACTTTTCATGTCAAAGATTTAATCAAAAATTATTCATCATCTTCTTGAAGCTTTTTTGTGTGAGGGCTTCTCATCAAGTCTTTGTTACATTTGTGACAAACATAACTCATAAACTTTGTCTGACAAGGAAAAATAGATTATCTTCTGCTAGTAACTCATATTTCAGTTTTGGAAAGAAAGGAAAAAAAAACCCTGAGAAAACAAAAAGTTCTAAATGCTGCCATTCATTTTGCAACCATTTCTTCATGCAAATTTTAGGAAAGATTTCTACCATATAAGGTCTGACTTGCAAAATTCTGAGTAATTCAAGTGAAGGAACAAATCTTCTTCAGAGAGAGCAATGACTGGTAACTGGTAAAGTGTTATATGGGTTTCTAATGCCACTACCCTCAGAGGTAAAGGGAAAGTCTAGTTATTCTGGGCTCCAGTCTCCTAATGTGGGTCTTCAGTCTTCGCTTGACAACTTAAACCTCCCTAGCTCCCATTGCAGGGTGATTTTTAGCATAAATACCTGCTTTGATCTATGTTACAGTGTGTGTATTTCTGTTTGAGAGCCAGGAGTCAACCTGGATATACAAACATTCAAGCACAGAGGCTTGAATGTCAATCTACTCATAGATTGCAGCTGAGAAAAAAAAGTGCAAGGTAAGACCAAAGGACATGCTATTCTACGAGGAAGCAAAAAGACAAAACCTGTTTTGTGAGATTAGCATAAGAATGACCACAAAGTCATCTGCCTCATAAAAAAAGCTTTTATGCCAGAAGTTTTAATGTAAAGACCTAAGAATATATGATGCAACTTTGGCTCAAGAGTCAGCAGAGGAAGCTTTTTTAGTTTACGTAATTATCTTGTATTTGTTAAGATTTTGGGATGAATGACCTAAGGATTTCTTGGTTATTGATGCAAGATAAAATAATTGCTAAAGCAAACAGAATCCTGCCTCTTGTATTCCCCCAGAGAAACATAGCGGGATGCAAAAGGTCCTGTTCCTTTCCTGCTGTTTGCCATCAACATGTTTTTTCATCCAAGAGCCATGGAAAGAGCCTAAACTTCTCTCTTAGCTAGGCAGAGCTCTTTCAGACTCACGTAAACTGGGGGTACTTTGCTTCTTGAAATATGCAGGGCAGGGACCATGACTAAACAAGTTTCTCCATCTTTTCCTTATCTTTTCCAAGCATTTTCTCCTGTGTATCATATTTAATACTGGCAGCTATTTTGTCCAAGAAAAGAAGTGCATTAGGAGACATTAATTCTATGGTGGCTGCCTGGATTCATCACATGCAAAGCAGAAGATGTGCAGGTACTCTGCTGCTTTGTTTTACACATGCACTGGAATCAGATAATTTAGGTTGGAGGGACCTGTGGGGCTGGGAAGTCCAATCCCTTATTCCACACAGAGCTATACTGAAAATTAGAGCAGGGTTGCTCAAGGTTTGTCTGCCTTATGCAGACAAAAAATTAAAATCTCCATGGATGGAGATTTTGCAGCCTCTCTGGGCAAACTGTCCCAGTGTGGAAATAGTCTTACTGCAAATTTTCTTTTCCTTTTAACCCATTTGGATTTCCCCTGCTGCAACTTGTGACCATTGCCTCTTGTTCTTCTGCTGTGCATATCTGAGAAGAGTCTCTGCTATAACTCTGCCTTAGCTAGTATAAGACAGCAATTAGATTCTCCCTAAACCACCCCTTCTCCAGGGTAAACAAATTTAGTACCTTCAGCCTCTCCTCTTATGTCTCCAGTTCACTGGACTCTCCCTAGTTTGTTGATACTGCTGCTGAACAGTAGCTATAGCTGTAGCTGTAAAACTAGTAAGGTTCTTACTAAAATGACTGGCCTGTGTCATACTTGTAGCTCTGAATAAATATACAACCATGTTTTTCTCTTTCATAAAATTATCCAAAAGCGTTTGTGTAATAAGAATGCTAAAATAATCTTGATTATGCTTGTTTATATCAATTCTCATCAGACATGATAAATATTAATGCAAGAATGAGTTTAAAGTAAATCAAGATGATCACAAAACAGTACTTTAAAACAGAATTGTCATCCAGTAGATCACCTGTCTACAAAAGATGGCAATAAAACGTATCAGTTGGCCTTGTAATTATTAGCTTTCATATGTCTGTATTCCTTACGAAATTTGGAAGCTCAATTTAAATTTGGAATCAAAGCTTTGATTTATTAAGATAGAATGTGTTCAACAAGTGTTATAAAGACCACTTGACTTTGATAGTTAATAATTTTGTTTGTGTGACTCTATCTAGGACAGCATGTGTTAGTCTGCCAACAATGTGTATTGTTTGATTTTAACAAGACAATCGGGGAAATTGAGATGGAGGAAACTGACAATTAAAAGGGATTTAATGCAAAAAAAAAGACCCCAAAATCCAAACCCAAAAGAGGTCATACAGAATTACAGCAATGGGAGTTGCCTGAGTGATATCAGCTGATGTGGCTAGATCTTTCTAAGGAAAGAAGGGGAGCTTGGGAATTTAAGGGAAACACAGTAGATGCAGATGGGTCTGCTAGCTTCGTGAACTGACTCCTAGTGACGCAGCTGCTGAGGCTAATGTAAGCACTATGTATGTGCTTCTTCTTTGTAGTTAAGTTTCTTTCCTGTTTTGTATTTTTTAAATTTCCTTTCTTGCATGTGAATTTTATATGGTGAAGTTAAGCCCTGTATTTTTTGCTCCTTAATTTTGCTATTTGAGGTGCTCCACTTGGTAATCTCCGAGAGGTTGAGTCCACAAGTGTGGCTGTTGCAATGAGTCTGAGGGTTTCTTGCCTACTAGATTGAAGAGCAGGATGGGTGAGATGCAGCCTCAGTGCATGGCAGTTTTGATGATTAGATGTCTGCTATGTTTTGGTACAACCTTGATTATCTATTTAAATGGCTGTGTGGCTAACAAAAGGACATCCAAAAAAGGGATCTGCAACTGGGTATACGTGAAAGATGCCTGTGATTATACAGTACTTTGGCACAGCCTTGGGCACCTATTAAGCATGCCTGCCTATGCCACAATGGTCAGTGCTGCTGAATGCACGATTGGCATAACTGCCAGAGGCTCATGATGTCTTTTTGCTTGTGAATTTCCTTATAAAGATAATTGAAGAGAAGCTTTAGTCTTTCTTCCATCTGTTTCTTCTCTGCTGTTCTTGCACTTCCTTATGATCACTAATACATTTTCTGGGCCATGCCCAGATGATTAGCTGCAGTTTAGCTCAAGGCTTCATAAAATGTGGCTTTCAAATGAGTGAGTGATAGATGAGTTACATTGAAGTGGTGTATGTAGAGGTAGGAACGACAGCCCTTTCTACTGCTTAGGATTGTATTAAAAATTAAAAGTTGGAAGCATCTAATTTAGAGAGATTTAATTTAAGAGATTTTGTTTATTGTTCTGGCTGTGGAAAGCATGTTTCTATTCCATCATCTTGTATCAGTTGGGCTACTTCCCCTTTAAGTTGGTAGGCAAACTCCTGATTGATAATGAGAGGGGCCAGGTGGTATTGTGTGAAATTGAGTAAACAAGTGCTGCTGAGATGAGGGCTTTAGGGTCCTCAAAGAGTAGCTAGAGTTCTCCTCACTGTTATTTGTGCTGTGCTTCTGTCCTTCAACCATGTGTGCAACACCCGGAGTCTGGCTAGCGGTGAGTTATACTGTAAGTAAAGTGGAGAACACTTAAAATTAATTACTTGAACGAATGTTGAGTATTACCTGAATTTTTTTTTTTCCTTCTAGGCGGTTCTATACCCTAATCCCTGTCCTGACTGGTGGTGGGTTTTATGTATAGCAACATTTAGTGTGGACTTCTCGGAGAAGTTAATAACTGCCTCTAATATGCTGGGAGGTGAATGGGATATGAAGCCCATCTAATTATGAAAACAAAAGATTATTATTGTGGTATATGAAGAAATAGGACAGTGTCTTTATGGATGAAAGAAAAAGGATTCAGATTTCCCCATGTCAGGAGTTTAATGGCAATAATTCTATTTAAAAAAAGAAATCTTGATTGGACATATTCAGGCTTGTCAGGCTTTGTTCTGGTCTTCTTTAAAATATGCTAATTATGATAAGGTTATTATCAACTTAAAGTGTTGTTAAAAGTTTTCTGTATATGTTTATATATGCATGATCATGAGGAATACACATTCCATGAATAATTGGAGGACTCTGTATGGTCTGATACTGGATTAACTTTGGTCAAAATTTTGTGCAGAAACAATTCAAGTAAGAATTCAAAACTATTTCTTAGTAAGTGAATTCAAAGCGTTTAACTTGATGTCTCTTTCTACCTTAGATTGTAAAAACAAGACCAGTTATGCTGTTAGCTGGACTTTCAAAATGGAAATAATTATGTAATTAAGAATGTGCTTCAATTCTATTACACTATCCATAAAATTCCACAATCTTAAAAACAACATTTTAAAATATTTTACTAAATATAATTCATATAACTGAATTTTATATCCTACCAAGTTGTGCAATTAAACAGTACATGACTATTTCTTACAATTAAAGATTGCAAGGGTCTTCCTACATACAATATGATATATTTAACAACTTTTTATGCTAAATAGTTGACATAGTTAATGTTGTAGTCACTTAATTCAGTTTTAATTAGCCAAACACTAGTTGGAAAATGTGAGCTTTTCATTAACTGACATTGCTCATATTTTTGCTGCTTGTTTTCCTCATAGTTCTTTCAAATTATGTATGTATAATGTGTTAACGTTCATGAAATGCATTTATCACTGAAGGTGATGCCAAAATTATTGCAGAGTGAAGAGAAATATATGTGTGTGTTTTTTTGACAAGTGTAGCTTGAGCCCGAGAAGATTAAAAAAAACAAAAAATAAAAAAAAATTTGAAGTAGTAGCCAAGTACCACTGCTGAAGAAAAGTCTTCTGGCTTGGTTTTATCTTGGACCAAACAGTGTGTCTCTTCCTGTTCTTTGTCTGTATGACAATAGATCCATAGCAACTACCTTTGAATAATATGCGGGCTGTTCTATCTCAAAAGTGTTAAGAGAGAAAAAGCTAGGGAGAGAAGACAGAAAGTCCGTGACAGCAAGTGGAAAGTAGAGCAGGACCATCTGACGGTCACAGTTGTCTAGGCTGAGATTCTGTCACTGAGTAGCCTTGAATTACGTAGAAACCAGGAGAACTCGTCGGAAAGGGATTTATGCCTTGAGCATGGATCCAGGAGAAGTATTTCACGAGGGACCATTTCTAAAGGACTTCTATAATTTATTGTTTGATTCTGAATTATAAAACAGGGAAAAGGTGATATTAATTTGACTTTGTTATAATACTTGCTTTGCACTGTTAATCCTACTATCTATATAGCTGGGGAAAAGATACCAGCTGGTTATAGGCTAGAAATTACCATATTAATGTTTTATTTGTGTGGGAATATAGTTGTGTTAATTAATGTTTTGATGTGGTTACCAGCACTTAGTGGTCTCTGAATGTCCCCTGCTGACTTAGGGAAATTAGAAATGTTCAGGTATAAATGTGGTGGGGCCAGTTATACCATCTTTACCAAGGTACTCAGGGGGAATTCCCACTTTATGAAGGGTGGTGGTGTGGACTCGTGCCATCAGGGAGAAGCCTTCTAGAGAAGGAGTGAAGGGTGGCTGGGGAAAAAGAAACGTGGGAGGCATTAAGCTGAAAGAGGGGTTTTCAAGCAGTGTGCAGCTTGACTCCAGGCAAGGCTGGCTGTCTCTTAGTATTGATAATTATTACCTCGCTATATGAGAAGAACTCTAGGTTCCTGTCTTGCTACAGAAGTGTATTTACAAATCACTGTTTTCTCATGGTCATATCTTCTTTTTTGTTAGTCACAATTGATTCACCTTCTTATTTCTGAAAACGTCTGGGGTTTTTTTGCTTTATTTTTCCTGCCAAGAGGGGGCTAGGGAAGGAAGCCCCCCAAATGTAAAGAAGGGATATGAATGATCTAAATGGAATGTTAATCTTGAAGCTGTCACTTATACCCTTTGCTTTACTTTATTCTAGCTTTCTACCTCTGTCTCTCCTCCCTTCCTACCCTCTACCTCCTTTGTTCACTTCTTTCTCCTCTCAGCTGCTGTTATTGCTAAAATGTGTCTTTTAATATAAATATTTCAATCTAACAGACAGGCACTGTGTTTATGCAATTGATAACTCCCCTGTGCTCAGTTTGCAGATCTGAAAGAGTTAAATTTACCAGCGCTCTGTAACCTAGATAAAAAAATATGCATTTTAATTTCTAATAAAAAAAATCAAGCAGGTATGAATAGCAATAAAATTGCTCAAAATGTTTAAATTGAAGGAAAACAATTGAAAATGGATTTAGAAATACAATGTTTAGTTAAGCAAGCTATAATGTTCTGTTATTTTAGTCAGTATTGTGAAGCAATTTAAACTATGCTGGAAGAGAATTCTTATGTTTTAACATATAATTCTCTCCCTCCCCCAAACAGTCACCAAAAATTCTTTAATGTTTCAGTCATGTTCTATAGTCCTTGGCAATAGCATGCTCTTTGTGCAAAGGTTTTCAGTTTTTTGATCTGTTTCCTGGCTGGCCCTAGTACAGCCAGCCCTGGACAGAGCACCCGTATGGACCTCTAGGGTGTCATGTGAAGAACTAGATGCTTTGCATAAGTCCTGGAACAACAAATAAACAAAAAATCTGCTACCAGAATTAGCATCTAGAGAGAGATGCAAAGGATTGACTGTACAGGAGGAGTCTTGATTCAGCAGTGCCTCTGTTCTAGAGTACAGCTTGTCCCTGCCTTTCCTGGCAGGGTAAATGGGGTACATTGCTGTGCAGGTAACAAAGGCTGAAACCTCCACTCTGCTGGGCTGTGTGCTGCTGTGCAAACACCTGGAGAAAGATAGTGACTTGAAAGCAGAAAAATAGGATTGGTAACTTTTAGGGTCTCCTCCAGCCCTGGTTCTCTGATGGCCCCAACCAGCTGACAGTTCAGTGCTGACACTCTCTTCTGGGTAACCTTGGGAATTTTAGGCATGTGTGAGTTGGTTCAGATGAAGACTTTTGCTTTAGATGCTTATCTGGAAAATATGTAGGCATATTTCCAGCCTTTGTTCTGATTTTTGTGATGCTTTCTCAATTCCTCTACCCTCACTGAAGGAAGTGAGTCTGTTTTGCCAGTTGTAGTGTATGCAGCATCTTCATGGGTGATTTTACCCAAACTTCTCACCTTGTCCTCCATCTGCTTGTAGGTCTGACACTACTGGCTATAGCTCTCTGAGGACAGTGCAAAACTCCTGACTTCTTGGAACAAATGTTTGCACCCTTCCTGCTGCAGCAGAAAAGAGTCATTTGCTCAGACAGATTTAGAAGTTTATCTTCTCGTTATTTTTTTTTTTTTTTGAGAGCCTCAGTTCCTGCAGAAGGAAGGAGTATCTGTGCTCTGTCAGCCTGGGGGAATTACTCTAAGGTGGGTACTGGTCCCAGCTTATGTCTGGGCAGTACCTGGAGGAACTGCCACCTTTGCCAAGCTGTCTTCAGCAGCTGCCCTGTGTGGTGAGGGGTAAGGATGCTGCAGTGGCAGGGGGGAGCCTACTGTGTGCAACACTTTCCCCTTTGTGACCTGTTCCTACATCCATGTCAGACTGTGGGCAAATAGCTCTCCTGTGCTGACCCCTGCTTTGTCCCACAATTGTTTCTGTCAGTTCATTTAAATTCTAAAATAAGTTCAGAGAAAAGAAAGGAATCCTGCCCAGCATCTGCAGAGAACCCAGCCTTGCAGCCTGCATCCCTGCTTGGATCTAGTGCTACTGCTCCAAAAGGATTCCTCAGGAGAGAAGCTGCATTGGTGGTAAATCATTGTGCCTGAGGCTGCTGAAGAAGACAAGAGGAGGAGAAAGGAAGCACTTTGCTTTGCCTTCTGTTTTCAGGGTGGCTGCATTTGTGGGCTGCAAAGGGAGGTTTCTCCCCTTAGTCATCCAATTCTCCTAACAGAGGACTTCAAACTGTGGACACTTCCTATGGACATCAGAGTGAATGGCACGCATGAGGACACCTTGATGTTCTACATGCAGTCCCTGCCACTTTTAAACAAGATTTTTAATATTTAGAATGTGTTTATTAAAGAAGATTTGGGCTTTGGAATAGGTACTAAATCTCTGCAATGTGCTGAATTCCCATTCTGTGAGACTCCAGTGCCAGCGCTGAACTGAGGGGAGGCGGGTGAACTTAAATTAACCCAGGAGAGGAGGGTGAATGCTGCTTTCAGGCAGCAGATGCTGCAGCACCAAATAAGCATATTGCACAATAAATAGCAGTCATGGCTTTAATTAGGAATTCAATTGAAGTTGGAAACCACTTGCCTACAGTAAAATTGTCCTATTTAACATTTCTATCAACATATTTTTTTTTTATCATTGGCATTGTTGCTTTTAATTTAACTTTCAGTTTTAACTTTCAATGTAATAGATAGTGTGATTAATGTAGTCTTAAAAATATTTTTTTTCTTGTGACTCTATCTTGATCTTGTATTTGAATCACAGACACTGAACAAATCTGAGAGGTTCAGGGCAAAAATTAGGCAAGTCTTTCAACTAGCTGTCAAATCTGGAATACCTGTGCTTTTGGATCACTAAATCTATTTGGAACTCCAGGAATGTGTGTTTAGTGCTCACACAAAATGCTTTCTTTTAGACCTCTGGTCTGGGGGATTGGAAAGCAGTTGAAAGGTGATAACCTGTCAATATGTGGCTCAGAATTAGAGAAATGGTGGCTCTACTTCCAAATAGCAAACAAACTACCTTTAGGTATTGAGCTTCCTAAAGTGTAGGTGTGCAGGAAAGAAAAAATGTGCTTGCTTTGTTCCACCAGTGTGCTTGTTACCAGTTGCAACTGTAATTGATATTTAACTTTGGGGATTAGCTATTTATTGTGTTGGCAGCCTGGAGAAGGCTTTCCACGCTTTTAGCTGACAATCAGCGTACGATAAGTGATTCCTGGTGCCTGCAGAGGCACTTACGTGATGACAGCAGTAACAAGCCAAGGAGAAGTAGTGTGAGATGGGGCAGGTGATCTGCTAGTGGAAATCCTCTGAATCTGTCCATAGAGATGCTGAACTGGGAGGTACTGGGACTCTGCCAGCAGGAATAAGACTCAAAGACAGCCTCTGAAGAGAAATAGGGGTCCTTGTTGGCTAAACATCCCCTCCATGCACCTCTTCACCCCCATAGACCGCAAAGCACTTGCCAAAAAATAAATACATATCTAGATCATAAACATGCCTCTAAAATAATTATAAAGCCTTTAATAACAGAATAGTGTCACAGTTCTGAAATGTGGAAATATTACAGGAAAGAACTTCATGAAGCATTAGGAGGTAAAAAATGCAAACAATCATATGAAAGAAATCAATTCTCATAGTACAGAAAGGAGAAACTTCTGCTCGGCCCAAGTTCCCTGTTATCTCACTTGAGGAAATTGTTTCCTAGTACAAGATCTGGGATTTGGAGCAATCCTGGGAGTGTAAGCTATCAAACTATTGAGGGAGTTTAATACCTACAATAATACCAGTGTTTTCCACCCGTTATCCTTCCATCAGATGTGGGCAGTCTGTATTGTAACAGAGGGAAGTGATTCTCCCCCTCTGCTCTGATGAGACCCCACCTGGAGTATTGGATCCAGCTTTGGAGTCCTCAGCACAAGAAAGACGTGGACCTGTTGGAACAGGTCCAGAGGAGGGCCATGGAGACGACCAGAAGGCTGGAGTGCCTCTCCTATGAAGCCAGACTGAGAGAGTTGGGGTTGTTCAGTCTGGAGATCAGAAGACTCTGGGGAGACCTTATAGCAGCCTACCAGCATCTGAAGGGTGCCTACAAGAAAGCTGGAGAGGGACTTTTTACAAGGGCATGTAGTGATAGGACAAGAGGTAATGGCTTAAGACTGGAAGAGGGGAGATTTAGATTACATATCAGGAAGAAATTCTTTACTCTGAGGGTGGTGAGACAGTGGAACAGGTTGCCCAGAGAAGTTGTGGATGCTCCATCCCTGGAAATGTTCAAGGCCAGGCTGGATGGGGTATTGAGCAACCTGGTCTAGTGGGAGGTCTCCCTGCCCATGGCAGGGGGATTGGAACTAGATGATCTTTAAGGTCCCTTCCAACCTAAATCATTCTATGATTCTAATCGGAAAACCAAACCAAGCCCACTAAACTCTGCAAAGAAGTTTTGCCCTGCCCCAAGTCTGTGTTCAAGCAGAAACTGCGTGCAGAGTAGGGACTGTAGCTAGGCCTTGTTAGCTGGATTGAAATTGCAGCCTAATGAAACTATCTTAAATTGTAGACATCCATTTGTTCCTACTCTGGTTAGGAAATAACTTTCCAAAGCCTAGATCACACAATCAGTGTTTGTGCTGAGTGTTGTAAGAGCATGTGAAGAGCTGAAATTTATCCAACGTGAAGCTGGATGTAATCTTTTCAGAAGTACCCTGGGAAAAATGATATATTACTAAATATATCAAAAGAAGAAGAAAAAAAAATAAAAGGACTAGGAGTGAAGTACCCGATAATGTGAGCTCAAACATTGTTGAAAGCAAATATAGTAAGATAAAAAGAAGGAAACAGAACTTTACATTTCTATTCTACTGAACTCTGAATTTTTTGGAGTAACTTATGGGCAGTTAAGCTTCAGGAGGCAGCCTCTGTGTCAAAAGTTTGATATACCATGTTCCTTGAGCTCTCTAAAACTCTAATATAGCTTGAAATCTCTTGTCAAAGTGGAGAAAGTGGTGGATTTCCAAATCTGTGTGTAATTTTGAGCAATGAGTCATAATCAATAAACTATTCCCAGAACTATAGTTAGGAAGGGAATAAAACCAATGTGAAATCACACAGGAAGTAAGGAAATAAGTTTCTAAAGAACTGGAGCTGACAGGATATTGGCTACTGATCCTGTATCCAGTTATTTAGATAAATAATGTGGAGGGTTTGTTTTGTTTTTAGTAAGCATAACCAGTTTCCAAACGGAAGGACTTTTTTTCATTTAAGATTTACCTTTTTGGGTGATTTATGTTGCTGCAGCTTATTTTGAAAACACAAAATTCTGACTTCGAGTTTTGCCAAAAGAATGTTCTCCCAGAGAAACGATTCTCTTTTAGTGTGGAAACCACGTGAAAAAATTTCTTTGAAAACATATATGGAGTAAGTAGTTCCTAGAGTGGTTTATAATGCTTATTTTGTGAATTTTTGCAGGGTGCTTTGAGATCTCAACACCGCAACGTTGCTTTTTACAGACTGATTATTTTTATTTTCTTTTTTAATAACTGGAGTAGATATCTGTGAAGTGATTTTTAAGAGGTGACTACAGTGAGAGTGTGAACTGGAGGAAACCTGACCAGAGTACAGGATAAATCCTGCTGCCTTTGAAGCATACATATCTGATAAAAATATAAGTGATACCTGTAGCCTTACAAATAAAATAAAATTCAATGCCTGAATAACATCTGTCGGAGATAGGTTGGAATGAGTGGATTTCACCTTTCCCAGTTCCTTCTTTGTGAGGGGTCTTGGATTTTCTTTGTCATTTTAAAAATCTCAAGGAGAGTGCTTCGGATGTGATCTCTTTATACCCTCCATCTTCCATTTTAAGTATGACCAGGATTAATATAACATATGCAAACTAAATCCAGGCTATTGCATTTACCAACACTGAATTTTTATGAAGATAGGGTAGCTTTTTAATAATCCTCCCTGGCTTTTATTTGCCTTCCTTTTTAATATTTCAATGAAAAAAATATTTGTTACCATTTGTTATTTTGCAATTTATTTTTGTAAAAGTCTATTTGTGTTGCTTTTGGCCAGAGAGTTACTGTAACTTGCTCCAAATTGCCGTCCTCCTGGAGCAATCCATGGAAATGTGTTGCTATTGTGTTAATACCAAACTATTTCATATCTAGAAGACTGAAATCAGAGGGACAAATGCAGTATTTTTCTTTGCTCGCCTTCTATCTAATGAGCTCTGCTGTTGGGCAATTGGAGATCTTCATTCTAGCCCTCTTCTTGCGTGTTCCTGTGTGACTGAGTGCATGAATTCTTAATATTCCCATTTCACTATCTGTAAAATGGGAATTTTTATACTTTCCAGCTCTATAAAATTTATAATGCAATTAATTAGATATTGACAGAGTAGTCTGAGACCTCAGGTGGTAGGCACTACATGTAAACATTTTGACAGTTTTATTATTTCTTCTAGGTTAAAAATAGAAAGGTTTAGGAATCGCGTTTGGAAAAACGCTAAGAGTATTTGCGTGGCTGTTGTCAATAGAAGTATTTTGACCATCTATCTTACTATTTCAAAAAAAGTCTTTCATCTTGATATGCTTCTATTTAAAATATAGTCCCCATTCACATAATCTTTTCAGCAAGCTCCTTATATTAATAGGAAAGCCATTATTTCTTGCAGAAAAGAAATAAAACGAGAAGTGAAAATAATTTTGTGGGGTTTAAACCTAATATTCCTGTAATATTGACCTATTAAAGTTCAGTACAATACATTACATTAGTTGGGAATAGCGCTGGCTAACCCAAAGGATCAGAACTAAGAATAATGTTTCTCACTATTCTTTTCGGCTGACCTTTTGCTTAGCTGTGAGCTAAGGTCATTTTCACTCTTCGCTGGGCTTCCTTGACAGCTAAGATGGCTTCTTTATGAAGATACTGAGATAAACTAGGATTGTGCATTCATTCACATTGCTAAAACCACTTCATCAAATACTGCTTCTATATAAAATACTCCTGATCTAATCAAGAAAACATCAAAATCCTGCAAAGTACCCTTGTTAATCCTGTCACTTACTACCTAGACCATTTTTCAAGATGATTTAATTAGCAAAGTAAAAGAACTTACTATTCTTTCAGCATTATTCACGCAATTTAAAATGTGTGCTTTGGCTTAAGATATAAATAACTTGCATACACTAGTAGAAAATACATGCAAATGTAGCAGTGACATTTAAAAGCAAAGCTATATCCTTCAGTCAGACATGGTTTGATTTTCTGCCAGTATCACCAGAACCCCAAAGCCATGGTAAGAGGGTAGATACCTTTGCTAATTTTCAACCAGAGACGGGGTGAAAAAGAAGTGCTACTGGAAAAAGCCATGCACAGCAAAAATGTAGTTACATCTTTAGTTTTACCAGAACCAAAATGGCTTTCCAATACCAAGAACTCTAAATGTTCCACAGAAAAGGGAAAAGGTATAGGAAACAAATACTTGCCAAAAAAAGAAAAAGTGCAGGTGTTATGCTTTATGCCTATATGATAACCTATAACATTTGGGTTAGTGAAGGAAAATAAAAAATAGCAACAAGAACCCATGATGCAACTTTAGTTTAACCCTAGAAGCAATTCCCCCTATTCAATAAAGTGTAGACTTACTGGAGTTAATTGTCAGCGTATTCTTTATTACAACTTCATAGTTATAATATCTGAGTGCTCCTAAGGTATAATTAAAGATTTACCTAGATTTATGAGACTTTATCATCACCAACAGGGTTAAAGAATGCCAGGGAGACCCATTGTGCAAAGGTTTTGCTCAGCAGTTTCCACAGCAGTAAGGGCATTGCAGAATTACTTCAGTGCTTTAGAAAAGCTTGACTGTTTGGCACTAATGTAAGGGGCATTATTAGAAAGGGGACGGTATGCATGTGTTAGGCCAACTGTGGACCTTCTTACCTTTTCTGAAAAGGGGAAAGGAAGAAAAAAAAAAAGGAACGAGAAGCGAAAAGAATGGGATGGATGTGCTCTGAAGAGCGAAATTAAATAGAAAATTATAGTTATTTATAACAGCAACAATAATGATGTGCTGGAAAGTTGTCAGTGTTCACGCAGCCCCTCTGTATTTTCTTAATACAGATATCCTTGGTAATGGATCAGTGTTCTTTGACCTGAATTTTACACAGCCCACACTTTTAAATGTTAACTAAGAAGTGCTGAATGTTGTAGGCTTCCAGATGTTACCATATTTATCACATAACTGTTCCTTGGATGTATTTAGTAAGCATAGATGATAGGATGAGCCTGGAAATTCTGGAAGGGATAGAAACAATCTGTAGTGGTATTTTAACACACTATGGTACCTTACCTTCCAGTTTATTATGTATAGGATCAAGTTACAAAAGCTAAACCTGACTTTGATTAGTACTTTATTCTTCAAAGGATTTCTCTGCCTTAACCAGGACAGGCTGAGTGGTCAGAAACCGCTGTTAAGGGTTCACAATTTACCTTTCTCTTAGCTGGATTTTTGCATGCCAAAAAATGGTAAGGGATTAGAACAGAAACGTGATTCCTATGTTAATGACACATTCTTAGATGATGAATTGTATATGAATTTACCTATGCTTTCATACATAGATCTTGTCAGGAATTACTCACCTCTTCTATATTCCCAGAGTCTGTGTCGCTGTGGTAGTTTATAGAGGGCAAAGGATGAAATTTGTACCTCAGTTAAATATAATACTCAATTCTGTACACGGCCTGGGAACACTAATTGGTTATCTTGCCCTCTAATATTAGTCTTTTGCAGTGTGAATCTTTGATCCTTTGGGCAAACATTTCAGTTTCTGTTTGCTAAGGAAAGGTTTCATTCTGTGCATACAGTACCTGGGTGCCTGCTTCTTATCACACTCACTGCGACAGTGCAGAAAAGCTAATATTCGTTGCACATAAATTGCTTCTCTTACTGCAACTTTCACATCCTGTTCCTTCCTTCTTTGCAAATTCAGAGTTGAAGATATAGTAGAATTTTAAGTTATGTGAAAAGGGTCCAAGGTAGAAAAATAATATCTTCTTCTGTGGGATGGATTGCCATTTTGAAAAAGTGAGATAAGGAAAGTCAGAAAAATGTAGGAAACAATAAGATTGTTATTTTGCACTACTTTCCTGTAAACAACTTATCTTTAAAACTGTTTTAACTAAAGAACCCTTAGGACTTTGAGCACGTAACAGGCTCTTGTAACAGCATTGCAGCTGCACATGCAAATACTTGACTTTTAGAAAATGTTGGAATTTTAAGCTACTGATTCAAGCTAAACTTTGTTGATGTTGGCTGGTACATATATGATTTCACATTTTCTTTACCTCCCTGATCATGTAATACCTTTTTTTTTTTCCTTTTTACCCTAATAGGATTCCCCCAGCCCCTGCCACCCATCCTCCCCTTCTAGAGCACAGGATGAACAGTTTTCTGGAAATAAACTAAGGCGCTGTATCATGTAATTATCTGTAAGTTCAGTGCCTTAGTAGCTCTAGCATTTGAAAGTTAACAACACTTGTTACTGCAAGAAGAGAAAAGACATGGCTAAAACATGAGAATAAATAATATGCAAGATAATTCAATCACAAAACCAGCTGCTCACCATGGCACGTATAGGGCCTGAATAACAGACTTCCTAAGTTCTTACAGTAGGGGATAATGTCAACCAAGCAGTAATTACATATGTGGATCTAGAAGCTGGAGCATGTGTGCAGGAGACAAGAGGCTTTAACTTGTGACCCAGACTTACTCGAGGACTCTGTTGCCTGTACAATGGGAAAAATAGTTTTGTTCATCTCCCTGTGGAGAAACATCATTAGTAATTTTGAGGCATGCATACACTCTGGTAATAGATGTCAAAGCAATTCAGCATTCTTTGCAGCAAATGCATCAGAGGCAGAAACCCAACTGGAGAGCTGAAAAGGTATTCTTGGAATAGCTGCCTCTTTCCCTGAGTTGCGGTGCCCCCACTATATAGTGTATGATGCAGGCCTTGTGTGGAAAAAAGTAATAATATAATTGAAGACATTTTGTGCTACACTTAAGTGGAAAGCAGATTGAAGTGTATGGACTACCTAATTTTGGTATTCCCTATCATGTAAGTGCTTAACTTTATAACATAAATCATAATCTCTCCAGAGTCTTAATGTAATTTCCTGGGAATATTTTTTTTCAGATGAAGGAAATGAAATAAATTCTATTTTGTGCAGTCTTAACAGCTCCCATCAGGCATGTGATTTGACTCTGATTCCTCAGGACAGATTTAAACTATTTGAATGACATGACTTTTTAAGTTACTGGCAGCAGGAAAAGGTTCTTGTCTTGGAAAGGGTGGGCTGTTGCAGCTATGCACTGAGCCAGGGAACCCAGACCAGATTGTGTATGCAAGCTCATGCTCTCTTGGCTGTGTGTGCATCCTAACGCTGGAGGAAACTCTGCTGCTGTGTGGTGACACAGAAGTGGAGGATGTGTGAGAAAGTCCTATTAAATAAAGGCTTTGATCCCCTGCAAGACATGCGTGTACTACTGCTGCGCTGGCTGCAGGGTGACTTGGCCTTTTAAAATGTTCATTTTCAATCAGTACTTGGGAATTTTGTGAAAACCCAGCAGTCTGACAGCAGAAAGGAAACTGTATTTGTGGGAGGGAAGGAGTTAAGGGTAAGCTGCAACCATTTCTTTCCCCCTGCACGAAAGAAATACTGGAAGGACTTCCTTAGCTTCAGCAATTTCTTCATGTCATATTTTGAAAGATGGATGGAAACGAGGTTCATAAGAATTTCTCAAATGTAAGGGCAAAAGAGTCTTTTAAAATGAAAGGTGGAAACTGAAGGAGAGATCTTAACTGCCTCTGATAGAAAAATCCAAGCAGATGTCTTAGGAAGAAGTTTGCATTTTTAGAGCTTAAACACAAACTAGTAAGTTGTTCTCTTAACTGTATTAGCATGGTTTGGGGTTTTTTTTCCCAAGCTTTTACAAGTGTGCTAAGAACATATCTAAACCACTAAGATGTTCATTCTTACACAGTAACAGTTTTGACCCTGTATTACTCGGGAAGCAGAAGGCAGAAAGCTTAGACTTTTAAAGTTATCCTGGTCTATCATTTGCACTGAATTTATAGATGGTAAGATTTCTACAGGAATTATAAATCTACATACTTTGCCTGCAATGTAAAACCCTGCTTGCAAGGTGCTACTTAGGATGGACAGTGATGGGGAATCCTTTAAGAGGAAAATCTATGAGAACAAGGCTTGAGAAAGTTATTTAATTTTTTTTTTTTCAGTAGCATTGTGTTGGGAAACTTGAAGCTTTTGGGCTTGCTGCAGACCATGATTTTTTCTTGTGCCTTGTATTGTCAGATTCCTCTTCATGTTAGTATGGGTTAGCATATGTGTTAGTGTGGCCTGCCAAATGCTTTGGGAAGGTATGTATTGCTGTCAGCAAATAAAAGGTATCTTGGCACTGATATAATAACTTGAAATCCATGTGAGAACACTTAGAAGTATTCTTTCAGCAATAACATGCCTTAAAGAAGAGGTATCCATCAAAACTTAGGCCATGTCATTTCCTTGAGCAAGCAGAACTCAATGAGGACAGCTCTCTACAAGGGTACAATGACTTCTATAAAGTAATACATTTGCATATGAAGACTTTTTTTTTTTTTTTGCGGTATCATACTCTAACTAAACTAAAGCCGGTCATCTTTTAGCCTAGTTTCCTGTGGGAACAGAATGTGTGCAGTCACACAGCCTGTTTGGTTCTGTAGGTCCCTCCCATGCATAAATTTCTTTGAAACTAGCATTCAAAATTAACAGATGGCTATGGGTTTTAGGGTATTCATTTCCTACAAGCTCCAGGCAATCAGACAGGTAGAGGGAGAGTCTAATAGTCCTCACCTGAGAGAAAAATTTTAGATGGTATTCATAACTTACTAGACAGCAGAGGATTTACATGGTAGGGAGCCCTTCTAAATATCCCAGCAGAGAAAAAGCCTTGGATGGACCTTGTGTCTCCATAGATTTAATAGTTAAGACTTCAAGACACAAATCTACTGAAGATAATGTTCTAGAACTACTTGTTTGCTTTGAATTGTGAAATTTGATTTTCCATGAACTGCCCAGTGAATGCTACTGGAAATATAACTGACATTGTATGTTTCTGTGTGTGTGTTCCATAATGATGTGATGTTCTTCTCTCTCTAATGTCCAAATTAGCATTTTCCCAATTTGGAAAGTTTTTGGTTTTGTGTTTGTGTGTGGGGTTTTTTTGTTTGTTTGTTTGTTTTTTGTTTTGTTTTGGTTTTTTTTTTCCAGAAGTTACTCCTACAGCAGGTGTTTCCAAGAAGGGATCCTCAGAAAAGAAAGGTGGTTTTGAAGCAGAGGGCTGAATTGTTAGCAAACTGGTGTTTCAGCTACCTGCTAACTGTTGCAAACTGGCTCCCAGGGTTCTTGGATTCAGAGATGCAACATGCTTCCTTGTGGTCCATTTCCCCCAGGAGGTGGAATTCAGCCTTTGAAAAGAAACCTCTTCTCTGACAGCTCATGAGTGAGACTGGCAGACAGAAAAGGGCAGCTGAATACGGTTCAGGTCCTTTGAAGACAGCCTTTGCAATGAGGTCAGCGAGGTGATTTAAAGAGATTGTGGCCTGGACAGAGCCTGGGGTGGGAAATAATTGTTAGCAACTGTATATGTAGATGGTTGTAATAATTAAAACTTTACTATCATCCACATTAGTAACAGTAAAACATGAGGGCTTGGGCAAGCAGGACTAACCTACTGCTGAAATACTCCATTCTTTAAATGCTGATAAGTGTTTTTAATTCTGTTCTAGCCAGGTTAGTTATAAGCTCGATGATATCCAGCTGTAGAGGAACACGTGGCCAGTCCTGTCATCTCTCACCTTAATGAGCACTGAAAGCGGATAACTAGAAATTCTACTCAGTGCTCAGCATAGCAGTTCATTATATAAGTTCTACATATAGTTAAATTAGTAGCTTAGTTGACAAGAAGGTGACATAGCTCAACTTATTTTTTAAATTGCTTAGCTTTATCACTCTATTGAACAGATTGTTCAAGTATTTATAGAACACTGTGCTACAGCCAATGTGATCTGCAATTAAAACAAAAATGGTCAAGTAAAATGACATGATCAAGCAGTTTAAAATGAGTTGACCTCTGATTGCTATCAAACAATCAGAGGTTGAGGCTTGAACCAAAAGATTGCCTTTTTTAATTCTTTGAGGACATTAGGTGCTGGGACTTGTTTTGACTGAAACTTTAGAAAGGAAGAAAAAAATATATCTCTTATTGTGGTTTATTAGCATGTTGTTGAGTTTCAGTGAGATGGCCTTTTGGTAAAAACTCTAAACCTTAGAGGAATTGCAGTTGCTGAAGTCCTAAGATGAGTATCACTTCACCCTGAAGGTGTCATGTTCTTGAAATGTATAGAGTTTAAATTTTGGTTTAAGAGGATGAAGGGATTTACATTCATGCAAAACAGTCCAATTGAAAGGTCCAGGATTTTGATTCCAAGAGTTTGACCCCAACGCTGAAAAAGTGGGCAAGATGTATCTTCATCTGTCCAGCCCTGACTCGAAGAATGTGATTCCAGACAAAAAAAAAAAAATTTAAAAATCAGAAATTTCTTTAGCACAAAGATATTTGCATATTTGCTTTTTATGTGGAGTTTAACAATCTCTTGCTTTTGGAGGCACAGCTGAAAAGAGAAGTATGAAATAAATGAATCGTAAGGAAGAAGGTTCAACCATCCTCTTCTAAAATACTTTAGCATCATGACCATAACTTCTAAAGTGATGGGGTTTTTTTACCTTGCGAGAAACTTGTTTAAATCCACAATGTGATTTTTATTTTTTTTTCTTCAACTTCCCTTTCACAAAGATGCATTATTTGGAAGAGGAATTCTTCATTAACAGTTGTTTAATTGACCTTGGTGGACAGTTGTGTGGAGGAGAGTCTTGGCCATCAGCACCTTTGGTGATCTGTTGGTTCTAGGAAGGAAAACTGGGAAAGTGATACAGGGACAGAGAACAAAACTTTAGGGCTTAAAGAAGGCATGTTCAGAGGAATCTTTGAACAACAAAAGTAAAAAAAAAAAAAAAAAAAAATCTTCCCAGAAAGGACCTCAACCAAGAAATGAGTTATTTCCCATTGATACAATTTTGGGCTAGAGAGCTCTTGGCTAGTGAGATTTTCTGTCACGGGTATCAGCTGACCTGTGTGGTTGGGATGCTCCCACTGTCTTCTAGCTCAGCCTCCAAAACTCAGTAGTGTCTCTATTCTGCTCTCACTTATGCCAATGGTGAAAATTCTTATGATTTGGAAAACAGCAGTGTATGTTTTCATTGCTAAGCTGGTCAGACCTTCCCTTATTTTGAGAAACACCTGGGCATTATTGCTCAAGACTTGATTTAAAGAATTAGCAATACAAAATTTTTGCAGCTTGAAAGAAACTTTGACTGTTTCAAATGAGCTTGTTCTACAAACTGCATTGCTTTAATTCACTTGGAGGCTCTTCAGGTTTTTTGGAGCAGTTATCAGTGTTTAGGTTAAAAGTTTTTGAAAAAGAAATCCAATGCTGTTGGCACTTCCCTCTAACACAGTAGACTGTCGTGTTTCCCAATAACGACAGATCCTTATGCTGCCAGGAAATATTTCCAGCAGATTTTGTAATAGGAGTCCACTGGAGATGGGAAACAGAGATACAGGAATATCTGACATCAGTCTTGGCCAGAGCATCCAGTTCTGTTTTTAACTGCACTGGGCTGTTGCTGGTTTGAGCAAAATCCACCAGCACAAAATTATATGCTACATAGTAGGATGCAAACAGCTCATCTAGACAATGCTGATGCATGGTTCTTGCTACCATAATCCAGATGCAGCCTTAGCTAACATCCCCATGCTTGTCTCAATGTCTTGGCTTGTTCTTCTTTTTAGTGGTATTTTTGAGGACTACTGGTAGATACATCTTGCTTCTCCCTCAGGAAGGTGAGGAAGAAGCAGCATCCTACACATTCCTCTTACAGCAGAATAACTGATTTTATCATTGTGTGTCTTGATTTACTGCTGAAGCTAATAACACTACATGAATCCTCTGCAGCTCTCCTCAGTGGCATCCAAAGGTCTTTGAAAGGCTTTTTGGGCTGCTTTTTGACAGGGGGGATTTGTGAGAGAGAGAACTTTCTGCTGCCAAGGGGTGGCAGGGCAAATTTAGCTTAGCAGCTCACCTTAATTGAGTCTGTTGGTGCCTGCTGTGCACTAAAACTTCAAATTTGATCTGGTCAGCATGGCTATGCTATGCTGCATAGGTGGCTTGAAGTTGGATTTATCCTGCCATGGGAACTGTCTTCATCAATGAAAGGAATAGCCTGTGAGCCTAGTGGTCTGTGACAGCCTGGAACTCCAAATTGAAATGGGTGTGCTGGCAAGGGGCGAGCAGCTGAATCCTCAGAGCAGCTAATTCTACTTCTGCTGCCTCTCTTTTTCTCCACATAGTAATTTTGCTGGTTGTGCACAAGTCTACATAGGGAGTAGAAAGTAATATAGGTCTTCTTCGCACCCACTCATTTATTTTTGTTTGACCTAGTAAGCCACCTTCCCCTCTTTTATTTGTGGCAAGTCAACGTTGTAATGCTAGCCATTCTGACTTGCTGTACAAGCAAGATAAAAATTTTAGAAGTGGAAGTTCAATGCTGCAATGTGATTTTAACTGTACCTGTCTAAACCTCCTAAGCTTGACATGTCAGTATCAGAATGTGACATGTCCTCATCAGAATGATGTATGGAGCCTGGGGCACTTCAGGAGTGCTATTTAACCACACCAGAACATTTAGTCTTTAAATGCTGTTTTAATTTTTTAGTTTTCAGTACCCTTGGTCTAGTCTGAGACCAGTATGTAGCTGTTTACAACATAAGCAATGGTGAAGAATCTAGTCCAAGAAATGGTGAGATTGGTGTATGGATATTTTAAATCAGGCAGGAAGAAGCCCTAGGAGAGGTAGATTTTGTACATGTTCACCCATTCTCTGGATGCTCAGGATTGATGGGCAACAGGTAGTGTGCATTCACACTCAGTTTGCGTGTCAGTCTCATCTAGGAGGGCCTGGAAGTCTGAACCTAACAACCAATGTTCTTTAATGTCTTTTTTTCCTTTTTACCCTTTTTCTTCAAGCAGGGGAAAAACCCCTGGTTTTTGCTTGTTTTCATCTGTGTGACAGCAATCCTAAGCAATCGAGCCACTCCAGTGATATAGGGCATTATATGCTAACATGCTAGGCACTATAGCCTAGGGGTGGCCCCCTCCTTAGATGTCCACGCTGGCTGGGAATGGTGTCACATAGGAACTGAAGAAGTGAGTCTGTCATCAGGAAATTTTTGCAGCCAAATTTTGTTGCCCAAAGACAAAATGTTTTATTTCTGAGCCAATTTGTCTTTCACTTAACCCTAAATATTTTTAAGACTTTCTGCAAGACTTGCAGGCCAATCTCATACTAAAGAGGGGGTATTTTAATTTTCCACTGTTCTCCCCTAAGGTCTCTTTCATTAACTTCAGCTGCCTCAGCAGAGGGTGGGAGAATTGCTTTTGTGTTGGGGCTAGAAAATGATAATTTTTCAAGACTGTTTTAAAACATCAGATGGGAACAGAAGTTCACAAAAAGTATTTCTGCTTTTTTTTTAACACACTGTTTCATAGCATATGCACCACTTAATATGGCATATGTTAACTTCAGTGTTTTAATTGATTAGCAAAGTAAATAGACGTATATAATGGGAATAATCTGTCAGTAGCATCATGAGGCTCCAGCAAGGTGCATTCCTTCTTAACTTAAGAATGTACTTGTTTGGTAGTTTGAGGGTTTTTTTTGTTGTCTGTGATTTAAAAGAAATTTGATACATTATCAACTGTACGTTTTGCTTTCACCCCTGCAAGCTGTACTGTCTGGCAGCGTGCAGATGAGATGGCTTTACATACGGGGGGTAGGGAGGAAGACAGAAAGGCATTAGGTGGACTACTAAATACACAGTGTGGAATATTGTCAATGTTCCCTAGTGACCTTGGGAACAGACCTTGACCAAGAAGAAAATAGACTGTAATTAATAACTCAAAAATTGAGTCAACTGGGCTAGATTGAAAAAGGCACGGGAGATGGGCAGGAGCAGTCCACGAGCTTATGTTGTCTGTGAATCAGAGTTTGGATTTATATCAATCTTTGTATGTATATTATCCCTTGTTTTTCCAAGTAAGAGAAGCAAACTCTTTACTTTCTGCTAAAGAAAACTCTGAAGAAAGTTATGTGAGGGGCATGTTGCAAAAACTGACTTCTCTTCCATGAGCATTCCTACAGGCTGCTTCTTTGTCTTAGTAGAAGTTTTGGTCTTGGATGGGCTTATGGGAAGTGAAGATACCAAAGCACTAAGGTTAAAGCAAGGATTGAGAACTGTTACTTGTCCACTTGCATAAGCCAAACTTCAGTTTATTAAATGTCTATGTCACGTGAGCTATTGGGTAGTGAAAACTAGGCTGTAACATGAGAATGTCTCTTGCAGCACTTGAATTGCTCCTATTAACATTCCTATTAACTCCAACTTCATACTGAATTTCGTAAGTTCGTTGGGTTTGAATGGTTTGCTTTACTGTAGGGTTTGCTTTACGGTAGCTCTTAATTTCATTAGAAAAATTCAGCTCAGACAGCAATGTTAAATGCTCCATTCCAGCTCTAAGCAATCCCATTTCTGTAGGTAAGCTTGCAGACTTTGAGACGCTCTGCAGGTGGGCCTCTCAAATCTGGGCACAACTCTTAAAACCCAACTGTTATTCTTAGTTACTACTCTGCGGACAGCTTTCCTGAGAGACTTAGTCTAAACAGGTTCTCTAAAATCAATAATTCTGTCTAAAGTATTGCAAAAACATCTATGACAGCCTTAGATTATTTTAGATGCAGTAGATAAGCGCAGTTGTTTTTTAACTTGTACATGGGATTTATTTTTTTCCACAGTTTTGATAACCTTCATGCACATAGCATGAAGCAACAGCTGAAAAACATTTTTTTCATTAAAGCGTATCAGCAAAAAACAAAAGCGTACATCCAGTAGGACAAAGGCTTTGGGGACCAGGACTTCTTGTTGCTACTCTCTGCATGCAGCTGACCTTGTCTGTATTCTATAATGGAAGTTACTTCATCATCCAGCCTTGGACCTCTCTTGAGCAAATACTGCCAATCACACTGAACTGTGCCAAAAGGCATACCAGCCATGTCATGCAGATGACTGTCCACAGTAGGCTCAAATGAGACCACCAACCCTTAACCCGAACAGAACTGAGAATTTGTTTTATTTCAGAGTAGAGACAAGTATATAGGTCTACAGGGTGCTTTTGTTTTTACGTGAGCTGTTGGTAGGTTTTCTAGGGGTTACATACACTACTAAAAGGAAAAAAGGAGATTTTATTGGTTCTCTGGGTACTGGCAGAAACCAGTTACATCCAACACTTGATATTTAGCTGATACGTAATATAAACTCTAAATAAATTGCCTGTTAATTTTGCTAGGTTATTTTGACTGTATATGTAGTTTCAATTTGCATATTTGGTTTAAAAATGAGGGATATTTGTTATAAAAATATGCTACCCCAAAGACTTTGAGATTCAAAACTCTTCAAAATTCAAGTTTCAGGGCACCTAATGTCTCCAGTTTAATGTGGGAAGTTTGCAAAGATCTTCTGCATAATGTTTTAGGATTTCATTAATTTTTGCAGCAATTGTTCAGACTCATATTGCCATTTTAACGTTTTCCCTTAACTACCTTCATCAGCCACAGATCATAGGACACTGAGGATCCTGGCTAACAAAGCTAGGAAAAAAGTATTTAGCAGACAATGACCATAAGCAAATTTCAAAGACCCAGGCCAATTACAAATCATATTCTCCCTCATTCAAAATCAAGGCAGTATTTTACCTCTTCCAGGGCCTTTCTGAGCCTCCATTAGCATTCCAGATTTGCTGTAGCAAAAAGCTCGTTTGTCCCCACAGGAAAAATACAGATTGATTTCTCAAAGTATGGTCCATTATCTTCCTTGTGCCCTCAAAGCCACATTTGGACTACAGTGATGTCTGCTGCGCTTTCTGAGGATTAGTCCTGGTGGTCATTTGACCATTAATCGTTTGGTTGTTGTATGGTATAAACATTAGGCTAGCTCATCACTAGGGATCACCATTAGCCTGCGCGTCATCTGACCTGGCCTGCTGAAGGATTTCATGTCCTTCACCATTATACCTTAGCACCGTTGCCAAATAGAAGGCCCAGTTGGGACCTTCAATTTCAAAAGTTTCTATGAAAAATCGGGAAGAAGAACTAAGCACAGATGCTTTTAAGGTCAAATTGTGCTCCTTAAGTTCCAGAGAAACCTCAGTCCTTTCTCCTGAGGTATAATTTTGTACGGTGATTTTCCTGGTCAAAATTGGGTTCCCCTTACTGCAGTGAAATGTAGAATATAAATGACTTTTTTTAAGAAAGTCATAACAGAAATGTTGAAAAAACTTCCTATACTGTACTTCTCAGGATGGGTTAGGAGTGTTTCTCATCAGAATCTCAGCCTCCTTTCAAAAGCCACATTTTGCAAAACTCTTTTTAAATGTACCAGTTATGAGAATGGGAGATCGGTGACATGGCAAAAAGGCCAAATGCAACATAGAGCAGCAAGGCCTCCATAGAGCAGTGTTAGCGTGTACTGGTGAAGATGTCAATTTATTGCAGTATTGTGACAACTACTAAATCCTGCGCATTTCGATAGTTTCTCAACTCATGAATGTTTTTGATTTTCATATGTCACACCTGAGTCCTTTTTCTAAAAGACTTTCCCTGTGCAGAACTACTTGATTTCTCTATTGAAAGATTTCAGTGTAATTAAACTGATTGCTGAAAAGACATCATTCTTCTTTTAATAAGGCAATTAACATATTCAATAACTTCACATTTGCTTGCTGAAAGGCAGTTTGAAAGTTTATTTGTACGTTCTTTCACTCAAATGTTTTGAGATTCTCTCATCTTGCTTCTATTAACATGCCAATAAATTAAATCAAAATATGAGGCAGTTTCTGTGTTTTTCTTATTTAGCAGATAGATTATAATGAAGGCCTTGATTTGAACTTCGGAGCGTAAAGGTATTTTGTCATTGATTTCTATGACTTTTGGCCCTAAGAAAGCATCATGTGATTTTCCCCCTGCACCTACCCCACAATGTAAATAGACTGAATGTACAAGAGTAATCAAGACAGTGCAGTTTAATACTTGGTAGGAATAAAAAATACTCAAAGCAACATTAAATTTTACCAATCACCAGAGATCCATTTTGGACTCATACCTCAAGTTTGATTTTAAAACAGACTTTAACTTGATTTCTTGTAAATGTTTTTATTAAATGCTAACAGGTACATTTCCTGTCACCAAAAAACCTTGACTTGTAGTTGTAGGCAAAGATATGCAGTGGTACCATAATGTGATATCCTTTTATCTTTTTATGCCAGTTATGCAGATCTTCTGATCATTTTTGTGCTTATTATGCACAATTTAGTTTTTCCTTGGTTTGTAAAAATCAGTCTTTTTTTGTGGCTCATTTGCAGGTGTTTGCTATTCAGTATTGGTTGATAAATGTTTTAGATGAGGTGTAGAGCTCATAATTAAGGGTTTACATTTCATAAACCAAAACTTCTTAATGGAAAACATTTATTAGCTAACACATATGACAACTGCTGGTAGGTGTACTGCTATTGGTAACTTCCTAGATACAGGTTGATCACTGAGATCAAGTTACTGTTTCTGCTTCCCTAGTTCCTTGAGTAAAAGGCTTACATGCAGGAGGAAGGTCTGTGTAAGCTATTTGCTTGTTACAGGAGATTGAACTTTATTACAAATACATTTTCTCATGCATATGGATGGTGTGCAGGAGAACTGACATGGGTATGACTTTTGATTTTCATTTTGAGTGTTCCTGCTACTTGCATCCTTTTGTATAGGAGTAACAGAAGGCTCGTGCTTCAGCTCATGAAATTGAGAGAGATTTAAGTGGAGTAAAGGCTTATTCATAGCCCTTGGCTAAGTGACCACCTAGAAATACTTCCTAAATGCAAGGTGAAATCATTAAATCAGTCGTGAAATCTTTCAGTGAAAACACATCAGGTGAAAAGTCAGATACTAATAAATTTTAACAGAAGATGGCTAAAAGAGATTATACCCAAGCAACTGAATGAATGCTACCAAGGAGTCACTCGCCATTTTTTAAGTTCTTGCAATGAAATTAGAGGACAAAAATGATAGCTATAGAATTCCATTTTCCTCTCTGTTTTACTTGCCTGACCCCTAGTTAGCTATGTCTTCATTAAAAGAACAAAACTCAGAATTTCACACCCATTTAACACCAAGTTAAGTATCACTTAACCCCTTGGTACTGACCAAATGTATCCCCATTAAGCAGAGTTTTTGTTAGTACCATCCCAATTAAACAGCAGTCACAGCTATTCACTAACATTACACCAAATTAGTTTCCTGGGAGGTATCTTAATAAAGCAACCATCCCAATTAAGCCTGTCCTCATTAGATGGAGGATACAGTATTACTATTTTATTGTAATTAAAGAAAGGCTCATGGTCCCATTTCATATAGTTTAGCTACAGAATTATTAATAAACAACAGTTCCAACTAATATATTAGTGCTGACTCAGAATATAATAACATTGACCTATTAAATATGGCATTTGCATGTAATCAGTGGCTTCTTGCTGTAGTTCTCTGAGCCACTGGAAAACAGAAGGATTTTGTCTTCTTCTGATGTCCTTGTTCTTTGTTGACATCATCACATTTAGTCTATACAAAAGGAGTGTTGAAAAACATAGAAATTGCTGACTTAGGCTCCTTGGAGCTTTTGGAGGTGATGACTGTGATAAGCTGGAAATCTTTTGAGCTTATGGTGTTTGCAGTTTCCCAAATGTAATTCAGATACTTTGCTAGCTCTAATTTTTAGCTTTAGCTCCAGTTGTTTTCTAATACAATCCTGAAAGGGTGAATTTGGACAATCTCATCTTGGCCATTTTGAGCACATATGCTAGAACTAAGTCTTTTTGGCTCAGCTGTAGCTTGAATCTAATGAAAATGACAGATAATGCAGAGCGCTGTGTGCCTGCCAAAAAAGAGGATATTTCCCATGAGATAGCACCTGGTGATGCAGAAATAGACACTATAGATTTGTGATTGGCTGGTACTTACCAGTATTCATATCTAGTCAGTATTATCAACCACACAAGATCACATCTTGGATAATAACAGCAACAATGGCATGCATAAAAAATTACTGCAGCAAAAAAGGGAAAAAAATAGATCAATTATGTCAATTATATGGTAGCACTTTTTTCCCCTCACAGTTTCAACACTGAGAAAAGGTGGCATCTATCTCTGATCTAATTATTCACATGCTTATTCGTTTTTTTTCCTTTCACTTTTCTCCTTTTTATACACATAAAGGATCTTCCCTTTAAAAAAAAAAAACAGTGTAGATTCAAACGTGCTTACATTCTGTATGTGACTTACATTTTAGCAGCTGAAGAGTTGGCTACTTGAAAATAAAAAAGCATAAAAAGATTCTTGTTTTGGCTTTCTCTAAAGGGATATATATTGAGATGACCTTACCTAAGAGCAAAAATACCATCAGCCAGAAAACTGCCATAAATTAAACTGCTATTTAAGCCCCGATTCTAGTAAAAGGGTCCAAATTTCCAAGGTGCTCCTAGTGGGTCTCTGTTTGATGATAATGGAGCTTTCCTCTGAGGGAGTATGTTCACCAAAAAAAAAAAAAAAAAAAAATCACAAACAGAATGTCAAAGGAAAAATCAGCCTCCTTTTATTAGGAAGTGTTGTATACAAACTCCAGCGGGTTCGGGAAACTACAGCTTTGGTGAATTTAGCTTACCTAAGGTGGGATAATGAACAAGGTGATTCTGAAAAAGAAATACAAAATCATTAAGCAGATCTGTAAATTTTATAATGAATCATTTCAATTAGATTCAGGCAGCAGCAGATGTTAACTCATTTTGGCACGCCCAAGCTTTGAGGTTCTTAGGCTGAATTACTTTTTTTTTTTTGTGGAAACTTGATGAATTTCACATTTAGAACTGTGCATGAAAAAAATGTGTTATGTAAAAACAGAGCAAGTAGGCCCTTCATTTGCTGATTAATGGGTCAAGCCTCTCTTCTTATACCATGAGGGGATTTTAATGTGAGAAAGTGATAATAGGTTCACAGAGACAACAAGCTGGGGCTTAACGCTGCTGGTGAACCCAGTAGTATTTCTGTGTTTTTTCTTGAGTTTTCCTTACAGTAGTCCGTCTGTGCCATGGAGGAACAGGCATTCCCACGTGTGACGCGGTCTTCATGTGTTTGCAAGTGTGGTAAAACATTTGCTGTTTTCAATGGATTTGTTGGGCAGTTGCTGGACAGTTGCAGTCCTGTGGTATGCTGAGAGGGTGTTTTTCTGTTTAATATAAAAAAGGGATGACATGAAATGTCCACCTACATTTGCAAAGAGTTTTTAATGTTCACATTTTAAATGTCCTTGTATTAACCTAAACAGAGACTGTGCCACTACATAGGATTTAAGTCTTCTCTCCTATCACTTTGCGTTCTGGCTAGACCACCTGAATGGTCTAAGCTGTCTGATTTCCGTCTTGCTCACTCTTAACCTTGTCTGCTATCATGAGGAGGATAGGGTTTGGTTTACACTGAGCAGCTAAGCAGGTGTCTCTGTGATGGCACTATCTGCCTTTGTACTGGAAGGGAATTTCTGCTGGCTCATAGCGCTTCCTGAAAGAGCTGTCTCTTTAAGGAGTTATCTCATATTTTCAGAAATTGACTGTGAAAATTCTAAGTAATGGTGTGACATGATCACACTCACTTTCCGTAGTTAATCCTTCACTAGGGGTCAGGCGCTTTCCCTGCTCAATGAGTCATTTGATTGTCATCTACCTTGCACAAAAAAACTACGAAGCCCCAAGCACTGTCTGGTAAGGATGACAGGCAGTCACACTGCTGAGCTCTGTGCAGGAATAACTGAGTTAGAAAAAAGCTGCTGGCACTGTAATAAAGCGTTTAATGGACAGACAGCCTCTTTTACCTTCCTTGGGGTAACACTAAATCCCTTTTTATTGTAGTTTGCACAGATGTTAGTGAGTTATCCATTTCTCTAATCATACTAGAAGTTGGCACATCCATCTTAAGTAAGAAGACCAGCCCACTCTGTTTTTGAGAGTCTTTTTTCTAATAAACTTGTGTCAGTTTCAGGTCAGTTTCACCAATACAAATAAAATTCAAACAAATAAAAAGTATATTGTCTCATGATGAGATGTATGTAATTATGTCCCTTAGGTCAGTTTAAATTTACAGAGGGAGTTACGCTGTGTATAACCCTTACTGCAATCTAGATTTTCCTCCTGCTTTAAAATATAAAACAAAACCACCGCAATATTTAGCCAATATATTGTAGTTATGTGGTATTCTCAGTTTTGGAGCTGAATGTTCTATATGATTCATTTTACTTTGCAATTATTTGTATATAAATGCATCATTGTGTTCTGCAAACAGTATCTCCCCTTCTCCCTCCGATAAATCTTTGTGAATGGAATCCACTTGTTTTGTTTATTTCCTCTGCAAAGTGATGCTAACTGGCTTAGTAAATGCAGAATATTTATATTTGTTTCTATTCTTTTGCATGGTGCTAAAGCAATTGCATCCTCTTGCTGAAGACTTTATTTGCCTTCAAGTTGTTATGCCTAAGTGGAACACTTTTCTTAATGAAATGAAAGAAAAGCTTTGGTTTGGGGCTGAGTGGGGGGAGAGAAAAACCCACAGCCTAGATTGTACACGACAAGGTGCTACATGCTTCAACTTCTAGCATGCTTACAAAGGTCAGCTAAAGTTCAGGAAGGGATAAATGATTGCTACTTTGAGGGGGTCCGTGGTAAGCCTTGTTCTTTTTTGCACTGAGTTGATGGGTTCACAGCGGTAGCTGAATTTTGATAGATTGGCAGACACTGAAAGGAAATGCTAAATCTGCCACAGGGACTCTAACTAACTTCATTTTCTAGGGGCAAAGGGTAAAAGACAAGGGGTACTGTTCAAGGGCAGGACATCATATGACCTGGTCAACAAAGCTACCAGTGTTGTTTGTTTGGATCCTTGCCTTGTTGTACCTGGCTTCTTAACAAAAGGCCTTACCAGCAGGGTGGGCTATCAAAATAAACATTAAAGGTTCAGGGGTTGATGCTAGTCCTTTGTGTATGTAAATTTACTGCTCTCTGGGGTCTCACTGTAAATGAGAAGGCCTGTCTCTGTTGTGTTTCCTGGTAAAATACTTTTAATAAATAAATCAAAGACTATGGAACATTAACTATTTCTCACCAAAATGGAAAAAGTATGCTGTTATTTTTTTTTAAACAGTTCCCATACTTGGCTATAGAAAAGAAGACCCCTCTCAGCTTTCAAATACCTAGGGCAAGTTACACTGACAATCTTGAAAAACAAAAACCTAACCTCCCAGGTTGGCTGTTGAGTTTTACACCGGGCTGGTGTGCTGAATATATCTGACTTTTTATACATGCCTCGAAATAGATAAAACAATTGATTATGTTGAAGGCCACATTTCAGCAGGGTTAGTTTTACGGTGGGGTATGTACAATCTAGGCACGTTTGACATCCGGTTAGTACACTCAATTGTAAAAACTTTATTCACAAACTGGGTAATTGTGCACGCAAATGCTTAATTAAGTGCATTTGTCCGGGTCATTAAGCCGGTTGTATACACAGTTGTGAAAACTGTATGCTTCTACTTTTTTCTTCTTTTTAATCTTGAGTTTCCTTTGTGATCTCCTAACACATTCTAGCATGAATGAAAGAATTTATGCTTTAAGAGAATGGGGAGTTTGAAATGTTTGCCAGGGAATCTGAAACCATGTGAAACCAGCTAATGTTTCAGATTTCATCAGAAACTGAAAACGCATCAGTGATTCCCCAGGTTTACAAACCATATGGTGAATCTGAGTCTAACTTTCAATGACCACAGTCTGATTTATAGTTTTCCACGGCAATTGGTCAAAACCTGTGATTTTTCCCAGGCTACAAAGGAAACTAGACAACCTTAAGTGATTTGACTGAGAGTTGAGTTTAGTCTGAAGTCACAACTCAGAAGTTGACTGCAGGTTGGTATTTCCATAGCTTTCTAAAGTGCCCAGCCATGTTATCAGTACACTAAAATTAAAATTGGCTGCTTTACTGGCCAAGTATCGTTAAAACCATTGGCTTTATCTCTTTGGTTATCCACTTGGGGAAGAATAGAAAAATCTCATTTTGATTTTTTCTGTTGTTGGTGGTGGTGGTTAACAAGAGCAGAGCTCACATGACCTCCAGGAATCAACCTCCAGAGCAGTACTGGTTAATTTAGCTTTGTTTCCATTTCTGGGAACTGGACAGCACACATTGCAGGGATTTTTATTTTTTTTTTTCCTCCTAACAAGGAGCAGGTCCCAAAGCACTTTACCTCACCCGAAACGGATCTGAGAGTGCTTTCTTCAAGTATCACACCCATTTTGAGTTAAGCAACCCAAGTCAGAACACACAAGAGGCAATATCTGTTTACTGTGATAAACGAGCTGGAGAGGATTAGAAGGTGAGTCAGATTGCGTTCTACAAGAAGGACATAAATGACTCCACAAGGCTTGAAAGGAGGTTGCTTTTTCCTATTTCTTTCCAAAAGGAGAGCAAGAGGGTTTTTTTCTTTTTTCCCTTTTTTTTTTTTTTTAAACCTTTAGTGAGATGTTATGTATAATACTGGAGCCAAACACCATACCTAAATGAAACAGGAAAAATGACTTTACTCAGCTGTGCATCTTCATACGCTGCAGGTTGAATTTCTGCTCAAGCTAGTGATTTTAATGAATTTTAGATGGAAATTTTAAATAAATTATACAGGGGGAGTTTCAGAGGTTATTCTAATTTGGCGTATTTTGGTTTATTTTAATTTAAAATTCAGAAACTGGGATGGAGTTGAATTGAACAAGCCTTTTGTACAGCCAGTTCATCTGCTGTATTTACTAAGGTTGTTGATGTGTTTGTCTGATTTCTGTAGTATTGAAATGCACTACGATCTCCTATCTCAGCTTTATTTTATTTGATCAAGATGGCACATCAAGATTGTCATATTTAATTGAAACACTTTGTGGATAAGATATAAGCCATGTCATGTGCAATGTAATCAGATGTTATAATCTTCCATCATTACAAAATCAGCCTTCTTTAGTGAAAAGTACAATAAATAAGTGATAGGTAGCACTCTGGATTCATCAAAGGCAATGGGTAATTTTGTCCAGCTGAATTCTTCACAATACTGTAGCTTAAGGTGTGGTCTTGAAAGCTCACTGGTTTGAAGTACCCTGGAATGCATTTTTCACATCTGTTTCTTCCCAAAATAAGAGCATCTTTCTTTTGATAAATACATCAGCAGTTAATCACATGTCTTTGGGGAGGTGTACGTAGTCTTTCTCTATGCAGATGCGAGGAAGGTCTGTCTGAATTGTGAGTTGACTAAGAACTGTGTGAATGTGAGCAGTGTTGAGTTCAAGTCAAGGTGTCTTGTTCAGGATTGTTGATGTGCCTGCCTCCTTCACACAGCCTTTAGGTAAGGAGTGCATGAGAGATGACTGGGGCTTGCAAAATACCACTCAGACCTATCTTCAAAGAAGTGTCAAGCCTCTAAATCACCAGCAATTTGGTTATTGCTGTAAGGGATAACATACCTATCAGAGAAATGCAGGGATGGTTGTGACCTTCAAAGCCTGCTGGAGCAACTATGTCTGTAAGTGGTCAACCCTTAGGATCCAAGACTAGGTATTCGTGTGTCTTAAGATGAACCAGAGTCATGCAAGAGGGGCACACAGGGTGCAGATGCCACAGTATATACACAAAACAACAGAGCTTCTGGTGCCTTCTCAAGATGTGGAGGTACTGAATCTTTTTCCTCATGTTCTCTGCTCCCACTCATCCTGAGATTTTCCTTCAAATTTCTTTTCTTCAATGGCCAGAGTGGAGCTGCTGCTTGATAACATGGCAATCCTTTAGTTTATTTAGCTAATCTTTTGAACTATCATTCCAGTTTCAGCAGCTCCCAATAAGCATCACTTGCAAAACAGTGAATTTTGTCTTATCCTCAGAATTTTATAGACAAAATCACAAGGCACTGAGCTTGATATTGCTAAAAGCAGCAGCATTTTTAGTATAAAGAAACAGATGTTTGGCTCCACAACATGGGTGCCACCTTCTAACAAAGGTACTTCCCTAAACACGGATCCAAAGGTCAGAATGTCTCTCCTTGCTTCCAGTGCACTGATGGACAAGCTTATCCTGAGGTAGTCACATTTTCTGGCTCTATTATACACAGAGTATTTGCTTATTCCAAGAAGATTCAATACTGAATTGTGTGACTCTAAGCTTGACAAAAAGAAAGGTCTTGTGTTTGCTGGAAGAACAAATATACTGGCTTTCATAGCAATATGAATCGAGCAGGAGAAAAAGGCATAATTAATTACGTTTGGGCCAGTTCAGAGGCAGGAATATAACATCTCCTACACTTCCATCGTTACTCTGCAACCACTCGAAACTTGAGGGGGCTTCCCAAGAGCACCATCGGGGTGTGGGAGTCCAAAACATGGGTGTCAATTATGTATGCTTAAGTCAAATAAACAGCTTGGCCCTGACCTCGCTTTTAGCTAGCTTTGCTTAGAAACAAAACTCCGCAAAACAGGAAAGGTCTTGCAAACAGGAATAATCTTCATAATCTTAACCTTCCCACTACTTCAGCATGCTGCTGATTTATGGGTGTCAGTGCATGCATCTGCCTCAACTTTTTCTATTTTTTCTTATTTGTTACTTGAAGGGAAGAACATTATTTGAAAATAGAGACCCTCATAGCTCTTCATGGTGTATGCTCTTGCAGGACTGTTCCAGTCTGGGTGCAGGACACTTCAGAAGCTAGGAAATCTTTAATTAGCCTTGAATCAGTCTTTTAAAATGTGATCTTAACAGAGAGAAAGAACAGGCTGATTGGGCCAACGGATCAGGCTGCCATCATTATTATCCCTGTAGGTTTTTAGACACAGCATTGGAGAAAACAGTAAATCAAAGAGTCAGCTGAAAATAGGTATGGTATACTGAGTTCTAATTCTCTGTGTGACAGACATTTTTGAGAGTTTTGAGTAATAACTGAGAACCATCTCCACATTCCCAATGAGGAAATTGAGTCTAATATTGCTGAATAGTTGGATGCCCAGTCTTGCCCATTGCGATGAGAGCAAAATGTACAAAATACAGCATTGAAACAGATTAATTGATTGAACCGATTAAATCATTATTGCTTGCTTAATAGATGGTTCTTTTGAATCATTTTATATTTAAACACATTACGATTATAATTTCCCTGGGTACTCACGATCTTTGAGTCAAACTGGTACCCCTTTTGATTGTTCTATTCCAAACACTGGAAATGTCTTCCTTACAAAAGGCTCTTGACTAAATTTAATCTAGGTTTAGTTTAAGGTATTGACAATCTCAAGACATTCAAATGCATTCAGAAGCTGGTGTTCAAGTAGGTTTTGAGCATGAGTTTCCAGCTGATCATAAGCTGTATTTTTATTCTCTGCCCACAGTATTTCCTGTAATTCAACAAAGACCTTTGTAGAAGGTTTGGAAATAGCTTAGGCAATCTGAGGTCTATTGTTTGAGACTCTGACCTCAGTTTTTAACCTAGTGGTCCCACTGCTATCTATCGCTAGTAAATTCTGTTCTCCTCCCAGCCAGAAAAAAATTAAGGCTGAGAATTCCTTCTCTGCATTACTGCCAGATGAAAGACTTCTGTAGCAAATTGACTTGTATCCACAAAAACAGCGTGGCAAGATACCGTATGTGGTAATTGTATGCACTGTTCAAAATATTTTAAATGAACTTGTTTTTACAAAGAAATAAGTTATGAAGTTAACTTTTACGTGTGTGTGAATAATTAAACTATTGTCACTACTCTAAATTATTGTCTATTGTTAACTTACATCATTAAATCTTGCTTCTTTGCTAAAGAATAATGAAAAATACACTTAATTAACAGTTATTGCAAGCTTGAGGCCATTGATAACACAGTTCTCAGACTGAATTTCACAAGTGTGTTTTGTACTTGACTTGAAATTGCTGCTTTATTCTAAAGCCCTGCACAGTGATGTGGGCATAACAAATTTTGTATCACAAGAACGAACTCCCTTAGTAAATTATGTCACTGTTGGTTAAGATTAGGTTGCTACAAGCAAACAACTCGAGTGTTGGTTGTTTTTTTTACCAGTGCAGAGGGCGGAGTTATGGTTTGAGCCTGCTGTTTTAGCTGCTTTTAGCAAATTTACGAAAGGCTTTTGCTGTGTGCCAAATCTGACAAAATCCCCCCCCTTTGCCTCACAGCTTCACTGTGCCAATCCATCAGAAGATTTTGGGGGCTTCTGTAACAGTTCCCTGAGGAAAGTGGATCTGGTTAATTTCCTTGTTGTTTCGATTACAGAGGTGATAGGGTTTTTTTCCTTGGATATTGTTAAAGAGGCTTGCCAGCACTGTAAAGAATGTGCCGCATTCTTCAGATGAAATAAGGCCAATCAGTGGAATAATGAGGAAAGTAATATCTCCCTAGAGAGTCTGATTGGGTTTTCATCAAATCAGCCAACCTTTTCCAGTCATTTACACCAACGTTCACTCCATGCAGGGTGTTATGCTGTCTCAGATTCTTCCCTCCTTTTAAATCCCTTGTGATTATTACTGATAACTAAATAATTGGGATGAGGCAAATTTATGTATATTGTACATGTTCTCCTTTTTAAAATTAATTATTTTGCTCTTATTTTTTCACATATATTTTAAATGACTCTTCTACCCTGGAAGCTATTCCAAAGAAGAGAGGGATATGCAAGAGCTGGAAGATTTATTCCTTTGTGACACTGAATGTCCTTTTGTTTTTAATATGTGAGGTAGTCTCCCCTGAATGGAAGGTTACCTACTGCTAAGACTACAGTCCCATGACAAGATGCCCAATTCTTGTTGTTAATTAGAGCTTGACACATTTATTTTTATTTATTCATTAATTTGCCTTTCCGAGATAAACCTCTAAAATGAGCCATTTAATTTATTGGGGAGTGAGGAGAACAATAGTTACCATGATCTTCCCCTATTTCATGTTCTTTTCTCTGTCAAGAGCACAGCATTAAATGCACGAGGAACATCTAACAACTGAAACAGAAACACACTCTCTCTCTCTTTCAGTCACAGAATTCAAACGAAGAAAATGGTCATTTCACATTTGCCCGTAGCTTATGCAGGTGGTTTCTCACTGTACCTATGTACATCAATAATCTGTTCTGAAAAATATAAGGATTACGGTGGTGGGCCAGATCCTCCCATGGTGTAAACCAGCTTGGTCCTACTGGCACCAGTACCTGTGCTGACTTACGTTTTCTGAGCGTTTCACCCAGCATGGGTCCCTTCAGGTACACAGAAACACATGGCAAATTATTGGCTCACCAGGGCTACTGTTCATACATCACTAACTAGCGCTTTCCTATGTATGCAGGAGCTTTGGGTCGTCAAATGAGAAATAAGCAGGAGCACAAAAGATGCAGGATACTGCAGAGCTGTGCTGTTTAAATGCATTTGCAGACTAAATGTTGCAGTGAGCCTATGGCTGGCAGCTGCATACATGGCTATGCAGTACCTAAAATAAGGGGGATTTTTGTTTTCCTTCTGTGCTGGGTAGTGCTCTGTTCTGGAGCACAGACTAAAAGAAAGCTGGTATCCTGTCCAAGTTATCTTCCTTCTATGGCTGGGAGATTTGGAGACAGTGTAGCTTCGTTATACACAAACACATTTATGGCATCTTTGACAAGCTCCTGGACCCCATCAGGCATGATCTGATTACATCACTAAAATTAATGTGGTCTTTGGATGTTTTACACGGCAATCTGGGAGGCATTTATTTCCTGCAGTTGGGGGGGGGAACATGTTTAGCATGTGAAAGTTTTCAAAATTAACTGAGTTCCATTCACACCAGTCCTCCCACACTGCTCAGCAAATGATTCAAAGCCTTCAGCGTGATTTCATCTGTGCAGACTCTAATCCACTTACTTAATGAAATACATAATTAACATATTATAATTGCAGTAAAGATGGTTTTGACAGAAATCATTTCCCGTATCTAATACCGTGGTAATTTAATCTGTTCCCCACTCCCTAACACGACCCTCTGTGATTAAGTTTCATAAGAATTTTTTTGATTGATTGATTCATCTGACGTGCCTGGGCCCTGCTAAAGGAGTGTCTGTCAGTTTACAGAACCACGTGATGTTGTGGCAGATGGTTGTGGAGAGGCTCTTTGCGCTGTCTCCCTGTGTGGTCTTTTTTTCTTTTTTTTCCTTTTCCCCTAAATGCCCTGATAATCCAAATACAGCAACCCTGATCCACTAAATTGCTACATGTTTTTATATGCTGTCTTTTAGTTGTATGTGTAGTTATTAAACTAGGGAAGGCAGGATGTGTTAAACTAGGAGGTCTAAATCCTAATGCTGTCATTCACTTCCACAATAAAACAACCCACACAGATACTTTTTATTTGATTTTTCTTTCTGTTTGTTTTCAACACAATCTCTCTAGTCTGTCATTCACTCTCAGGCAGTTTCTTGAGTTAAAAGGGCCAGCAAGCCAAGTTATACAGACCTTCTCAGCTAAATATCACTTGTTACCTGCAGGAATGTATGGGGAACATTATCAACCACTGGCTTTTCAAGTCAGACTCAAACGGCTGCTCTCTTGATATGGGTCATGACTCATGAGATAATATCCAGCAAAAGGTCTGTGGCAAATGATTACTTCCTTTTCATAGACTGAAACCCTATAATTTTTTTTAATGCTGTCAGTCTCCAGGAAACTGTGTCCTAGTGACATTGTGAGAAAAACAAATCCCAAAGTGGAGGGATGTTGGATGTCTTCCACTGAGACAAACCAAACCATTTGGCAACATAAAGCACCCTCCTCCCACCTTCATTCCTGCCCCTTACACCACCCTGTGCTCCAATATACCTTTTTCCATCTCTGGTTTGCTTTTCTTATGGTAGGAGTTCAACCAATACTGCTCATCCCTGTCCTGAGTTTTCCTGTTAGTGGCTTGCACGCAGCTAGCCAGTTCTCCAGCAGCTCTGGTGAAAGCAAGTAATGTATCTGTTTGGGACAAATGACAGAAAGACAAAGACTTGCCACTGTCAAGGCAGCCAGTCATTGTCAGAGCTGAGATTAGAGCCGCTTGCTCTGATTAGATGCTCAACTTCCTAAAACAGACCATCCCGTCGCAGCTTTGGACATTGGTGCCTGTGAATTTTGTTGCCCACAGCTAGGAGGCTCCTTGACACCCTGAGCAGGGCCAGGGGCACCATTTGCTCTTTGAGCCTTGCTTTTGTTCACAAAATGGGCTGCACAATAAGGTAATACCATATGTGAGAGGGCATGAGGCTGTAACATAGGTCTTTGGGCTTTCTCCTGGGGCCAGGCAGGAGGGGAACAGATATGTTGATTTGTGTGAGCTAGTTTGCCCCTGGGACAAGATGGGCATGGGTTTTTCAGGGTTTCTATTTTGGAAGAGGGCAGATTAGGGTTGTTTAAACCCTTTTAAGTCCCTTGATTGTCCAGACTTTTAAAAGTCTATCTCATGAGGTGAGACAGCACCACAGTGAGATAAAGGTAGCAGAAACTCAACCCTCTCTTCATAGCACAAGATGCACCCTCACTGTCATCCAAGCAGTGGGGCAATCCTTTAGGGTCACATTTTGCTTTGCAGTTGTATTAGTTTGAGACACTGGTTGGTGCCAGGCAGTATGCCAGTAGGAGCAGTATTGCAGGCTGATTCCCAGTCTGGTAGTGTGTGGGATGCCGACATTAGTGGTTTACGGCTTGCAAGAGCTGAGGTGCACTGCAGGCACAGAGACCACGGTCAGCTTCTGCGTGCTGTCATGCCCCAGCTGCTGGAAATGTTTAGAGTAGCAGTCCCTTGGCTCTGTTGGTCAAAAGGTGGATGAAGGTGGTGAAGTTGTGAACAGTGAGCAAATCTTTGCTTCCTGTTAGCCTGAGTCTCAATTTTTTGCTTTCCTACAATGGCGAATAGTCTCAAAGGGTCTGGTGGGCAATGTTGCCTATGTGTCACAGGGCAGAGACCTTGTTCTTAATAAAATTGCTGGACACAGTTGCAAGTTGTAGCATTCATTCTGTTTTACACCTGGAATGTCCAAGTGGGTGTATTTGCTGACAAGGAGGGCAGAGATAGTAGGAAATAACGGAAGGTAGTTTACTGCCTGTCTTTGCTTTGTTTTGTTATTGCATTTGATAATAAGTCAAAGGTGACTCAGGCTCCAGTCCCTGTGATGGTCGTAATGCACCAAAGGGACTGGAGGTAGAGCTGACCCATCTGTCCTGCTGCCCCACGTCCTTCTGAACATTAGATCTTGGGCAAGTGCTTCTGACAGAAGTCTCCATTCATGAAAGGCTCAGTCTTCTTCCTAGTAGGAGGATACATGAATCATTTTTGATGATGTGGAGCCACATTTAATTGCATCGTCTTTCATAAACTGAGGGAGTACCAGTGCTTGACAGCACACTAGGTTTGTGAGTTTTTTGTTAGATGATGCAAAATGCAGCACATTTATTCATTGCAGCAGCATTTTTAACGCTAATAGGGATTTAGGTGCCTAATTTCTGTTGATGAGCTGATGCATTAGTTATGGTTTATTTGGCCACCAGTTCTCACTGACCTATATACTACTGGTGTGTTTGTATAAAAACTTATGCCAAGATGATACTGTAGTAAGCAAAGGCTTTCCGTGGTGCATCTAAATCTGCCTTCCCTCTTAATGACAGATTGTAAGTGTGCTGATCAAGAAAAGCTCTTCTTTTCCCATTGAATTGTGAAACACTTACCTGGGAACAGCTTAAGCACAGAATGCAAGGCAAATTAAGAGGCATTTATGTAAAAGGAGGAGGACAGAGATTCTGAAAAAAAAATCAATGCAAACGGTCAGTTTATTAATACACTGGCACAAATCCACCAGTGTTGACGATATACCCAGCTGCCCCAAACCCATACTGAGTTCAAGGAGGCCACACAAAATGATGCACACCAGCTCCTACATCTGAGTCAGTGAACTCATTGAACTTGACTGAAATTCCTGTCGGAGCATTTTCTTTTTCCTGTGAGTGTGAAGGGAGGGGGAGGCTCCTTTGTGAGTGGCAAGTGTACATGAACACCACCACATCAACTGCCAATATGTTATGAGGCCTTGGTAACAATCTGGAGTCTCTGGGGAGCTCTGCTGCAGTTCAAGTGAGTATCAGACAGAGAGAAAACAATTTCTGGTGCCAATAATGCAGCACAGATGAAAAATGTTTTAATATTTGAAGCTGCTTTATGGCAGAAGCAATGACAGTGATGGAGTCAATGTCAGCTTTTTTCCTTTAAATGTCATCTTTCGTCTATGAGTTTTTTCTGCTCTGGAGGCATGCAAGCCTGATGCTGACTGTTTGCAACCATTGATCATTGATTTTATTCTAAATGGAAAGCTTGCCAGAAGACTAGAAATTCTGGAATTTATTAGGATTTCTTTAAGAGGCACTTTAGCTCAACAGTTCTCATTACTGTCTTTACAATGTTACTTATTTTTCTTTTTATGTCATATGATTTGTAAAGGGTTAGTACTCAGAGAACAATATACGATTAAACCATTGTGCATGCTGGAGTTGCAAGCTTAGAGGGGAAAAAAGGATTCTAAGGAGGGCTAAGCACATGTCTGAGTGTTAAACAACAACTAATGTCTCTTCAGAACCAAAAGCTCTCTTTTGAAATCTGTGGACATGATTTTTATTAAACAGCAGTTTTGATTAAATAAGGTCACTCTTAAATTAATAACTCTTAAATACATAAATAAAAGGGCTAAACCATCTTTATATTCTGACATTTAGTGCATAAACAACGTACTGTATGTACCAAATGTCAGAATATAATGAAAGTTTGTCCCGTTAAACTAATACTACTGATGGGCAAAAATGTCTTGGACTCTAATAGCTCTTCGATGTATTTATTTACAGTGACATTATTCTGAACATGCCAACTAGGAGTGGTTTAAGGCTTTATTACATATTAACATTTAACATATTTGTGTGCTGTGCTGATGTATAAGTGATTATTCTTCATTTGGTTAAAAAGAATCCATTTACGATTATATAGTAGGCTAAATGTTTTCAGTTTGTGATATGTTTCCATTGGCACAAGACTAGTTCAGACAGGTATGTTAGCTCTTGGCTGACATGCCTGACATTCAAGCTTTATTACGGAGCAGTGTACCCAGGGAATGTGAATTATAGTCAGTATCAGCCTTGGCCTGCTAAAAGTATCATTCAGCCTAGTTGATTATGGAATTTACTCTGGAGTTTGGGTCTGAAGATCCATCTACTGAGCTGATGCTGTTCATTTGTTTAGTCACAAATATGTTGCAGACCAGACAAAGGGAAAATCATAGTGGAAAACAGACTGGTTGAATAGCAATGATCGGGGAAAAGCAAAATCTTGCAGGGTAAAGAGCCAGTAGTAAAGTTTATTGCCACTGTTTAGATAAAACTAATTCTGGCAAACCCTTTAATAAACCATCAAGTGCAGCACTTGAAATGTAGAAGAAAACTTTCTGGAAAATAAAATCACCATCTGCAATGTTACCTTAGATGCTATAAATGGAGTTTCTGATATAGTGGGGTCTATTGTATCCCATTGATCAAGTTGCTTTTAATGTTTATAGTAATAAACTGTCCTGATGTGCAGCGCCACATATAACACAAGGGTTGTATCGTAGCTGGGGTAGAGGAGCAGCAGAATAATGTCTGCTTTCCTCAACACTGTCTATTCCGCACAGGCCATATCCCTACATACTCATTCTTATACTTGTTAACAGGTGTGTTTCTGTGTCTGCAGCAGTGAAGCTCAGGTAATAAAAATGGCATGTTTTCTCTTTATTGTTGGATAACCTATGTTTACTTCTGCATAGATTGCCACCAGAAGAGCTTGTTTAGGGTTGTTCTATACCCAATGATCTGTTATTTCTGGCAAGGTTTCAAACATTCTCTGATGACATCAGACTCTCTGGCTAAGTGCAATAATTGGGAAATACTGAATACTATCCAGCAGCCATTTCTTGAGAGTACCGTTTAAAAGTCTCTGCTACTAGGAATATCTATATACGTACAGCGCAGAACCATTTGCATAAACGATTTGTGCACTTTGGGAAGGCGAATCTTCAGAGATGTTCCATCAAGTGCCCTTACAGCTTAAAATCCTAATGAACATTTGCAAAATAACCATGAATTTGCCCTGATAGGAACAGCTGGAAGCTTATCTGACAGTTTTCGTATCTGTTTGTGAACCAGGGAATCCTAAAAAAAAAATTTAAATATGAAGTGGTGACAGTGTCTTATGCTCCCGTGGCATAGAGATCTTCCTTATCATTATTAATTTACGTTGTAGCAGAATCTAGAGGCTGCAGTGGATTCAAGGGTCCCATTGTGTTAGTGCTGCACATATACATTACAGATATTTCTTGCACTTAGGAACCTTGTTTCAAAAGAATGAGATAGCACAGGCAGAAATAGGAAATGAATATGAGATGTGCTATTGATAGTCGAGATCATACGATTTGGGGATGGAACTGAGATTTAGTGAGTTTTAGTTTAGTGTCTTGCTCGGTAGATTGCTTCATACCCTTTGAGAACCCCATATTTTTCTGCATAGCATTTACTGTTACAGGCTTCTGCTTGAACAAATTATTGGTAGTTTACAGGTATTTCCTTCCATCTGGAAGTGACTGGCAAAGGAAGGCCCCACAAAAAGTGATCTTTAAAAAAAAAAAAAAAAGTTAAAGTAAGCCACAAAGAAAAAATTAGGTTTTTGTTCCTTGTTTGGGAAAAGGATTTTAAGGAAAAGCAAACCTAACTTTTCCACTCCTAAGTGGATTGCTGCTAAGTGGCAGCAGAGGACCACAGAGGCAGTGGCAACTGTGTTGAGAACAGTGATATTGAAAAGAAAGGAATCTGGGAGGGAACCCTGAAATTTTCTAGACAAAATAATTTCAGCTGAAAATCATTGAGTAGCTCTAGTAAGGATGTTATTCCTTTACACTGGGAATGAGTGACTTTAGCATTCCTGTACTCAGCAATCCACAGCTTTGTGAATTTATCCATCTTTCTTTACAAATATTCAGCTAACATCTGTGAAAGGAGTCAGTTCCTTCACTGTGAGGAGCTTAGCCTTGCAAGAAACCTCCTCCTGCTAATCCATATTCAGAGAAGTCCCAAGGGAGCTATCAAGACTATTCTGAGAGTACATTACCCACCCAGGAAGGGATTACAGAATCCTGGCCCCGCTCAAGATCTCCAGCTAGATCAACACCTGTCAGTGTTTGACGAAGGTTTATTCTGATAGTATGTTCAATGTTCTGATGCCCCCCAGACCATTCCTTAGACACCTCTGAGTCACTGGTGACTTCCAGTAGGGTAGCATCAGGCACCCAATGCCCTTTTGAGTGACCACATTAGCAGAAATAGAGGGCAGTAGGTAAGGGTATTCCGTGGTCCTTTACACTGCCATGACTTCTAGGGTTTCTGTTCTGACAAGGGAAGGGTTGAAGCTGCAAGGCAGCTTCCTTGCTCCTCCAGGGAGGAAAGTATAAGCTGCAATAGCAGACCTCAGCTCAGCTGGACTGCCCCAGGGTATGGGGACACATTTGCTCTGTGGGGTCAGTCCGGATGTTGGTACTCTGCCCCACATCATTCTTTTCATCTTCCAGATGATGGAGAGATGGGGGAGTCACCCAGTGTTTCACTCCTGATGACACCAGGCTGGGACACGGCTCTGATCACCCCGTCATAGTCTGCACCTATGTGACTAAAGAGAAAAGTTCAGCTGCCAAGGTATTCAATCTGGAACCTCTCATTAAAAAAAAAAAAAGAAAGAGCTATTAGAAGTTATATCTTTAATAAATGGCCTATATATTATGACATAATTTAATTTAGTGCTCAGAATGTATTATGGCCACCATAACAGTTTTACATTTATAGATTTCATAGTTTTGCTTCTATAAAACAACTACAATCTGTACCCCTTCCAGCTAATTACAATAAAATGCTTCCATTCACATTTACAAGGTAAACTAAGGGTAGAGGCGGGTGAATTCTGACTCAGGTTTATAGCTTCACAGGCTGCTGAGATTGCCTAGATTTAGCATCCCCTGACAAAAGTGCCTTCTGGAGTTGGGTCCTGGGGGACACCTGCCAGGTGGGCACCATGCCCATTGCTAGGAGATCCTAGGGGTTACTGCTGAGGGACCGTGTTTGTGGGGATGATTGAAGGGATATTGAGAAAATGAAAGAAGCTGAGAGTAGATACTTATTTAGGCTAACCTGGAAAAATGAGAGCACCAGACCTTAGTATGATAGGACTCATTAGAAAGAAGAGAGGAAATCAGCTGTAAGAGATGCAGATTGAATGAGCAGGATGCAGAGGAATGAAGCCTTGGAACTTAAATGACAGGTTCAAAAAGCATGTGTGTATCTGACAAAATGCAAAACAAGGTGAGAGAACAACAGACGTGTTATAATTGGATTCATTTTCCTATTGTGGTGTACTGTATTTATTCAAGAGCTGTTTGTGTTCAGAAATCCTGCTAAAAGCAATGCTTATTTTATTTTTTTAGTTAAACCATAAAATCAAAGATCCCCAATGACTGTGGAAAAAGTTAAAAAAATCCTTTCGTATTTCAAAGTCCCCAAACTTAAAATAACCTTGTGTCAAGAAAAGCAATAATTTCCCACTTAACAAAAATAGAACACGATACTTAATGGACTTTCTCTGTTTATTAATTAACAAATAGATTTCCCATATCTGCACAAATCAGTTAAAAATGAGCTACCATCTACCTTTGATACCCTATTTGTTTAAGCTTTCCCCAACCTGTTTATAAACTCTGCATGTAAGAGTTCCTAAGGAGAGGCCAGCAGCAAGGACTTTTGTTCCTGTGGAAATCTTTAATCTGGAACCCATGTTCTTAATGACTACACTGGAGAAGAGTCGTTCCTGATTCTCATTCATGCCCACGTAAATAGTTTTTGAGCTTGTAGTCCTTCTTACACAGTGATCAAAAATGCTCAAAAGAGCTTAAATTGTTTCTGGGGTGCAGCTTGGTCGAATATTTTTATAATCTCTTCCTAAATTTTCTGATTTTGTGAGGGTCTTTTTTTAAGGAGAAAAAATGCTACATTTACATGGCTCAGAGGTGACCCACGTTCATAGCGGCAAACACCACTGCCACTACAATTCCAATCATGCAAATGTATGTGTGAGTTTCTGTTTGCACATACAATAAAAATATGTCTGATTGCACATCCACATGGCAGCCCAAAGTATGTTTGACAACCCAATTTTTGACACTTTACAACGTGGACCCATGTCTAATAACCTTCTTCTGCAGATGCTGGTTTTGTATGTTTTTAATCATGAATCATTCCTTATCTATTAACCAATCATATTTGATAACTGGATTGCTTATGAAGACCTCTTATTGTAATTAGCATGCTTCAGTTGAAGAGTAAACAAATATTCTAACAAACTACTACGACATAAGTTGATTTTCTGTTACTCAATCACTACTATTGTGGATACAGCAACTTTTGAATTAAACATCTCTCCAAGATTTAATGATCTCAGTCAAGAACATTTTAATTAAATTAAGGGATTGAAACTTTTATTTTTGACAGAGAATGAATAAATTAGCAAAAGGTGAATCTGGTTCAATGAAAAACTTGATCCAGAGAAATACTCTGGGAAATAATTAAAATTGCGTTGACCAACTGTGCTCAAAAGGAAGAGTAAATATTTTGTCAAGAGATGCTAAAACATAATGTACTACACTGAATTCAAAATATTGTTATAGGAAGATGGGCATTTGCCTACATAGCAATAGACCTCTGATGAGGAGGTCATCTTTTCCACCAGCACCAGACCTCTGTTATGTCATCCTTGTGTTTGAGTTGACAAATGTGAACATTGAGGTATTTAAAGACCTATATTAGCAACATTTTGGGAGGTCTAGATGTACTGGGGGATCTGGCTGATATGACTGTTTCACTGAATTTGTGGTCTGCAGTTTGCTGGCTCTCCTACTGGGTGCTTATCCATGATTACTGAAGCTGCAATATGCTACATTTACTATCACCTTTTGTTTTACTGGCAGAATAAATAGAACTGGACATCAATCTAGAGCAACAGATTTATGTATATAAAAACTGTATGACTAACATACTCAGATCAACCAAATAGCATCTGTCTGGCTCCTTTATTTTAAGTTAATACCATGTTTTGAAACACAGGCACACACACATGCATTTCTCTGGATAGTTAATCAGTCAAATTACCTGGGAAGTAGATTTTGCGTAGTGAATATATTATGAGCTACCAAGAAATGTAAGTTTACCAAAAATATCTGTTATTTCTAAAAAATATTTCAAGGTTAAAGTGACTCAAGGATCCAATCTGCAGAAGCTCACTCATACACTAGACAATATCTCTTTTCATATTCTTTAAACCACTGCACACAACTCTCCTAATCTTAATAGTACTCTGGAGAGTGTGGAATGGCCGAAACATGAAACAGAATAAACCAAATATACAGAAAACTGTTGCATTTGCATTGCAAAACATTGGCTTGGGTTTGAAAATAATGGAATGACAGTTTGTCCTCTAAACAGTGTCCAACCTCCTTAACCTTTAAGTGTCATCTGCCTAGGCAGCCGTCAATGCTTGTTTTTACAGATGAAAATAGGGCCCATAGGACTTAGGATAGCTCAGATAACTGGGCTCCATTAACAGCTGGGCTCGTTCCTAAAATACTAGCTCAAAAAAACCCAAACCAAAATAAAAGAGGTCTGATTTAGAAATGGCTTTATTTGGCTACACTGAAACCTGCAGGATAGAGAAAGAGAGAGAAAAAGGAGTGTAACCCGGGGTGGCGGTGGGGGAGGAACAGAAGGCTAACAAAGATTAGGCATTTCCCTGAAGTATGCTGTGGGAATCTTTCCTCCGTCATGTCCTGGTGGCAGTAAACAAAATGCAAAATGGGAAAATGTTCTTCCAAACTCCATTCATGTTCATCTTAGCTCTGTGTAGATCAGTGGTCAAATCTCCTTCAGAATATGTGAAAACTTGCATATCTTCTGGTCTTTTCCTGGCCTGCCTTGTCTTCCTCCAGGAAAGCAGCCAGCTATGTGATGATTCCTTGTGGACACCCACCTTGCAGATTGAATGCGGCATGAGAAGAGCAGAGTTCTTAATTTTTCCTCATTTTACTAACAGGGATCTTTTTTTTTTTTTTTTTTTTTTTTTTTGCCTGGTTCCTCTTACTACAGCTCCACTTACAGGGCAGACCTAATTTCTGGTGCTTATTCTCTCAACCTCTTTAAGTCCAAGGCACCCTAGAGAAAGGAGGGGTTGTTCTTAGGGTATTTGTCCAGGTTTGTTGGAATGGTCAGCATTGACCATGGAAATAATTTTGCGTCCTCATGGTGGGAAGATGCCTTTGTTCTCTTGATAAGATTTGTGAACACTAATGAAAAATTTGGCTTTCTCTCCCAGAACTGGTTTCACTGTCTTTGCCTTCCCTTCTCATAGGATGGAGGGCAAAATACAGCAGGAAACAGAGACAATAATATTAAGTGTGCAAAGGAAAAAATGCTATAAATATTTTGGTTGAAACAGCAGAGACATTAAAGATAAAAGTTAAATGGAAATAAAGGCAGTCAGATGGTTATTATATGTTGCTATAAAATTCAAGAGCTGTTAGAAAAGGTAGATCAGGATTTGCTTTTAAAAAGATGACAAGCCTGTAAGAAAGCAATATTTTTGATTGATGGAGATTTTAATTGCTCTGATATTTATTGGAATGACAGCTATTAGGAATTGAAGCAGTGATAAGGGATTCTCTGAAGCTTGAGGGTATTTGGATAAACACCTCAAATTTGAATGCCTATCAGAAGCTTATTAAAATTATTAAAACCTTGAATTTTTTGTTTGGACTAAAAGTCTTTGAAAAGACATTTGCTTGGAGAATTTCTTATGAAATTATATAGATTCTATTAGTGACAACTTTTTCCTTCTCTCCTCTTGAGAAGTGTGTGCAAGCTAGAATAGGCAGGAACTGCTGACATGTATATCTGCAGAGATTACAGTGTTAAGGACAAAATTCATGTGGGTAAAATATGTTCCAGAAAAACGTGTAGCCTTAGAATTAACAAATGGTGTTACTTCCCTTAGCAATTCAGGTTTTATTTTTAAGAGATCTAATCTGCACATGTGCTGTTTTCCATCCATGGCAACTCCAGTTTTTAGAAAGTTAATTACTTGTTTTGGATATGTAATTGGAAAATTTAGTCCTGAATTATTAACAGTTATGTTCTGGATTCCTGACTTTTCTGTGGTCCAAAGTGATTTTCAGAGCTGTTGAACATCTGCAAGCTGAACCAAAGAAAGGAGGAGGCTGTCATTGTTTCAGAGACTGGGCAATGTGAAAGCTCCAAGTGTGGTCATCACATCACAGCTTTGCTGATCTATGTGTCTTTTATTATCCTACTGAGATGAAACACGAATGGCAAAGTTAATAAAATGGCCATTCATTATCTTTCATGCATATTTTCTCTTTTTTAATGTTTTATTTAGTCATTTCCACATTAAACAGCAAGAGTGTAGAGCTCTAGTATTATTTAACCTCATGACACTGGTCATATGAAGGTAGGATTTTTCTTTCTTTCTTTCCCCCTGCAAATGCCATCCCAGTTACATGATAGTCATGACCATTCATTATCATTAGTTAAACCAGTTCCCTGGGAGATGTGCTAATAAAATGTCTAAATTATACATTGATTAAGTGCATATGTTATATACTGACGCTTAGATATAAAGTCTAAGTACGGGAACGGTTGGCAAGAAACGTTTATATGGGTACGTTGAATTAGTGGGATGGTGTATAATGTAACAACTTGAATTGTTGTTTCCAAGAGTACTGGAAAAGGATGAGGTGAGGAAGGTCTCACTATTTCTGGAATGATACAGTCTGGGATGATCAGATCATGTCAAAAATGAAATGCAACTGTGCAACAGTAGCACCCTTCTGCTTTACCGAACAGGGTTTGCATGGCTAAGTATTTTCAAGTAGATGTGGTGAAATGCTAGGCAGCAGATCCTTCCAATATATATGTGTTGTGAATCAACAGTGCCATAAACTGTTACAGAAAAAAAAAAAAAAGTGTAAGAATCAAGGAAGTAGTACAGGCAGCTGTTAATTTGAGTTTTGGAAGGAAATGGAGAGAAAGGGGAGATTTTTGGAGAAAAAAAAGTTATGCCCTCTATTCTAGGGATAGATAGAAAAGTAATATAATTAGTTGAGAGGTACTGAGAAGAGAAGACTTAGGCTGGAAAAGTAAGTATTCACAAAAAGGAAGGCTCAGTCCAGAGACTTTCAAATACACTTACCTACTTTGGAGATGTTATTTGCAACATGCGTCAATTCTTTCATGTGTGGTTTTCTCTTTGTCAGTTTTTATTGTCAGCTCTCTTCTCTGCTGTACCCCTTTATAATTTCTTTGTATCTTTTCCTCCTTCCCGATCTTTTCCATTTAGTTCCTCACTGTGGGACTCAATTCATTAATGCATGCTGTGAAATGGTCCTGAAATGCTGCACTAGAAGAAGGGCAGAATATGTCTACTAAATACATGCAACAGTTTTCCACTGTTTGCAGTACAGAGCAGATTTCACTCAATGTATTGCATATATACTATACTATTTCAGTCTCCTGGATATTTGGGAAATTTTGCTATTTGAATTTTAATGCTAAACTCAGAACTGTAGCTTTGAGTTGATTTTATTCTTACATGCACCACGAGGATATATCAGCCAGTAATTATGAATGTGAAAAACAAGCTGCAGTGGAGAGTCAATAATCCAAATACTTCTGTATATCACACATCCTCCAGATTGTTAGCAAATTTCTCTTTGATAACAACATGTTTTCTTTTGCACTGGCAAAATGACAGGACATAACCCTTGGCATTTGAGAAGAACATGTATTTTTTTCAGATGGATTAGTTCAGGTAAGCAGATCTGATTCAAATATTTAACAGATTGTCCATAAATCTGACATTCATGGGAAGCTGTTAATTCTGAAGTGATCATAAACACTTCACAAATGCAGAGGCTTCAGTTAGCGCATAACTCACCAAAGACTAGAAACTGTGATGGTTGCTTCTGACAAATCTTTCATTGATGTGTGTGTCTAACCATCAAAAGACAAACAAAGAGTCAGCATGTTTCATAAAATATTCTCCTTATTTATTTTAATTCTTCTGTAAAAGTATTTGACATCTTTTCAGATTATTTCTGGGATTTACTTTTTGTTGCAATCAATCTTGATTCAACAAAATGTTCTTACCAAAACATTTTTAATAATGAAACAATTACAGCAGTAAATTTACATAACCAATGAGTTCTTTCATTGTTTCTTTTTACTACGGTAGTATTCTTTTCTGTATTTCAGAGTAGGGTTTGCTAGTCAGTGTGGACCAAAGATTGAATTTCTTCATTAAGTCTTAAAGTTAAAACAGTTTATTGGTTAATTCTTCATAATTGCAGTGACTCTAATTCTGGGTTAAAGCTAGGGGCAGCAGCACTGCAGTAGTTAGACTGTTCCAGCAAAAATTCCACACCAGCTTTGGAGAAGTAAAACCCAAGCTGTCTGCACAATAATTGTCATTCCTGTCACCAACAAATAGGGTGCCTCCCTTAATTTTTCCTGCCCACGTGACTGTCCTTGAAGGAACAGTGAGCACTAAGTGCCAAATGTCTCTGTGAGGACCTCCCTGGTAATTCTTGCTATGTCCACCAGGATACACCTGTTTGCTAGCGGAGTAAATCAAGGACCAACCCAAAGATAAGCTATATTTTGATCTGAGATTTCACTGCGGAGACCAGGGCATGGGTGGCATCCCTGCTTGCCTACCTGTCTGTCAGGCTGGGCAAGGAGCAGTCTGCAGGTGCCGCGAGCTTCTGCAGTGCTGGAGTGGTGCTCTCACCAGTGTCCACCTCTGGGGCTGTGGCACAGGCTGCCCACTGTGCTGTGCTGGGACTTGTGTCTGAATCACTTTGCACCTCAGTCTGTGCCAAATAGCCACCAGAGCTCTTTTGGAGGTGTACCAACTTCGGGTGGCCACATAAATGTAACCTCCAATGAAGGCTTAAACGAGGCTGCTGCAGTGGGTGGGTGGACCTTCAGCTGTAAGCTCCCTCCTGATGGGCTAATTCAGTCATTTTGGTATTGCTTTTCTGCACTGTTTGGGGACCTAACGTCTTCTAAACTCATTCTATCTTCTTCCAAAATGTGTGGAACTTGCTTATGATGCCAACTGGATCTTACAATTAAACAAGTTTTGTAGCAAACTGCACGCACACAAGTGCTAGATTTGATGGTTGTCAGCAGCTTTCCCAAGTTCTATTTCAGACGTACTAAATGGTCACAATAAGTTTTCCCAAATTTTCTCATCTTTATTTTAATCAAGGGACCTGGTCGTGCACAGTGTATGGGCTGCCCCACATATTTTGCAGCAGGCATGAGGATAAATTCCTACTCCTGTTCATTTAAATAGTTTTCAATCTGATTCTTCTACTGAAGTGACTAGCAGATTCCTTCATATTGTCCGAAATAGTGGCATTTTGAAATGATCTAGATATGTGGGTGCAACTAATGAGGAGAGTAAAACAGAAGAAGCAAACTTCAGAGCAAGATTAAAAATATACTATGGAAATAACCTGTCTAGATTTTGACAGATGAAATTTGAAGACAAATGATTTGTCTTTCAGGCAAAGGCATTTTTAAAAGAAAATTTAAATGTAATGCATGAGGAAGAGTTGTGCTGATCTGAAAAGGAGGATTAACTGACATGATCTTGATTGTAGGGTCATTATACTGCTACCTTGGAAAAAATAAACAAAAAAAGTTAACAGGAGGTCAGGGCAGTGGCTTTTAGCGGCTTAGCCCATGGGGGAAAAAAATGTAGCATACAGAATTGCAGAATGCAGGAATCGCCTGATTGTGAGAGATTTATGGGCTTTGTGGGGAACAGAGGGCCATGTTGCATTTCTACCACAGTTCTGCCGTCCTCAGACCTGGGGGAGGGAGAGCAGCCAGAAAGAGCCTTCCCCAGAAATGTTTCCTGAAACGAGGGCTGCAGTGAAAACTATCTGGGTCTCTGGTTTGACTTAGCAATCAGGTCGTGCTGGAGCTGTGACATTGCAGTCACTTCTGCAGCAAAAATCTTTGTACAGAGAAAAAAAAAAAAGAAGTGTTGCTAGATTGATAAAATGTGCTCATCACATAATCTTGTAGCGCTGCTCCGACAGAAAAATGTATAACAATATGTGCAATTTATTGATAAATGTCAGCCTAAATAGTCTGCGAGAGAAGGGGGGGAGAAGAAAGCTATACATTTCCCACAAGCACCCCCTCAGGCAACAGCTTGAGCAAATACAATACATGCAATGCAATAAACTAAGATTATGGGACTTCACCGCAGACAAGTGTGGCCTTCACCGTAGGCTAAGTAGGCAGTCACCTCAGCACTATATTTAAAGGGGCACTGGAATAACAGAGGTAACATGGTCATTCTCCAGTACTCCAGCACAGCCCAACTCTTCTAGGATTGTTTCAGTAACACTTGTCTTTCTGTCTCATAGGATCTTTCTGTCATTTTTATGTAGAACCTCAGCACTCGCGCATCTTCAGCTTTGCTCACATGCATGATTTTTGTCAATGCAAGGGTGAGCATTAGTGTGAGCTTGATTGACAGCAGAGCTGCTTACTCCAGTTTCCAGCCCCTTCAGGCTGTGGTTGCCTGCTCTGGATTCTCTGCATGGGGCTTGACCCTGTGCAGGGGCAGAGCTGGCTGCAATCTCATGTACCTAAACCCAAGATGTGTACACCGGCTCCTGGAGAGCCCCACTGCAGTCAGGGTGGGCCATTTTGGCACAAGGCTGCAGACCAAAGAGATTCACTACAGGGAATGGAGCATTAAGAAATGTTTCAGTCTTTCAGCAACACATGACAGAAGATGAGCTGAGGGAGTTTTCAGACAAAGAAAAACAGCTGCAGTTTGAGGGTACAGATACCATTTTCATGGTGGGGATGATGGGGTTTATGCTATTGTCTTGGTCCAGTTCAATTCCTTCTTGTTGCAAGCTACATCTCAGTAACTAACACAAAGTGACTGCAATCAGACTCTACCTTCCTGCAGGAAAATGAAATTTTAAGGTGACAAAATGACAACATCTGGCCTAAATAACAATTTGAAGAGGATATTCTAAGCTTACATTGTCAGATCTCTACTGAAACATAGACTTTCCCACTGGTGGCACACGTAAGCAGCAAAATACTAAACAAATAATGTTTTCTGTGTGCATGGGAACTCTTGTCTTGTAATTGAAAGACACTTCTAAAAACTGCATGAAACTGAGGCACCTCAGAGTTAAAAAGCATGCAGTATTGATACAGGATTGTATAGTATAGTTTGGTGTAGTATAGTATAATATAAGGCAGCTAAGGTTTGGAAAGGATCTTAATGAGAACATTGAGTCTTCACTACTCTTAACATTTTTTCTTCAAATAAATACTTCTACCTGTGCATGTGAGATTTGAGGTGCTTCCTAATGAGACACTCAGTAAATCCCTAAAATAAAAAAATAAAATATAAGTAGGTTGTTCTCCTGTACTACCAGAACCTAAGGAAACTTTGTCGATGTAGGCCTGCTAAAATACATATAAGCTGAGGTACTTTTTTTTGATAGTAAGCTGAGTACACAGAGAAGCATAAATCACTTTTTTCCTCTTTACTGCTGTTTTCCTCAGTCAGTTTTCCCATAATGCCTCCGCAGAAGCTGACAGTTGGATGCGGCACAAGACCCTGCTGGACAACTGTCAGGTTTGTTGAAGGATATTAAAGAGAACTTGATCATGTGTCAGCTCTCTTCAAAATACACTCACATTGGAAAAGTGATATATCTGTCAAAGCAAGGACTTCAGCATTTGGCAGAACAGGCCATTTTCACAAACAAAACTGTCCAATTACATTAGGGGGCATGAACTTCAGGTGTGTATGCCAGGGACAGAAAGATCTGCAGCCACACATCACAGAGACTGTCTCCTTAAGCCATATGGTTGGATGTGGGCTGCATCTCAAGCATAGTTTATGCTTCATAGATTAGGAATTAATTTAAAATTATCAGAAACATAAATTGCTGCTTTGAACTTCTACATGAACTTTTTTTTTTTTCTTATTTCACTGAAGGCTGCCAAGAATTCATTTTAGGAGAGAGAGAGTGGAAAATTTATCAAGTTTGATTAGATGATTAAGAACTAAGCTATGGAACAGAAATGCTTTTTTCTTGTTTTGTTTTTTAAATGCTTTTAGGAAGACTAGTGTGAGTTTTGATTAAACAACATCATTGGTTAGGAAACAAATTGTGCCTGAGAGAATAACAGCAAAGACTTTTTCTTGGAAATATGTTATAGTTGAGTTTTGGTCTTTCTTGGCTCACACAAAAATGCAGACATTTGGTGGGAGTGAGCTTTCAAGTTAAAACTGCTTGTATCACACACGATATCCTGTGTGTGGGGAACTGTTATATCTAAGTTCAAGAAAACCATCAAGATTCAGTGATGGGGATGGAAACTGTCTCGATCACATTGTTTATGCCAAAATGCTCATTTTTGTGTACAAGAAATTTCAGACTTCATCTATGCGTGGAGGTAAAACACTGCAGTGTAGTACAGAGTCATATAGAGTCTTTGACAGGCACAATTTACTGAGGATGAGCTCAGTGTTGGGAGTAGTGTTAGGAGATCCTAAGGTGAATTTAGCTTTTATAGGTTGCTTACAATTCTATTAAAGAACTGCAAACATTTGTACAACATTTTAATATAAATTGTGTTAAGATTTCAGAATGGAAATGTGAAAAACATGACATTAAGACAAAGTTTCTTATTCCAACTAAACATCTGGGCTAAATTTTATGCTGACTTTTACCTTGTGCAATCCCACCAAAGGCTGTTCATTAAAATGACAGCTCTCAATATTATTTTTTTCCTTTTCCTTCCCAATTTGCAGAAGCAAAATCCCACTTTGATTAGCAAACTGATTTATTTTGAATGAAAATAGCAATTCTTCTTTCGCCTCCTCTGAGACAGAGAATTCCACGAGAGTGTTCTCGGTTCCAGGAGAACAAGGTACCTCTTCTTTGCCTTCTGGTTACTCTGTGCTTCCTTAGCCAAGTCCCTACTCAGGAGCGGGAAAACTAACAGATAATTATAGTTCTTTATGTTGTCAAATAGGGAAATATATGCATACATATACAGGCATACACACTTATGTGCACTTATGCATATACATACAGGTGTTCTTCCACCTTGCTTCAGTTTCCTTGCAGGTAGGTCTTCAAGCTTTCTCCATTAGGAAAAATGTCCTCTTTGCTTTGTCTTCACTCACAAAAAAGATGTATTTTTAAAGCAAGACAATACACAGCTATCAAGCTATCTGGCTTTAAATCTTTGTGGAGGCAAATCTCGGGCAAGTTTTCCATGAACCATTTGGGCAAGATTGACAGTGTGCCTGTAACAGCTGAGGGTTTGAGCTTACCAGTGACCTTGTAGTAACTGCTAGAGGTTGTGAATGAGCCATATTGTGTGCTCACAGTGTATTAGCTGTAAAAGTTTTTGATATCTTAGTCTCTGCATGCTGAAGTAGATGAATGGCTCTATACCTTCTTTTTGAGGCCCTCTGAAAACTCAGAAAAACATTTCTGTAGTTGCAGTACTAATTTTATGTTTTCAAGATTGTTTTGTATTCACAGCTAGAATATGTCTTTTTTTCTTTTGAGATCTCTGGAAAACAATAGAAGGAACCCTCCTTTGTCTCCACCTAGTCTTTTGTGTCATTGCCCTGATGGATGTAGCCCACTTTTTGAGAAATAGGCACTATTCTGTGTTATTACATTTGTTTTAAAATCCTCATCTAAAAGTAGCTTAATTTCTGTAGAGCTGACATTGTGATTGATAGGAATTTCTACATCACAGTCAGTAATCCTCAAGAAACTAAATACTTAAGTGGAAACAGTTGTAGTGAGGCCTTTTAACTGTATGTCTATGATAGCTGCACAGTAATGTGGTGACATGTCACCATGACAATGATGTGACATGTCACTTCACACAATGACATGTGACAGCTACAGAGTAACTCTGGCACTATGGGATAAGTCACAGTTTGTATGTAACCATGATCAGCTCTGTGGCTACTGATCCAATTCTGGTACAGATACAACACTTCAGACTAGCTTCAAACCTCATTGTTTCAAATCAACTGGCCAACTCATAGTTGGGCGGATGATGATGTTAAGAGCAGATTTGAGGGAGATGAAGTTGTCTGTATAGAAATCTTCAGCATGGGCTTGGTAATGGCTTTTCTGCTTGCCTGCAGCTCATAGCGCACTGCAGGTAACAGCTGACTGGTAGACACCTATGTCTGTTAACTCCTGCCCCTGTGCAGGCAGTCTAGAGGGGCCATAAGATGACTGATCCCCTCTGCCTTCCCTGTTCTCCAGCAGGACAAATGAGTTAGCATGGATGCGACAATGAAGGGCCATGGGAAGCTCTGTTGCTGCCTGAGGAGCAGGCATAGGAGGTGTGGTTTGGTTCTTGCACTGCTAGAACAGGTATGCGGAGCTTTGGTGGGACTGGGAAGCTGGGCTGCTTCCCAGTCTCACCTCTCTGCATCTTAGAAGTCAGTCTGGTCCGCTGGTACTATCCAAATGAAGCAGCCTTTGCTGCTTGTTTGAAAACATTCCGTTTCTCATCCAAATGTATCACTGTTATGAGGGCTGGGTGACAGTCAGATCTGAAGCAACAGGTCTGAGCTTTCACAAGTTACCACATGTTTTAACTCTTCCTTAAAAAAAAAAAAATCCCTTCCCATCTCTTCTGACCCACGCTGTGTACTTCGCATCCCTGTTATGCCTGTAGTCCTGCAAGTGTGACACCTTCAAAATTTTTAGTCTTATGAATGTGATGACTGATTTCATAATATTTTTTATTTATTTATTTATAATTGTCCAGTCCCATTCAAGGACTGTGTAGCTGGAGTCATACTTGAAGATTAATGTTTATATTAAGAGCAAGGTCTGTTTTGGTTGCTAAGAGCTAGATCTGAGTAGATGTTGTGGTCCTGACCACTGCAAAGCCTGGCACATAAGGGATCTCTCACTGTGGACCCAGCACCTCATGCACACAGCCTCCCAGCTCAGAGCTGCAACAAGTTAGGAATAATCTCTGTGGACAGACACAAACAGTCGTGTTCAACTGTAAGACAGAATTACAGCAGGATTTATTACAGTGCATTCAGTGTCCAAGCTAACACACAGTGAGTCTCAGCTGCAAGTATGGGCATAGCAATGGGCTAATTCAGCTTTATAAATTTTAGAGAGGCACTGGCTTTTCCCTGTCTGGCTTGTAGGGTGGGTGCAGCCATTGTATGAATATTAGCACTCATCTCTTCAGTAACCTAGTGTTTCAGAAAAATGGGTTTAAAGGCTGCCATCACTCTGTTGAAGCTAGTCCACTGTAGAAAAGTGAATTCGCTCAACAAGACATGGAAAGCCAGCCTGAATATGGCACCGTAGCTCACATCTGAGATGAGAAAAGAGGAGCAGCTCTTCATTCTGATGTAAAACACCCCACTTGTATACTTTTCTGTGTAATGAAACATCTTTGGTGTACTTCTGCCCTGAAATCTCTACAAGATTGGATACAGTTGTCTACAGGGAAAAATACAGATTGGGCTTTGTTCCCATGGGTGTGGCTGTTTTAAACAAGAGCAACCCCATTGCTCCTCACATCAGGCCCAATGTTTTGGTAACATGCAGGGTGTGCTCTGAGAGAAACTTTGCAGAACCAGGTTTCTATAGATATGACAGATAGAACTGTCTCCAACTTGACCGGGTTTGTACATGGGATAGATGCTGAGCTCTGCATTGCTGCCAAGGCATACGCATTTGTGCCTGCACACACACACAAACACACACACAATTTTCCACTATAACATTTTAAAATCCTTTCTTTAAGATAATTGTCAATATAAAACATGCTGTATGTATGAATAGCCCCATGAAGTTCTGGTATGTATATTTTATTGGCATTTATGATACATATATTATACTGTTTGCTATTCACAAATAACAGAACATACCTAAACTTGTGCTGGTAAACTTTTATACCTCTTTTTCTCTTTACTTCCTCATCTTTCTGTCTGTATGGGAATCATGACAATAGAGAACTGCACTGCCAGTACAATTTCAACTTCACAGTAACCTCAGTTGACATAACGATTTGACATATTCACGGTTATGGCTATGTCAGGCTCTTCACAAGCTTCAGTTAGTGGAATAGCTCCTCCAGTTGACAGATGACTTAACGGAAAATACAAGGGGATCTTAAATTTTAGTTCTCCCTCTGCTTTGTTCCATAATTTAATCTCTTAATTGGCATGCAGAGTATGTCCCTTTATTTAATGAGCTGTGTGGTGAACTACACTAGGTTTTAGTAAAGATCTTGATGCATGTGATGCTTAGCTTCCAGCCAGTACTAAAGGCTCCCCATGCAAGAGCTCAACAAGTACTGAGAGAAGGTGAGAGAACAAAAACAAAAGAAAGTTAAAAGCAGTAAGACTCTTTACCAAACTTGAAGTATAAGACTTGCTCTTTTAATAATGTGAAAAGCCTTAAAGGCCTTTAGATTTACCTGGGTATACCCTAGTTGGGGTGGTGTGAGAGGACAAGCTGGCCCATCATTTGCGAAAGCTGAAAGTTCAAATCTTTCAATTCAGCTTCCACCACATTCTGGGATTGCTTCCCAATACAGCTGGTACCTAATGAGTCTTTGCTTCGGACCAGTATCTCTTCCAGAAGTGGACCTTTATTTTTAAAGCAATATGTAGGAATGTCGGACCATGGGGGTCATTTTTGTCTCCTGGTTGGAAATTGGCCAGTGGGTTCAAAGCTGGAGGGAGGCAAAGTTTGCAAACAGACAGGCTATGATGGCCCCACATTGAGGGGAAAACGGCTTTCATACTTTGGGCTTGCTGGGCAAGCAGGAAAGCCCTGATGGCCTCAGAGCAGCCCTCATGGAGCACCCAGCAGGTCGCCGAGCTACCGCAGGTCACAGGGGTACTGGGTACCATGTCCTGGCCCAGGCAGCGCTGGCACCCTGGCAGCTGTAGAGTCTCAGGGGTGGTTCTCCCTGTTTGGGCACAAATCCCAGCAGGGGAGCCTGGCAGGGTTTTTAACAGCTTTTTTTGCATTGTTCTGGCTCAATCCAGACACAAGGGGTCCCAACAAGGGTGTGAAGACTGTTGAACTCTGTGTTATATGTGCAAACTCTGTGCTTGAAAGCAAAGGGATAACCTAGAGTTTTAGGTGTGGGCCTATAAAGCTGGGAAATAGTTACCTCCTAAAATGTAGGTAATGATCATTGCTGTGAAAGCTGAGAAAAATCTGCTTGGTAAGCAAGCGTTCTAAAAAAGTCAAAGCATTAAGATGGTTTAATTGGCTTAATTTACTTCCTGTTACTTTAAAATATGCCTGTTTAAGCCTTGACATTACAGCACTTCAAGATGCTCCCTCTCTGATGCTGCATCAAAGCAGTGTTGAAGCAAGAGGGGCTGTAGTTTAAAGTGGCAGCTCTAAAAATTACGGTTCTCCTCTTGCCCTCCTTAACTCCCAGCAGCAAGATCCCAGCCCGATTAGCAGACTGATTTATTTTACATAAAAATAGTAATCTCCCTTTTTACTCGTCTCCTCCCAGTTGGTGAATTCCATTCCTGACATCTGCAATTTCATCTGGATACTGTTCTATTTTTTCTCCACACCCCACCTTCAATGCGTATCGAATTGCCGGGTGCTGTTAAGCATCTGCTATATTTCACTGCAGAAGTGGGTGCATTTGGATGATGAATTGAATATTTCCTATATATGAATAATCTTCAATATTCTGCTTATATCCTTTGGGGTGAAACACATTATGGGTCACATTTTAAAACTGTTTAGGTGCTTTGCTCAAATCAGCCATTTAAATAACTAAAAATCTTTCCTTTTGATAGTGACTTTTATTTATTATTACCCTGTCATGGTTTCTAATTAAATTAATTCATTTTATACAGTAGTAAAGGAGAAAGGTTAAGACACAGTTAGTATGCTGTACCCCTTGGTACATCGAAGATGAAGGTCATCTCAGGTGTGTGTTGCCATGACCATGGAAGTGTAGAGCCAGGCCTGATGGCAGCAGCCAGAGGAATATCATACTGTGGGATATCAGTGAAATGGTAGGAGGGCAATATTTTCCTTTTTGCATTCCTTTGGTTTTAGTGAGTGAAGGAAATTGCTTTGCCACACTTCCCATCTTCCAAAGCTGTCTCACTCAGATTTCAAAGCTTTTGAAAAATCATGGAAGTTCCAAAACGATTTTGCAAAACCTCAAATTTTTGGCTTTTTGATGAAGTGAGGGAATTTCCTTGCTCCTGTCTTCACGAGTTCTGGATCATCAGTGCATCCTGGTGCCTGTAACTAGGCCCCATGTGCCTCCAGTCTCTGATGCCAGAGGTGGCTCTGCAGGGGCAGAGGTCTGCCACCCCACAGGGGTGGTCAGGGAGAGGGCAGGGACAAGACCAGACCTGGTTGTTTTCTAGGTGCTGCCAGAGGCTGGGGCCTGAGAATGCCCTATGAAGAGACCATACTTTCCCAGGACCATATTTTCTTGCTCTCCTCCCATTAAGTCCAAGTAATTTCCCAACTTTGTTTATATTAAAGTTGGACCTTAGACTAAAGCAGGAGTGAAACCATTTTTCTTGTCCCAGTTTCTAATAAGCGCAGGTGAACTTGCAAAAAGCTGCCTTGAAGACCCTATTGACTGGAAGAGCGTCACATTTCATGTTTGCTGAAAAACTCTGTCATCCCCTTGAGATCAAAATGACATTGAAGATATGAATGGGGTCATCCAACTTGTCAAACATTTTTGAAGACAGAGTGAAAAAGTCTTTCCTTTTCAGAGGATACTTAGAGGTGAAAAGGTAGAGAGCAGCAACTCCTGGAATCACTTTAATGTGGAGGTGCTGTTTCAGGAACACCGGGTGAGGGATCCAGAGCTGGAGTAGGACTGGTTGAAATGCTTTGTGCATCCCCAGAGAAAGAGGGGGGAGAGAGGGAACAAGAGAAAAAAGGGAAAGAGGCATTATATCAAAACCAGGTGATCTTTGTCTAGTATTGAGCTGAAAGTTTTGCTCAGCATTAATCATACTAGAAACCAATTTTCATCCTCCTGTATTAGTGATTTCAGGAAAAAGGGCATTTGGAAAGAAGAAAAATGCAAAGAAACTTGACTTGAGGTATTTAATGCTATGAGTATGTAGTGAAAACTGATCAGTTCTTCCTTTTCATGTTAAGTCCTAGTATAGCAACAACCTGTTGTTCACTAAAATTAATGGCAGGTACATTTAGAACAAATGAGAGGATATCTTTCTTCACCCAGCATGTCCCCAGCCTCTGAAATTCACTACCACAGCAGGTCATAAGGACCACTAATGTAGCTGGAAAAGCTACAGAAGTTTCTGTCGAAATACCATCGCTTATAGTTATACTTGCTAAAATAAGAGTGATGTAACCACAGCTTATGTTCAGAGTCTACAGTGATCTCTGAACTAGTTGGGAAAAAGTTTGGTCCTGTGGCTACTCCAAGATGGCAGAGTTTTACTGTTCTCAGACGTTCCCATAATTTTGTTATTTTTGTGGCTTGTTAATTTTCATTTTTTTTATACATATTTTCCTTTTATCAAACATTGTTTTTTAAAAAAGATGCCTGAGATTTGCTGTTAAACTTCCATTTGCCAGAAAGTTTTTCCTCCATGCTGTAAACAGCTGCATGAAAATTAAATATAAGATGCTAAAGATTGATGGGCACAACTGATTGCTGTTCCAAATGAGAATACCAAGCTCTAAGAGACTGAGAAATCAAATTGATGACCTGTAAAAAATAAATTCCGATTAAGAAATATCAGGTTGAGAGAAATTCCTGAAAGCAAGGAGACAAGGGAAGATGAAATACTTTTGAGAGTGAATGATGAAGCTGTTGGTTATGGGTAATTTTGAATTCCCTTTACAGTCTGTTACAGCACATCAGCTCTATGGCTGATCAGAAAAAAACCTGTATGGTGGCCAGGGATGTGTCAGCGCTCGGGTGGTTAGTAAAAATTTGTGTTTGTACTATGACTCTTCTGCATAGGTAGGTACTGGACATTTACGCATTGTCCTTTCCCAACTGCACCCCCAGCAAAGGAGTATCCTTGAGCATGCACAGAAATATTTCTGCATGTTCTTACAGAAAACATCACATTATCTTCTTCAATAGTAGTTTAGTTTATCTAGGACGTCTGATTGTGTTACTTTACAATTAAGGGTATTGTTTTATACAGGCTCTCCGAGGAGAGCTTCTGGACATGTTTTGGTGCCTGATTTCAAGAACCTGACCCTGCAGACACTTATTGGTATGAATCTTAAGTATATGAGTAGAGCCATTAAGGTCAATATGATTTTTTGCATGACTAAGGCTCAAGTAAGAAATTATTTTCAGGGCTGAGCCCTCAGCTTGTTAACTCTTTGGTAGACAAGACTCATGTCTCCTCTTTATCCTAGGCATGCTGTGGGCTCTCTAAAAGCCAGACCATGGTCCACATTTCCAAAAACGAGGGCTGTGTCACTGCACACTTAAGACTTTGTCTCTTTGTGTGTTTATGACAATAGCAGGAGCAAAAACCCCAAGGGCTGTAGAGGTAAGTGAGCAAACCTGGCTTTCCTTTGATGCCTCTTTGTAATTTTACTTGCCTTTGCTTCTAGTGCGCTGCTTGTCCCTCCAGCTGTATCACTACAGCAGAAAGACAGTGGTAAATCAGGCCTTGATGACTTCTGGAGAAGGCGTCTGCATCTGAATTTTGGTCTCAAAAATGGCTTAAGAGGAATACAAATTGAAGATAAGTTCCTTTACTCTGATATAGATTTTCATTTGATTTTTACTGTATGTTTTCAAAAAGAACTGTCAGTGTGTTTGTTCAACTGAGTATATATGATGTTATAATTGTTTTGTTTAGTACTGTAAATATTATGTGTGATTAATCTTGTTCATGCTGGAAAGGTATTTGAGTTTCTTACCAGACAGTATATATTTAAGGTTTGCTTTATTTATGTGGAGAAAATGACAAATACTCTAGCTGAGGGAAGAGAAAAAATGAGAGCAGTGCACTAAAAGAAATCTAGGTTGGAAACTGGGGAACAGTGCTGCTCTGCTGTGCTCTGGGTTGGGGTGACGCTGCGCTGTGGAGGGTCAGAGCTAAAGATTGCTGGTAACTGTCACATCCAACCTGAGATAACAGAGAAACTAGAAGGAGCCAGATGAGCAGGATGTGACCCTAAAGGGTAAGGAGAATAAGCCAGAGAGCCTGGAGGAGGCGTCTTCCCCAGAGTTTAAATCTTTTGTAAATAGCTTGTTCCATCACAAGTACTGATATCATGACCCTGAGCTATTGAAGTTGCTGCTTTCAATAGATCCTGGAGGCTCCATTAATACTGCTAGATCATTCACACAGGATGACATGATATTCCTTTCCTTTCCTTTTTTTTTGGTACTTCCTGAGCAGTATGCACTTAGAAAAAAAAGGAAAAAAAAAAAACCCAACCACCCTTCTCCAAGAGTGCATCTACTTAAAATGTAATAATAAATTGCACCCCATTAGGGTTAAAATAAACACAGCTACAGCCCTGCCATACTTTTGGGAAACACCGCTGTTCTATTTTATTTTAATACTGCAGGACTGTTTTGCTCTCACTCCACACCAGCCTCACAAATCACTAGTGCAGTGCTCTCACTAACTTGTCTGTATTATGTTCATTTTCTGGGTGGCAATAAATATTAGAATAAAATAAACTAAAGACTGCTGGCTGGGGCTCTGTTAGCTATCTTTATGGTTTCCACAGCAGCTGAATGACAGCTCAGGATGGAAGCAAGCGGCCCCTTTTCACCAAGTAAATTTAGCCTTGGGAAGGATGAACATCTTCTAACTCTTGAGCTGTGATGGTTGATGCCAGTCAGTAAATCAGTCAGATTTTAATTATCGGACACATGACAGGGAGCAGTGACAGGCGGCAGTCCACTGGAGAGCATTCCTTCAAAGCAGCTTTAAAAACAGAACAGCACTTGAAGAGGAAAACCAAGTGAACAGAACACAGTCACAGCTGAATTGCAGGACATTAATAACATGATGGAATTCCCTTCCTAATAATTTTAACTGCTTCTTGGCCGCAGCCTTCCAGACCAAGTAGATCTAATGCAGCTTTATTGGGAATTTATTTTTTCTAACCCCTCTTTATACAGACCTGTGGTTTTTAATAGAGTTTCACACAGTTACTTGCATAAGCAGCTGTTTGGTGCAAAGAAAGCAGTGACAGATTTATAATGCAGCAAAACCTGCTAATTGGATAGATGAAATTGCATTTCTGACAGTGGCTCCTCTATGAAAATTGGTAACATACCTCACAATGATTTGCGTATGTAAGAACTTGATTATTTATTATATTTTGCCTTTTATGTTAATCCTATGATTAATTCTTGGGTAATTACCTACAAACACCTCCCTGGAAGCCTCTTTAGATAATAAGGGCTTGGTGGTTAGTGAAAGGTTACGGGAATTTTACAAAATCTATTTAGAGAATTCTCAGGATATTTAGAAACACTTTATAGTTTCAATGTGTATTTGGGGGAAACTGGGGAATCACTAAATATTAGCTAGATTATTTTTTTTGAAACAGCCATTAAAGGAATCAAAGTAATCTTTGGAAATTATCACTGAGCTAATAAAAAGCTTAAGAGAAAATATAATAATAATAATAATAACAACAACAACAACAACAACAATATTAACAACAACAAAGCTCTTAGCTATTCAAAATGTATTAATGTGCTACCTTTCCAAGTGGGCAGCTTGCTATTACTTGTTAATTGCAATACGTGAAAAGGAAACTGAAGTGTAGCCTTAAACTGTTCTGCTGTTTCTCTTGCACTGGTTTAAGTTCATTGTTTAGGCTCCCATGCTGAAATCGAGAGGAAGCCTTTGATCACACTCAGTCCCAGGGGATGCTGTACAACCTTTCACACTATAGCCACGCTGCCGTGGTGCACAGGGCACCGCACACGTGGGATAGCCTGCCCCCACTCAGACAAACCCATTCCGTGTACCAACAGAACACAATGCAGCACAATTCAGAGCAGAGCTTCGACTCTGCTGAGAATACATGAAGTTGTGAAAACAAAAATAACTTTTGACTTAATCTCAGTGAAGATCAATAATTTTTCAATGAGTGACCCACAGCCAGATACAAATAGGCCATGCTTTAGAATGGGACCTCTCTTCTTGTATGAAAATAAATGTCTTTCCGACTGTCACAAAAATCACCCAGCATCTGTAAATGAATCCCTTCTCCCAATGGGAATCATACTGTGCACTTGAACTCTGATTTGGTTTTGATGTTCCATGCTAGGCTTCAAAAATAATGTTATTTTAAAGGCTTCTGTGGGAAGAGCTTTATAATAGGAACGCAGGTTTCCAACAAATACATAACTGCTCAGAATTGTTGGAGTATCTTGGTAATCATCTTCACAAAGCTAAAGAGGTTCATTTTTATTATTTGTTTTATAAAAAGAAATCTGTAGATTGTCAAATGTTCAGGTTTCCTTGTTTTGTTTTGTTTCTAAAAGAAACAGAGGAAAGGAAAAGTACCTTTTTTTTTTTTTAATGCCTTTATTTTCCAATCAGGTAATTCAAACATCCTCCCCAGCTGACAGGAACGGAGACTTAACCAGTACCTACCCAAACCAGGCTTGTCAAGTACTTGCCAGCTTCTAGTTGTCTGTGGTTCTTAAAGCGTGGAACATGCCATCAGTGCTGTTTAAATAAATCATGGGCCAAGACCAAGGAAAAGGTTCAGAGGCTGCTGTGCAGGACACTGTCCTGTGCATTCTGGTTATAAGAGAATAACTCCGCATTCATGGGAGTGCTGTTTTCCCACTCAAAGTCAGTGGAAAAAGACATGAAGTGCAGTAACACAGGATAAACCCTTTGCTCTGGCTCTGTACCTGACTTCCAGCTGCTAAAATGCACTGGAAGACAGTTAGAAATACGTTAAATACTTCCCAAATGCTCCTTTCCCTGGAAAACAACTGCTGCAATTGCTACAGTGATGTTTTCTGGCTGTAGATGGGAGGGAATGAAGGCGTGTGTGCTTGGGAAAGGCGAGTCATCCTGCTGATGGTGAATGGGAGAAACTGTCCCTGAGACAAAACCTGGGAAGTATGGCTTTTTGTAAACATCTAGGTTTAGTCAGTTTAGGAGAATGATTCATGCCTCATTTTACGCCATTTGTAAATAAGGATGCATTACTTGAGACTGTCATTAGTGAAATGCAGAGCAGAATCTGGACCTCGTGTGTGAAGTTCATTAGAGGATGAGTTGTTTTATTATATTTTTCAAATGTAAAGCGGGTTATTCAGGTGACTTAAATAGTAAGCTGTAATTTCTACAGAAAACAGAGATTTGTAAGTAGACAGCAATATATGTCAGTGTTTTACTGTGATTATTAAATGTTACAGGAAATGCATCGCATAATCCATACCCTTTGTGTTTTTTTATTTCTGTGTGAACAAGCGGATGTTATGGCTGCAGACAAAGAAAGAAATCATCCAGAACTGAGTTTGATGTGAAAACAAGTCCCTCTTTATAAGGCAGCACCTTCTGGCTAGGGGACAAATAACCCAGACAAAGAAATAGCCCTTTCAGAAAGGTGAGAAGGTAATAAAACAACAAAAAACAGATGAACTAGGTCTTTTCCTAGCGTAAGTCAACATAGCTTCATTGGGATGTAACCAAGTAGAGATATTTTCCTGAGAATTTTGCAGATTTAGGAAAAGAAAAACAGTGGAACTCAGAGGGCATTCCATATATTATTGGAAGCTTACGACGTCCAGAAAAGATAGCTTTCTTTACGTAGGATTTAATATTAAGGAAAGTTTGTGTGGATTTCTAAGGGAAACACACTGCAGTGAATGGCAAAGTGATATTATTCGCTAATACCAGATAAAAGATAAATTATGTCTTACCAAATGTGACAACCAAGTCCTCTCATTACAGGCAGTATTTTCACAGTAATATTTTCCTATTCCTGTGGTTTTAGCTGACAGTGAAATATATAATCATATACTTGAGCATTCAAAGAACCTGCTTATGATTTGCTGTTCCTCATCTGTGCAAAGAGAAGGGTTTCTGGGAGTTTTTCTTCTCTTCTTGCAGTATTTTGCACTAGATAAGGAGAGAGAGAAACACGGGAAATCTAAGATGAAGCCTCTAATTTAAACTAGAGTGTGCCTAACTGCCAAATTTGAAATAGAGTCTGATATTTCCAGACAAGGTTTGGTTTAGAAATAAGGTCCAGGAACAATATCTGCATACAGATTTAGATCTGAGCCTTTTATTAATCTGCTTATCAATCTCCTTGAATGTGTGCTGGAGAGGGAAGAGGAGGTGGTTGCAGTTGTGTTGGACTGGATGAATGCCTGTTGGAAAGGGCAGGGTGACAGCCACTGCCTGTGACAGGGCGCTGATGCTAGTTATCCCGACCCTGATCCATCACATTGGCCAATATAAACTGGGCACAAATGGTGCCATTTTAACAATGATTTGCAGCCATTTTGTACCATGTAAGCAAATGCTCAAGGGGATCAGTGTCTGGTTAACAAAATGTTTCCAGTGGCTGTCACTCAGGTTGTTCACTTCATCTTTTTCCCCTGCATCTCTGCCTCTTAAAAGATGTTCTTGAGCTCAAAGTGTGTTTATAAATTTTAATTAACTAATTCTAATAACAGTCTTTGAGAGGTAGAAGCTGTCTTCATCCACCACTAACATGCACCCACTCTTTTAGTAGCGAACAGGAATGCTACTGAACAGTTTGGGGCAGGAAATAAACACTGTCTTAGGCAGTTGAAAGCGTAGGTAAGCAGAGAGGATCTGGAAAGTGTCCAGAAGGCTGATGCACAGAGAAAACGGCCAGGAACTCTGGTTTACATCTTATCTGAAGGCTTACTCTGTTAGCATTAAAGTTCCTCCCTTCATACCATGCTTGGTCATATTGGCCCATAAAAGAAACATGAGACCTCTTGAATCACTCTCCCCACTTCCTGCAGCACCCTAGTAGTTTTTGGAGAGACTTTGTTCAGGTATAATCTGGACTATTCATTTCAATATGAATTCTTATAAAGTCTTAAGACTTTAAAAATCATCTTGACAGACAAAAAACCAATCAGTGACCGAAACTGGAAATTTCAAGTCTTATTGCCATCCTCAACTACACCAGTTCAAAAAGTTTCTCCTAACTCTATGCTTATCAAATCAAAGCCTTACTGTTACCAGGATAATCTACTTTACAGCATTGGGAAGGATGAAGTATCTGCGAGTGTGCATTTAGCTAGGGGACCTTCTTAGCAAGTCTGAGCTCAGCATTAGTCCTTTTGAAAAGTGGAGCTGAGCTTTTCTGATTCTTAACAGGACAAATACCACCCTTGTTAATCCAGACATCAGAAAACTTTTGGGAAGCTTAAATTTAGAGTGTGAATATGTACTTTTGCAGGGGTAACTCCATTTTTCTTTGGTTGGTCTAATGGCAACTTCAGATGGCAGAATGCCAGGAAAAATGGCTAGAATTGCAGAAGTTTTCTGCCCTCTACAACCTGTGCACAGTCATACTTCAGAGCAGGAGGAGGAAGAGGTGGTGGCACACCTAAAATAGGAAAATATCCACTCTATTCAGCCCAAAAGGGAAGGATTTAAAATTGTCTGTTGCTATTATTAAAGCAAAAAACTTTGCAGAAGCAAGAGCAATTGTATGCTGCAGAACTTTATGTATACCTGAGCATTTAGAGTGCTTCTGAGACAGGAATAGGTGCCAGAAGCTGTCTGATATATTTTTGGGTGGAATTAAATTAGCTTCACTTGCAAAAAAAGAAATCATTTGGTAGAGTAAACTATATCCATCAATGGAGAAGAAGTGGTCAGATGGGAAAGTATAATATGACTGGCTTAGGCAAAAGGCCTTTTTTTCCCAATTACAATTAATTTCAGTGGACTTGGGCCTACAAGCCCCTGGCCTTGGGCACTTTTCACATCATAACAGTTGTGGGGAGGGAAAATGCAGAGATGAAATGCAGCCATTCAAAACTAGCCCAAAGCTGTTCTAGCAAATAGACAGACTTTTCTCATTTTCATGAAACCATTGAATATATGAATTTCACTGGATTCACTTTTTTGTGCCAAAGAAGTCAACATAGTTCATCCTGGCATGTTCAAAATTGGAAGGATCTGATTGACAGAACAGGGAGATGGCAGATTCAGAATATTCAAATCTTGCTGTTGCAGAGTTCACTGCAATACAAAAGATATACACACAAAGAAATACTGCTGACAGTCCATCCATTGTGCTGTGCCATATATACTTACTTTACATTCCCATTTTTTTACCTTCCCTTTAAAATAATTGTTGTGTTTTATCTGTTTTATTGCCTCATAATTATTTTTTAAACTTCATATTATATTTTCCTATTTTAAGCTAGATTCCTCACAGGTTATTTTTTAAAATTAGAGCCATGCATATCAAACATATCTAACTATATTTTCTCTTCCCATAAAGGTCTCTCTCACTAAGTTTTAACTTCATGTTTTGGATTGACTGTGTCCAGAAATAAAACTTACCTCAAACCAAGAGTATTTCTTGAGAAAATGTGGGATTTCAACTTGGAGCCAACAGGAAGCAAACGTATGAAGCCCCAATAAACAGCCTTTGACCAAAAAGCACACTTGCATTGTACACAGAAAGATGGTATACAGAGATCCAAATTATCCTTAAACAAACTAGGGCGTTCAATGGAAGCAGTCCCCCCCACCCATGGTGATGTGATTCTTCATACAGGTACTTTACCCTGTTTCTCTACAGAATAAATGACCCAAGACTTGCCGCAATCCAGAGAATGGGCTGAGCCCTAGAAACCCAGCCGAGTTTTTTGTGAGACTAGACAAAGCAGTGTCATTTGAGTGTGAGAGTTGCTTGATATGCATGTGCCCCTGTGACAGTATTGGGCAGTGATAGCCCACAGCACCTCGCGTAGCTCCAGTCTCTGCAAAGACTCTTATCCTGTGCAGCTCAGCTCCCTTCAGTAGTTCATGAAGGAACGGGGCAAACATCTGGCTTCTGTTTGTTCTTTTATCCTCTTCCCCAGTGCATCTGTTGAGGGAGTGTTTTGCTTTGAAACTTTTTAATAATATACAGGTACATTGCTATGCGTTTATGTCAGAGACGACCAAGCTGAAGGCAATGCCTTGCGCTTACTGCAAAGATATTGGTGTCGATTCTCAGTTGCTGTGGGATTTCACAGTCAGGGATCAGTCCCCGTGGAAAGGTGGTAGAAATAGCCCTTTGCTGCTTCTTTTCTTTGTGCAGGTGACATGGAGACCTTCCCCGGATGCTCCCCAGAGGAGGAAGCCCTGACCCGCCCAGGGAGGCCAGCCCGAAAAGGAGGGCAGCTGGGAGATGAACAGGTCTCCTCCACCCTCCTATCTGCGAAAATTTATCTGCGAAAATGGCTTTCAGGTAGGGTTCTGGCAGAGACCTCGGTGTGTGCTTCCAGGAAGCGTGGGAAAGCAAATGGGTGGCAAATTCCTAAATTTCCGTTAAACCATATGATCTGTTTGGTGTAGGGAAGAAACATCATTTTTTTTTTCTCTAGGGCAATGAGAAATCAGTCACAAATTTCATGCCAGTGGAGGCAGTCCAGGCAAACTAAGCATTAGGAGAGCATGTGTATAGATGTGTTCCTTTGAGGTTCCTCTCAGCTGACCATACACATTTCCCTAAAAGGGAAAGCCATGGTCGGTAAAGCTTGCAGGTGTATTATGAAATCAGGGTCTCCATTCTTTCATTTCTTAGTTCTAAGGCACTCCCCAAGTAACTTGAGTCATAGCAGTGCAAGACCTCAAAACTCAGTCCAGCAGTCAAACGTCATCACATGATGAATGAATCCTGTCTGAACACTGGCTTTGTAAGGAAAGCAGGTGAGTCCTGTCTGGTCCTGAGTTCAGTTACGAGCACTTCAAACAGTGCCAGCTAATATGTCTTCTCATCTCCCGCTTTGTTTGCCATTAAACAATCCTTCCTCAGGCTTTCTTGTGTTCTGCATAGTCATCCATTTGAACTGCCATTCTCTTTGGCAAGTTGCAGGATTTTCAAATGCAGGTTAAAGCAGGTATTTCCCAAAGCAGATAGTACACGTACTTCTGGGAGCTCTTTGTAGCATGTACTCTACTAAGGTCTAGCAGCTCCGTCTTGTCATTTGTCTCATTTCAATCTTATGGTTAAACATTTTATCTTAATCCATCAAAAAAGCCCTCCTTGCAACACTAAATAGAACACTTCACATGAAAACTTTCCTATGAAAAGAAGGTTTGTGGATATGAGACATACAGTAATTAATGCTGCTTGATAGAATCTATAAATGTACACTGTAGCAATGCTATTTGCTTTAAGTACTACTTTAAGCAGGAAAAGGCAATGAATCCCCCTTCCAGTGTCTGATTTTATGTTTAAGAGCTAATGAACTGAATTCTTCGTAAACATTGGCAAAAGATGCAAATGAACAGACAGATTCTCCAAATGCAAAGGGACACATGAGAAAGAGCTAATTTTACACAATTGACTCTCTAACCTTTTTGGATCAGTGGAATTAGAGGCTGATTAATCTGCCATGATTAGCATTTATTGAAGCTTTTGACACTGCTGCATTGTTTTTCTTTTCCTTTTCTTTTGTGTCTCTGAGAGTTAACAGTTTATAATACATTTAACTGCCAGTCCATCACCCTGACAGGGTCATAGCTTTCCTTTATGGACTTTTAAAATTAATAACAGACAGTTCTATTTTGACATGCCCTTGCTTCTGCTGCAGAACTCGGCTGTTTAATTGTAGAGCTGGCCTCTTGTGGCCAAATGCTCCCAATGTTTAGCAAGGGTTGAAAATATGGATGTTAGGAGAAAAACTGGCAGATGGCTGACAAGGCATTTTTACTCATAACACACCAGTAAAACTTTAACTCAGAAGATTTAGTGCTAGAGCTTTGCAGTCAGCAAGCTGCAGCCATATGCAGATTTTTTTTTCAAACTTCTAAACTGATGGTTTTGCAAAGTGTGCATAAGCAACCTTTATTGATTATGATGTTAAAAATTGAAAGCGTCAGTATCATTTAGCTTGAGACACTTTTAAAGAAAAAATGAACATTCGTTTTCATTATGAATTCCTGATAGACCAGACACTAGCAAGGTCTATGATCTTTATTTTTAAAACTAAAGCAAGGAACACTCTTACTCTGCTTTTTTCTGAAAGAAGTGTTGTATATATGAATCAAACAGCACCTAACATATATACAGTAACTGTTGGTTCTTACACATTCATAGACTCCAGATGATGTCCCGACTCATGAAAGTGACTTGTTAGCTGGATATAAAACCACAGACACCATAAGCCTAGGTGATAGCTTCACAGCCTAACTTTCAGACACAAGTTAGTATTTATAACACTCTCAGTACCTATCTATCACTGCAAAAAGCGTGTTAAATAACTTTAAAGGCCTGACAAACCCACAAAACTAGGAAATGAAGATTTATGGGTGCACAGTCCATGAATTCATTCTATTGTGCCCAGGTGTTACGGCACACACAGCAATGACATACGTTTGCTTTGGTTTAGCTGTGAAGTGATGCAAGTACATTATCACAGGTATGCTGCAGTGGCCGGGCAACACTCCACACCATTTTTTCCATTCAATGCAGCCAAACTTTGTGCTGGGTCATGATATATGGTATTAAGTAGCTGATTACTTATGTCCTTTCTGTGTGCTTCTATACCACACGACATTGATTCACATATATGGGCTAATTATAAGCATGTTTTATACTAAAAAAATAGAAAATATATTTTCCTTAGAAGCTCAGGAAAAAGTGATCTTCCTTAGTCTTGGCTCAGAAAGAACTAAACCAGATATTTTTCAGCGAGGCAAATATAATGAAAGAATGGAAAAAGACATATTTTCATAGTCCTGTGAGACAATTCTCTGTCCTAAACAGAACCTTGGTACAGAGGAAAAAAAAAAAAAACAAAAACAAAACGCATTTTCTGGTGCAGCTGAGCCTCAAAATCCTCTGTATAAAACAACATTTGGAGGTAAAAGAGGAATAATTATGCACCTAAATATCTTTGCTCAAGTGGTGAATAAGTCTATATTTAGATGGGTGACATGAAGGTTGGTGTATCGTTTGCAGACATGTCTTGCACCCACTGGGGCAGCACCGCTTCCTCTGACAAAGTTTTACATGAAGTCCTTTTTAGGAAGAAACATTGGAAATGGAACTCCCTTAAACCCTCAAGCACAGCAGTGCAATTATATCATAAATCAAATTAATTAAACAGTGTTTACATCTATCAGGGTCTCCAAGAGCTCTGACAAATTTTGCCCTGCCTGCAAGTCAAAAGGGAAGGTAAAGCATAAGGAAAGAGGACCCCTCATAGCCATTACTGGTCAGAGCAGTCCGTTGTGGGCACCACAACTTTTTGAAGGGGGCTGGAGACTGTCTCCAATAACTCACCCAGCATGGGTCTTCCTTATTTTCCAGTCTTTCCCACCTGGTAGAGGGCTGTTGTCAGGCAGCTCCTCCTCTCTCCCTGTCCTGGTCTTCTCCTGGGGTCAGCTTCGGTGCTGCCTCCACCCTCGCATAGTGGTTCCCCAGCAGGAGAGGGCTGTGTCCTGCTACCAAGCATTGGGCATCCGTCACTGCATTTAATGCATGTATTTTCCTAACTGTGCTCCCCGTTTCAGTTCTACTGAGCCTGACCATTTTGGGCATCTGGTACAGCCACCCCAAACAGCTGCTCCATCCTTGGGCTGGACAGCAGCAGGCTCTGCCGGTGCTCTGCCAAAAAGGAGTGCGGGGTGAGCAGACTGCTGCAGACCCACCTCTGCTTCCAAAAGAGAGCAGGTGGGGACCTGGCCTTCCCCAGGTCCCAAGGTCAGCCTTACAGGACATTTCTGTGAAGGATTTGTAGCTGTCCTGCCAGGTTTCTGGGAGCCAGTGGGTCTATGCTGGAGCCCTCCTGGCCTCCTCACACCTCCAGTCCCCCAGGGAGTTGCAGAGGAGCTCCATGCCCCAAGGAGGGCTGAAACCCAGCCTTTTAGTTGGAGGCTGTTGTGGAGAGAAGGGTGGGAGAAGGTTGGGTTGTGTAGGAGGAAGAAATTCTTTGTATAAAGCCATCGGAAAAAATAAAGGAAAACCTCCTTTGTGAGACACTGAAATGAAATGGGGACAGTATTTTGAAAACACTTTGGGTTGCAGCAGCAGTGCTGATAGCATCAGCAGATCACCTGACTCTGTAATTTCATGTTACCAATTACTGCAATCGAATTGATTACATGATCTAAATCCATGTGTATTACCTGAGCACGTGGCCCCTGGTGTTTTGAACACTTATGCATAAAAATTGCTATAATTCTCGTTAATAGTTATTGCAGTTCATCTATCGCTCATCTATAATCTCTTGAAGATATAATAGGAATAATTACCATAAGGCACAATGGGGAAACAGAGTCTAACACCCTGACTGAGGCTGAATCACACCAGAGCCTGCATTAGTCAAGCTTTGACTGAGGAATGCCCAAAAAATTTCAAGTGAGTCAAACCTGCTGAGAACCTGGCTGAGTTCCCTCCTTCTTTCCAAAGATTTACCCTGCTTTTTTTGCCACGGAGTTATTTCCTCTGAGGAAGACACTGCAAGGGCAGGAGTTCATTTTGCCAAATAAATATTATCCAATACTTGGGAAGTATTGGCATTTCTGAACCTAAAGCGGCAAAATCCATTTAATACCAGGAGTCAGAATTTCTTGCTCCCTTAGTACCCTGCCAGCTCCAGGCTGTGCCAAAGCCACTATTGCCAAGGGGATAATGAGGTAATGTGCCTGGGTGATAAAATTCCGGCTTTCTGGCTTGCCGCCTGAGATATAAAATGGCACACACCTATGTTTATACGAAAAAGCAATGTAGGATCTTCTAGGAGGCTTTCCAGCTTAAAAATAATGTATCAGAGGAAAAAAAGAGCCAGGAATTAGACAGATAAAAATGTCCTTTAACTGCTTGTAAACTGAAAGGAAACTCCAGTTGCAGAATACTGGTCCATGCCTAATCCAAAGTCTGCATTAACTAATGCTTGTTGGATGTTGAATTACAACAGAAAGCCTATGTTAATGCATGTGAGAGCCACATGAATATCAAACAAATTCATTACGATCAGTGCTATTACAGTGAATACCAAATGAGTTCATAATGATGGAACAATGAAACTGTTACTGATAGATTTTATTTCTGCAACAAATCCTCTGTATAAGGGTCCACTCCTGTAGTATTAATTCTAATGTAAGACTGCATCTGAATATTAGCATCATCAGATAAATTATACCTTTCAATAGTCTGAACTATACAGTTCAACCTTTTTTTTTTCCCCAACAGTACATAATTTTTTTTTAATCTCAATTTGTCCTTAAAGTTTGATGACTATTGTAAAGGGGTAACACTTTATTTTAAGTATCCAATCATTAGGAATTCATTTAGTATTCATTGCAATAACACTAATACAATAGAATCGAATGAATAAGAAATTCATTTAGTATTCATATGGATGTGATATGTACTTCTAAAAGAGTTCCACTCTAATTCAGCATTAGTTTAGCATTATTTAATGGACACTTTATTTTAAGTGTACTGGTAAAGATAACTTAATTTCTACGCTTAGATATTTAGATTTTTTTTTTTTTTACAAAATACTTAAGATATGTGGCAAATTCATCAGAATATTATGCGAGCATTTCAAACCTGTACAAGAGCATCAGCTTTACGAAAATGATTAAAAGAAAATCTGAACATCTTTTTTCTTCCTGATTGGTATTGACATATTTACAGAACATGCTAGATACAGAGGTTGTGATAATTCTTTGATAATACAATGCATACCTGCTGTTTGAAGAACTGATTTTATATCAGAACTTAAAGCACCCATTTTTTTTTTTATTAGCATGAAGGACTTCTACTGTATAAATTGCAATTATAAGAACAAAGGCAAGTCAAGCTTTCCTCCAGATTATGATCTTCAAATTCAGAAAAGAGCTACATCCGTGTTCAACTGTTCCATACAGTGTAAGTAAATCGCAGAAATGCCCCTATCCAGCAAGGGCAAAACCTTATAGATAACCTGTTCTGCCTCTTTAAGCTTACTCCCTACTATCCATTAGCGATGGTTACCAGCGAACCGCAGCCACATCACTGAATTTGACAAAGTTATTCTGAACCCAGAGGGATTATGATGATTTGCCTATAATTTCTGGACTTCAGCAAACACACAAATGCATTTATGAAGTACCAACTATCCTTTCAGCTAACTCTTCATTAAAATGTATTTAGATGTCCTTCAAAAAAAAAATCATCTTACAGTGAAACTCAAACTGGCTGATTCCCAGGCTTACAGTTACTTTCCTATCAAGAATTAATGCAATATCATGCACACACCATTACTGAAAAATTCTACGCTGTTTTTTGCCAAGTGTTCCTATATAACAGTTTTATCACAAGTCTGACAGCCGCCATAAAAATTCCAGGCATTCTATATCAACAGCCCTCTTTGTACTAAGTTATTAAACATTAAATTTTTATTCGTCATTTGTATTCTGTTATGCAAAATAAGCTCCTTGATAAGATGTGTCTTCTTAATTGGGCCCTTGATGCTTCTTGGATCGGAGTTGTCAGATTAGCTGGAAGAAGAGGCTCTGCATTGAGCCAGCTCGCTACCAGGAGACCAATAGCTTTGTAACAACGATATTAAGTTAGAGGGGCCAAATGGAGGGCAGCACTAGGCTCAGGTGAGACTCTACATCTGTGCATGTCTTATGCTCAGGCACTTTTCTCATAGCATCAGCAGGGCTGATGGAAATAGATTTGTTTGTTGTTTACAGCATGCAGCTGTGGATGCTGCTGCATGGGAGTTGTATAAGATTGAAGCAAATTTGTACTGAGACTAAAATATTGAGCTTTTCTCCAGTCAGCAGTCTCTGGAATCTTATTGTCGAAAACTTTATCTAGTTGTAACCCTCCCCAGGGTGATTTTCATTTGCAGCTGCCCTGCTCTGTCTCTCACCGCCTGTCCCACCCTGCCTCTGCACCAGCCAGCGCAGGAGAAGGCTCCTGGTGTATGAGGTAGTGGCTAGGCCAGGCAGAAGTAATGACAACTGGGTCAAGCATTTTGTATGCTGGGTTTTCCGGAAAGCTTTTTGATTCCCACAAATCCCTCCAACAGCTGTCATTATGAGACATCATTATTTTCTTCCCTTTTAGCTACAACCTGAAGAAAGGGCTCAACATTTAGTGTGGTGGTTGGTGACAAAGCATAGTAAGAAATCTCTAAGCACATGGAGGAAAGGAAAAGAAAAAAAACCCTTATGAAAATGTAGGATTTATTATTTTCATAAGGTAGACCAATTCTAACAGAAGTATAGTACATTTCCAGACTGGTGCTAGAAATTTAATTGATTAATGCTTCTGGTATTTGCTTGACTGAATTCTCCTGTAATTCTGAAAAAAATGCCTCCCTCATTTTAGTAGTTATTTTCTGCATTACAGCCAGACATGGAGACCTCACCAACATCAGGATCAGCCGTGCTATGTGCGGAGGGAACACAGCCGCTGCCTCATTAGAGCAGCCAGGCCAAGAGAGTGTGAAGGGAGTCACGTTTCCAGTTTGCAGATGGGAAACCGAGGGTAAATGGTCTGACCAAAGCCGCTCTTTGAGGCTGTGGTGAAGCAACACACTGAACTGAAACTTCTCACGTTTCACAAGGTGTCCTAACTACATGAGCTTCAAATTGTCATAATTAAAGAAGTTTTATTTAGTATTTAGCAAAATATTACATCTCGGGCAGTTGTCTGACCTGTCGGAGCACATTGCTTTTATTTGCTGAACATTATAAATCTTTCTGTAGTTTTCATTTGGACACTTGGTAATTTTTCAGATTTTTGGCACAAAAATAACTTAGAATATTGGCATACAATATTATGTGGATTTAATAACCTATTGCTGTGAGACTCTTCTGGATTCTTATCTAAGAAGGGTTTAGAGTTTTTAATACTGATCTTTTTTGTGAGAAATCTTTTAAATGAGTGCAAACTCTAGTCCAATGTACTGGTGTACGTTTTCATTTCAGTACATCTGCTGCAATTTAGCTCATGGGTGACGCCAAGGGATAGCGATCAGTCTCAGCTCTTTCAGTATCTTCTCTTTAGCCACAGTGATTTTTTTAAAGCACTTCATCTCTACAGGGCATTTGACTGAAGTTTTGACATCCAGCTGGAGAAACAATTTCTTTAGAAGGAAGGCGTAACAATGAATGCTATATACTGACCCTACGCATACTCTGTCTGGTTTTGAATGAAGGCCTTCTGCAAATCTCCCTGTGTTTGCTCATAGGCATCCCCGTGCAGGCTGTATGACTACAAGGCTGTTGTGGATCACTGGCTATTGCAGCAGCAGGACTGAGAATATTAGTTTGCACCTAACATGCCTTGTGCTTTTAGCTGGGACAAGGGTCAAACAGCGGAAGCGTGGTGGGGGGAAAAGGCAGCTGTAATGTCCAAAGACCTTACAAAGACATGTGGAGACATCCTTTCTTTGTGTTATACGTGTGAAGGCCTGCTTGCTCTCTTTCAGGCTAAGGACATCTGTTCCTCTTAAGGAAACTTAGTGCTTGCTTCCTATCCTAAGGCCACCCATGTCAGACCACTCTTGAAAGACAAGAAAAAGACATGGAAATCCTGCCAAGGCGATAAAAACACTGGGTGGTAATGGGGAAGTTGAAGTTGGTAAATGCACATGTCCCAGCATCAGCATTTCAGACAGCTCAAGGGGAAAGGTTGGCAGTGTCCTCTTCATCTCTGCTGTGAAGCGAGGGAGGAAGGGAAGGAAGAAGACATGCATTTCCAGCATTGCTCCATTGATTATTTGGTGTAAACCTCCTGTTTGTTCAGAGCATTTTCACTGGAGCAGGGTAGAGCAGCTTGCTCACTTGGTGCCCCTGTGCCTGGGACCCCACGGGTGTCGCCAGCAGGCAGCACACTGCTGGCCACAGCTTTAGCAGCCCTGTTGACACTCCCAGTGCTGCATTTCCTACACGTGACCTCCACGCCCCCCAGCAGCAGAATTTTAAAGGAGTTTCGGTGCCTATTTTCCAGACTTCAAACATCGTTCTTCACCTTACTGTGTTTAGAAGCTGAACATGTAGACACATCCTGCAGTTCAATCACAGGCACGCACACAGCCCGTGTGGTTAGTGTCTGTCTGTCTGCCCCTCCCTTCCGTCTCAGGCTCAGGGTGAAGGACACTTGGCTCGGAGGCTGACAGCTAACCAGATGATGTGCACCAGTGGCAGGAGAGCGTTGCTGTGGCAAAGTAACATTCCAAAGGTCACACTCTGGTAGGTCAGTGGCAGAGGTAGCCACCTGAGCCATCAGTCAGAGGACCATCTCAGCTGTCTGAGACTGCTGTTTTTCTGCAGCCTTCCCTCAGAGCGAGTTGTTTTAGCTGCCATATAGCTTAGAAAGTTCTTCCTCACAGCACTTGAGACAGTTCTTGAGCCTTGTTTATAGAAAATTATGAAGATTTCAAAAGGAGGGAGAGGAGAGAGTCTTTAGATTCTGGGGGGAGGCTGCTCTTATCTGCAGAATTAAAACCCACAATCCTGACTGGCTAAATAGATACCTTACATCTATAATAATTCTTTCAAGAGATACCAGCTAACCCATGTGATTTCAGCAGCCATGGCTCCAGCATCTGGCTGTGTTTTGACGTTTCTAAGATGTAGAGGTATTGTGTGGAATTGCAATGTTTTTGCTCAAACGTCAGTGATAATATTCCTGGCATGCTCAAGCAGTGGATATTCCTGTGCCTAGATACCTCATTATCTGCAGATGCCATAATGAGAATATGAATGTTGTCAATCACTTTGAGGCACTTGTAAAAGCAGTATCATAGGAAAGCTTTCCTTGATTTTCTCGTATTGCTGTGTGTTGGTTGGCTGGGAAAATCATTGAGATGTGAGGAACTGGGACTTTTTTGGCCTGTTCTTTTACATACTTGAATCTGTCAAGTCTTGAGCCACGCTTCTTAAATGCCTCCAATTCATCTTCCCTTCAGAGGGGGCTAATGACACACAGGGAACTCTCCTGGAGTCTCTCAGACAACTGTTACCTGTAAGACAGATTGTGGGGGACTTGCAATGGCTCACCCCACATATGGCACCACTGATGCCAGATCATTCTCAATTATACTATTAAGGTTTATGCACTCTTCCGCTCTGTTTACTTCAGGACTACATAGCTCAGGTTCAAAGCAGAAAAGTCATACTTTCCAATGCAAAAAGTATTAGAAAAGCTTGAAGTGAACAGGCTATCCCTGGAAACCACCTTTTCATCCAGAAGGGCTTTCCCAAGCTAGATGTGTGAAGGTTTTTAATAAGTGTTATGAAATCCCTACAGATGTAGATACAAAACATCTGCAATAGTTGACAGCTTCACAGATTTATTTAAGTTATTTCTGAAAAGCATATTCTGTAGGTAAACATCTTACAGTTCCTAATTATCAAAAGGGGAAATAGTTTGACTAGTCTCTCCTTATTTTTTGCTCATTTCAGGTTGACATCCGTGGAATATTGGGTAGATAATACTCATCTTCCTTGACTTTGATGTCTAAAAGTTCGACAATTAAGTCTGAGCTAGTTACCCTTTAAAGTCAGTGGAGTGAAACAGGGCGGTTTGTGCTAAGACAGAGTCTTAGCATTGGTCAAATGAATTGGATTTATAGTCTCTAAAGATTATAAAAAAAGATGTAGCTGAGCGTCTAGTGCAGGCTATATACCTGACTTTACATATTTAACGCTGGGTGAGAGTGATTCCACCCATTTCTGGCCAAAATATTGTACTGTACCCTTGTGTTCCCTACATATCTGACAAAGAGCCCCTAGCAGCCGGAGTGGCTCTCCAGGGGCGCCGGCACCGCCAAGGCTATGCCGCCAGCCTGGAGGCTCGCCTCACCCATTCATGCTGCAGCCTAGCCCACCAAAATTCCTTTTGCGTCAGCAGTGCCTGGGTGCCCCTGTTAATTTACTGTGTGTTGGTGGTGTAATAACTGTGTTAAGCTGGAGAAAAACCTAAGTCAGGGGTAGGGAAGAATCTGTTTCCATGAGGAAAGATCTCTGCATCCTTGACCAAAGTCACTGAATGGGGCCCCAACCTTTGGGTCTGTTCTGCTCGTGCAGGAGGGGGTGAGGGCCAAAGAGTTTTATGGAGAGTGCATTTCTGCATGACCATTTCTAGAAGCTGCTAATGTATTCCTCTCCTCTCTTTTAATTAATAAATTAATGAATTCAGTGCTGATTTTGCATTGCCCTTTTGAGTGTTGAAAGGCATGATAAACAGTAATCATTAATGTGTTGGTGGAAAGTTTAAAATGGCTTAGGATAAGTGCTCTTCCCAGATGCTGAGGAAGGCGCCTTGGGTGGCTGCAGCCGAGGAGGTGACACGGCTGGGTAGCAGAGCAGCGGCGTTGGGCTCTGTCGCTGGATGGGTACTGGCCTGCTGAGCACCTTCTGGCATATCAGGATTACCACTGCCCCCCTCCTAGACTGACCACACTTGAACAAATCAGGTGAGCTCTTTTCTGCAAACTGGTTGAACTTTCATTCTGGATCTACTTGAATCCCTTTGTATTTTACACCACTCTTGCTACACATTTTTTGAGCATAGCTCCTCCCATCTTATCCTTGCATTTAACATAAACATAATGTAGCATAAAGGTGAACTTGATTTTATCATTTCATCAGGGCTCCACACTGCAATTCAAACACAGTGTGTGTTTTCACTGAATTCATTTTACCTGTATAATCTCACATTATAATGGTATTGCCTTCCAGAGGGTCACTGCAGACTTGCACTGAGATCATTTTGTCATTGCAAGCGTGTGTGATAATAGGATTACCATAGGCATGTTTGGAAATTGTTGTGAGATTGCTGCGAGGACATTAAGTCTCTGTTCAAGTTTGCATCACTAAGAGTAGCACAAACCAACCTAGAAAACCTGAGAAATGTAAATGTGTTACAAAAGGAAGACACTTGACGTATCTTGCTCATGAAAGCAAACCATTTGTGTTTCTAGAAGTTTTGCAACAGGCATGAAAGTAAATCAGGAATGCTTGAAAGAAATTAAATATTTATTGCAGGTCAGATTTACATATATACATGAAAGTACATACATAAAAATGCAAATGGAGTTACTATCAGTGCCTATAGAGGCAAAGGCTTATGTCAATACCTAATTGAACAGCTGCATATTGCACAGCATTTTATCAGAGCAGTACTGGTGTCTGCCTGCTACGGCTGCCCAATTGTGTCAGCTATTTTATTCTTAAGTAAAAATGTCCCGTTACTAGTATTACCACTACAACAGTGAGTATCCTGGTATATATACAATAATATATGCTTTCTTGTTTGAAATGCTGATAACTATTATATGCAGAGTTCTGATCAAATAGAAAGTGAATAAGCCCATAAAATTAGTGTCATGGAAATAAAGAATTATTACAGCTTACTTAAATTTTAAACAAGTAGTGGGAAGTATTTCATTTCTGCTTATCAGTTTTGATGCTGTTTGTGTTCTTAAGGCCTATTTAATTAAAGAAGAGCTTGTGGCTCCTTTTGGGAAAATAAAATAACTCCATCCAGAGAGGTGTATTGTATTCTATTCTAATTCTGTCAGCTCCTTGCTTTTTTTTTTCTTTTCCTTTTGATTGCAGGGCATAGTTGCAATGTGATATAGTTTAACAATATTATTTAAAATATGGCTATTAAGCTTACCTACTGTTCTGAAAGCTAGGCAAACCTCAGATCATCCTGAATGCTTGCCCATCCAAACCTTAGTCAGTGACAGATTAGCTTAGCAAAGGGCCTTGCCTGGCCGTCCCAGCTGGCTTCTATACTCATTTCAAAAATATGTTTTCAGCAAAAGCTCTTCAGCTGACAGCTGAGTTGGGGGGCAAATAAAACAGAAAAACTCTTGGCAATTTAATTTTTCAATGAAAGCGTTGACCAAAAAAAAAAATTTCATTATTAAATCCTGCTCATCTTCAGCATTATTTTCTTAGTAACTCTTAAAGGAACCTCTGGCTTTTACCACTGATTCCAGCTCAGAAACCACCAACCTTTCAGAAAGCTCAAGGGAATTTTCAGCTGGCCCTGAAAAGACTCCAATCTACGCACTGGTTAAAGTGGCTCACCACAGCATGAGATGCATCTGGGGTGTCCATGTACGTGGATGGTGAGTTAGTGGCTGGCATTGTGGCAACAGGGCTCAGAGTGGCAGGCATTTTAAAACCGATGCTGCCAAGAGCTGCAATCATTGAATCATACAATAATTTAGGTTGGATGGTCCCTCTGGATGTTGTCTGCTCCAGCCCCTTGCTCGAAGCTGGGTTGAACTTGTAAAATACCTCCATCCCTTTATTATCTCATCTAATTTCAAAATTATTTCAACTTTCATTCAAGAGTATAAATGCACCTTTGAAAATGAAGCTGTTTTGTGGTTTGGACGGGACTGGCATTTTGCAAAAGGGAAAGTTGAGTCCTCAAGTAACCAGCTGTAAAGATACTGGCCAAGACAGATCCACAGATTTCCTGTCCTGTCTCCCAGCTTTGTGCTTTCCCTACTAGGCATGATGCCTGTCTACAGTAACCATTGGTTATTATTTACATGGAGGCACAAGATCCTTCTAATGAAATGCCCATCAAAGCGTCAAGTGGTCATCACTGTGGGCTCATTTTTTTTCTCTTGGTATCATTCAGAGTTGTATACATGTGTTTCCCACAGGCAGAATTTGACCCTTACTGCACAAATTAGAAGAAGAAGTTGGTTATTAAAGAAATGTGGTTTGAAATTGCTTTGGTAGTTGCTAAGCACATCTGTGATTACATCAATTTAGGTTACCTAAAAATATAAAGCTTTGAGTGAAATGTTGGAGAAGCAAGAAAATAATGCTTTTACTTTTAAATGACATACATTGGACAACCAAAATAAAAACCTGCATGTGGTTATATTCTGGGCTCCCTTTTATTTTGCAGCTCTGGGTATACGGGATCGAGGTCTACAGTTGCTGACCACTGCTTTGATTATCTCACTGTAGCACATAATGCTTCGTACCCGGAGAATGTATTCTAGCAAGCTCCTAAATTGTATTTGGACAAAGAATAATTGAACACTGGACAGAATAACAAATGCTATGGTCAAGTTTGCTTCATGGGTTTATCGTGTTGTATTAACATGATAGAAATATGAATACTTAAATCTTATCTCAGGTATAGTTTATAACTGCATTAATCATTTACTGTATTATATATTTTTCATGTCACTAAGATTGTGAGGAAAAGATTCAATTTTCCCAGTGCAGTCAGTTGAATGTGGTTTAGATAAGTTAAAGGCATTGCATTAAACTGTTTCAACATGGCTTTCTCTTATAGATCCTATAAAAGCATGGGGAACATATATCAAACAGTAATAACCTGTATATTTTCCTTTTTTTTTTTTTTTAAGTCATATAGCACTGCATTTTCCATTTTCATTAAAATCAGATAAATGAAGTTACTAAGTTTGCCACTTACAGGTAAATGTATTCAAATTGACACAGACATTTTTACCTACTATATTTGCTCAAAATTGTTAGGGAGAAATGCTCTCCTATCAATTAAACTAGCAGTTTGATAGATGTTGATGTTATCCAGCGATATCATAAAGAGCGACAACAAATACCCCCGATACACCCGACAGTGTTTCTCTTCCTTATATTTACTGGTGATGTGGAATATGAACCTTGCAAAAAAGAGAGTGTCTCACCGGCATGCATCTCTGAGATTTCAGCACACCACAAAGCACTCCCATTTTACTCCACATAAAAAAGGAATATGTACCAGCATATGCATTATGCACTGCTAACTGCCTTTTTAGATCATTATATGAACATTGCACATTCATTGCCCATGAATTATACGTAGATTCTAATTTGCAAGAGAGATACTGATTCATTTCCTCAAAATCAAGAGGTGGCCAAAGGAATAAACCGCGGATGAAAAGGCAAGGGATGCCAGGGAGGCTGTGCCGACTGCTGCAGGCTGAGCCTGCACAGGGCTGTATGGCTGCTGACCTCAGTATGGAAAGCCATAAGTCAACCAGGTAGCAGTGTTTATGTTCCTGTAAGAGTGCCTTATCAATCTGAAGGAGTTTGGGACATACGGGTGAACATTGGGTGGTTAAGTCCTTTTGTGGTGCCTTTTATTGCCACACCAATGTATGGCCACTGGGGCTCACAGCATGGGCAGCTGCTTCTGCTCCTTGGGGAAAGGTGCAGGGGATTATGTCTGGCTGGGCTTGGGGCTGGTCGGGAGTGGGGCTGGCTGGGGATCGGGCCTGGCACCCTGCCTGGGACTGCCTAAGTGCAATGCGAGGAGAGGTGCCATGCTGGACCTTGTTCTTACCAACAAGGAGGGGCTGGTGGGGAATGTCATGCTCAAGGGCAGCCTTGGCTGCAGTGACCATGAGATGGCGGAGCCTCAGATCCTTAGGGTGGCGAGGAGGGCGCACAGTAAACTTGCTACCCTGGACTTCAGGAGAGCAGACTTTAGTCTCTTCAGGGATCTGCATTGCTGGAGTACAGTAGAAATGGTGGCAAATGCTTTGCACAAGTCCAGGTAGGACTCCCCTTATCCACCAATGCTGTAACTCCATCGTAGAAGGCCACCAAATTTGTCAGGCACAATTTGCCCTTAGTGAAGCCATGTTGGCTGGCACCAATGACCTCCTTATTTTCCATGCACCTTAGTAGAGTTTCCAGGAGGCTCCTTTCCATGATCTTACCGGGCACAGAGGTAAGACTGACCGGGCCTGTAGTTCCCTTGGTCTTCTTTTTTCACCCTTTTTAAAAATGGGGGTTATGTTTCCCCTCTTCCAGTCAGTGGGGACTTCACCAGATTGCCATGACTTCGCAAACATGATGGATAGTGGCTTGGCAACTTCATCTGCCAGTTCCCTCAGGACTTGCAGATGAATCTTATCAGGTCCCATAGACTTGTGAACCTTCAGGTTCCTCAGCTGGTCTTGAACCTGGTCTTCTCCTACAAGCGGGCGGTACCTCATTCTTCCAGTTTTGGAAGCCTTTTCTTTCTGCAACTTGGCCACTGTGGTTAGAGTCATTCCCAGTGAAGACCAAGGCAAAGAAGTCCTGGAGTATCTCAGCCTTCTCCATGTCCTGGGTGACCAGGTCTCCTGTTTCCTTCCTGAGTGGGCCCATATTTTCCCTAGTCTTCCTTTTTGTCACTGATATACCTACAGAAGGCTTTCTTTTTGCCCTTGACGCCCCTGGCCAGATTTACCTCTTTACCTTTAGCTTTCCTAACCTGATCCCTGGCTGCTTGGACAATTTCTCTGTATACCTCCCAGGCTACCTGTCCTTGTTTCCACCCTCTGTAGGCTTCCTTTTTCTGTTTGAGATTGTCCAGGAGCTCCTTGTTCATCCTTGGAGGCCTCCTAGTGTTTTTGCCTGACTGCCTCTTTGTGGGGATGCATCACTCCTGAGCTTGGAGGAGGTGGTCCTTGAATATTAGCCAGCTTTCTTGGGCCCCTCTTCCTTCCAGGGCTTTGTCCCACTGTATTCCAGCAAGCAGATCCCTGAAGAGACTAAAGTCTGCCCTCCCGAAGTCCAGGGTAGCAAGCTTACTGTGTGCCGTCCTTGCTGCCCTAAGGATCTCAAACTCCACCATCGCATGGTCACTGCAGCCAAAGCTGCCCTTGAGTGTGACATTCCCCACCAGCCCCTCCTTGTTGGTAAGAACAAAGTCCAGCATGGCACCTCTCCTCATTTGTTCTTCTATCACTTGGAGAAGGAAGTTATCGTCAACACATTCCAGGAACCACCTGGACTGCTTATGCCCTGCTGTGTTGTCCGTCCAACATACATTGGGGTGGTTGAAGTACCCCATGAGGACCAGGGCTTGTGAATGTGAGGCTGCTCCTATCAGTCTATAGAGGGCCTCATCCACTTGGTCTTCCTGGTCAGGTGGCCTGTAGCAGACCCCCACTGTAACATCGCCTATCTGTGCCCCCCCTTTTTAATCTTGACCCACAAGCTCTCGGTTGGCTCCTCATCCATCCCCAGGCAGATCTCCGTGTGCTTCAGCTGGTCCTTGACATAGAGAGCGACACCCCCTCCTTGTCTCCCCTGCCTGTCCTTCCTGAAGAGCCTGTATCCATCCATTTCAACACTCCAGTCATAGGAGCCATCCTGCCATGTTTCTGTAGTGACAATTTGATCATAGCCTTGCAGATATGCGCACGTCTCTAATTCGTCTTGTACGTTGCCCATGCTATGTGTGTTTGCATAGAGGCATTGAAGTTGGGCCTCTGATGAATCTAGCTCCCTCATTTATTCTTTTTTCCTTCAAGCTGCACTCCAGGTGCTCTCCTGCTGACCTGCAACCCACCTCCAGGTTGTGGGCCTCTACTGCTGGTATCAGCATGTTATTGGTAGGAGTGGCATGGAAACCGGTTCCCCTCCACCAGTGACTCTAGTTTAAAACCCTCTTCACAAGGCTGGCGAGCCTCTGACCAAAGAGATTCCTCCCTTTTTCTGACAGGTAAGTGGACCCCATCCAGCCCCAGTAGACCAGGCTTCTCAAAATGAGTCTCATGATCTAAGAACCCCTGGCTATAGCACCAGTCCTGTAGCCAGCTATTGATTTGCCAGATTCACCTGGCCCTGTAGGGAGGTGGTTGGTCACAGCCAGTGAGGTGTGATAAGGTAGGTGGCTGGTAGCAGCCAACACAGCTTCACTAAGGGCAAATCGTGCCTGACAAATTTGGTGGCCTTTTATGATGGTGTTGCAGTGTTGGTGGATAAAAGGAGAGCAACAGATGTCATCTACCTGGACTTGTGCAAAGCATTTGACACTGTTCCACATGACATCCTGGTCTCTAAATTGGAGACACATGGATTTGACTGATGGAGCAGTTGGTGGATAAGGAACTGGCTGGACGGTCACACTCAAAGAGTTGTGGTCAATGGCTCCATATCCAAGTGGCGAGCAGTGACAAGTGGTGTTCCTCAGGGGTTGGTACTGGGACCCGTACTATTTAACATCTTTCTTTGTTGGCAACAGTGGGATCGAGTTTGCTGACAACACCAAGCTGTGTGGAGCAGTCAACATGCTGGAGGGAAGGGATGCCATCCAGAGGGGCCTGGACAGGCTTGAGAAGTGGGCCTGTGCAAACCTCATGAAGTTCAACAAGGCCAAGTGCAAGGTCTTGCATGTGGGCCAGGGCAATCCCATGCACAAATACAGGCTGGGCGGAGAATGCATTGAGGACAGACCTGAGGAGAAGGACTTGGGGGTGTTGGCTGATGAGACACTCAATATGAATCGGCAATGTGCGCTCGCAGCCCAGAAGGCCAACCATGTCCTGGGGTGCATCAAAAGAAGCGTGGCCAGAAGGTTGAGGGATGTGATTCTGCCCTTCTGCTCCACCCTTGTGAGACCCCACCTGGAATATTGCATCCAGCTCTGGAGCCCTCAACATAAGGAGGACAGGGACCTGTTGGAGCAGGTCCAGAGGAGGGCCACAAAGATGATCAGAGGGCTGGAGCCCCTCTTCTAAGAGGACAGGCTGAGAGAGTTGGGGTTGTTCAGCCTGGAGAAGAGAAGACTCTGGAGAGACCTTACAGCAGCCTTCCAGTATCTGAAGGGCACCCACAAAAAAAGCTAGAGAGGGACTTTTTACAAGGGCATGTAGTGATAAGGCAAGGGGTAATGGCTTCAAACTGGAGCATGGTAGATATAGAATAGGTATTAGGAAGAAATTTTTCCCTATAGGGTGGTGAGACAATGGAACAGGTTGCCCAGAGAAGTTGCTGAGACCCCATCCCTGGAATTGTTCAAGGCCAGGTTGGATGAGTCTTTGAGCAACTTGATCTAATGGAAGGTGTCCCTGCCCATGGCCGGGGGGTTGGAAGTAGGTGATCTTTAAGGTCCCTTCCAACTCTAACCATTCTATGATTCCATGAATATTTCATACTGAGGTTGGCATGGGCCTCAACCTCCTGCTGGCAGGCAGGAATCGGGAGGTCTTGGAGCAGTTGTAGCATGCAGGTACATGGGTTTCCTGTGTGAGGTGTGAGGTTTGTCACACAGGCACAGAAATACGGTGACTGAAGATGAATTCATTGCATTTCAGCAAACTTTCCCAATTCCTCTCAGCCATGTTTTGGAAAGTCCCATTTAATTAAAAAAAAAAAAAAAGAAAAAAGACAATGACAGTGGCATAGCTGCCATGCTTTGTCAGCATTCATTATTATTGCTTTTCAAAAGTTTTGGATCCGGGAAGCCAATTGAAACACCAGGATCCTTATGCTGTGACCATTCTTTTGCTACAAAATTCCTCGCGATCGTTTGTGTCTATCTTTGCATTGCAACATCATGCTCTGTTTGCTTTATGACTGTAAAAATAAACAGGATATTTTAAATATATTGTATGATAATAACAACTTATTTTCCGGTCAGATTTCCTCTAATTGAGATCAGCTGAAATATTCTTAATGAAGTTGTACAATATGGAATATTCCCTGCCATGGAGGATTTATATGCCTAGACTGTAAGTGGTGAGTGAAGTGTTTGCCAGCACTCAATTAGTAGTTCCTCTGTCATTACTGGATTTTTAGAAGGTTTTTCTTGAACTACTTTGAATTACAGTGTCACAAAATGCTAAATCAATTACATATGTGTCCTTGTATCTACCCCATAAGGATACCTGCCATGATTTTTTTATGGTCCTTTTAGACTTCTTGTTTACTTCCATGAAGTGAAGTAAAGGTCATAACACAGTGCAACTTATTTCTTAAAGTTTAGAAAAAAATCAAAACAGCAGGCCATAGAATAGAAAGGTGAGATTCAAAGACACAAATCACTTCACAGTCACAAAAATTGCCAAAAAATAGCAGCTTGCAGCTGTGCACAGCAGGGACAGAAAACATTAAACACATGTTAAATAACAAATAGGAGACTTAAATATAGCTAAAAGTGGACCTTATTCTGAATAAATCATGTAAACTGCATCTTAATGGTTCTAAGGAATGTAATGGATCATGTGAAATATGCTAAATTTATATTGTTAAAAAATCAATAGTTAACCCCCTCCCTTTTAAAAAGGGGACTATTGAGTCCATGAGTAAATATTTTGTCTTTCATTTTCTCTCTCTATGTACAGCCAGATTTGTGAAATTTCATTTCAGTTAAGGGCAAAGCAGGACTTGCATTCAAAGCAGTTTGGATTTTGGGTATGAAACTATTTAACATTCTCTTTACAGAGGCTGGACTTTTAATGAAATTGTCCTTTTTCCCCTTTCTTCTGTTACAAATGCAAAGAACATGGATTATCCCATTTTTTTTATATCCTCCTGGTAAAGTGTTTGAATTGGTCTATCCAGCATACCGCATTCATTTGTAGTGTCTGCGAAAGGGCAGCCATTGCTCAATGGGCACGGCGAGCCTCAGCCCATCCTTTCTACCATCTGGGAACGAGCGAGCGAGAGCGAGGGGGAGAGGAGGGGAAGAAAAGGATCTCTTCTTTTTATGAGAAGCATGAAAAATAAATCACCAGTTTGAGTATTCAAATCAATCCTGCTGGCGACTATCTTTCCCTTGAAATGTTTGTTGCCTGTGTATTTCTGCCTTCGGAATATTTTCAAACCTTTTTGTTTGCCTTCCGCACCGAAGGTCACGTTTTAGTTTCCCCGTATATATATTTTTGAGATTAATGTACCTTAATGACATCATTGTGTGCGATGATGGGAAGGTCCCCAAGTTTGCTTTTCTTCCCATCTCAGTTGCGCTTCTGAACAAATCAGTTCTCGGGCTTTGATGTTTTTTCCTTTAGGGCTATCTTTCTTATAGGCGATATAGCTTACCTATACATTTAGCGAGGCTGCAGTCTCTCATTAGATGCATTTTTGTCATCAATAATAAGTTCCCAAGGAGCCTAATGTGAGGGGTAACGGATACAGTGTGGAATGGAGCCATTGTTTGATAACGCAATATCTCTCATAACAATGTAAATAAGAGGCTGAATACATTTCAGGGCTCCTTTGTGTTCCACATTATTAGATGGTTCTCTATTTTCAATCTGAATATTCATAATATGCTCCTAGAGTGCAGCATCGAAGTAAGTGGCTTTGAGGAAAAATTATTATTTTTTTTTTAAGTGGAAGGAAAAAAAAGAAGAAATGAGGAGTGTTCTAATGAGGAACAGTTGAGTACTATGATTTAACATACTTCTGAGGTTTCTATCAGCCTGGAGCCGTTCTTTCTTGGCTTGTACACAGTGCATTTACATGGAGCTCTGTTTGGATGAGTGCCTTCCAAAGTACTAAATGCTCTAATGTACTGAAAAGCGATAAATATGGAAAATGCACACATGCATACGCGCGCGCGCACACAAAGTGCAGATACATATGCGAACACATATACACACACCCACCCCCCCCCTGCAGAC
>CM030018.1:13248729-13558729 GCA_017639485.1 Pluvialis apricaria
ATTTGTGCTAATAGAACAGTTCATTTGCAGATTTTTTCTGCAGAAATCAGCAGTCTGAGCATTTTGGTTTTTTCCCCTCCTTACTTTGAATAAAATAAGAACACAGATCAAATATACCATTGTGATTCCTAAATAGCACATATGAGTTTTCCCCTTTGTACTGCGAGACTTCGTTCTCCAAGCGAGTGAGTTATACAGTAGCAAACTGACCAGTGCCCTCAGCTTCTAGCTCAATAACACATTAATAAAAATAACTGCTTTAACCAAATGACCATGAAATTAAGTATGTTCTTATTCAAATTAAACAAATGGATATGCTTTTGAAAAACATTTTTGAGCCTGACATGGTCATGTTTAAAATACATTGACATTTTATTGTTTTAAAAGCTCATTATTGTATTTTCCCTTGAGTACAAACCAGAAAAGATGAGGACTTTGAATTTCATGTCTTCAAACAACAGACAGCAGCTTCTTGCAAAAACACATCTTGTGATTCTGCATCAAATAGGTAGTAGGATACAGGGACATGGGGGAAAACCCATCAGTGGATCTCTAGCACCAGCTGATATCTGCAGGATCTCCAGGAAAAACCTTTTACTAAATCTGAATAAGGATGACTTGAATTGCAAATACTATGTATGTAAATGGTTTAAACTAAATGTACATAGTGTGTTTAGAGCAGTGCAGAAAATTAGTAATAAATGCAAAAGTTACAGTCTACAAAACTAAGAAGTACAAGCTACTATCTCTCAAAAGATGACCACAACCAAACTTGGAATAATCTTTTTTTTTAAGTCTCTAAATCCAAGGTGCCTACTAATACAAAATTATTTCTTTCATAACTGTTTGCTAAATAAAGGATGGTGTTAATAAAAGGTTAAAGGACAGAGATTGCTGGAAGCCAAAGTCCTCATTTTATCCACAAACAGCCAAGACACTGAGCTGCAGGATGAGGTCCTCTGAGCTGACCTGCAAATGGACTTACCTTCACCAGCTGCAGCCGTGCAAAAGCCTCGCCAGAGCATCTCCTGTAAGCGAGGATGACAATTATCACAGTTATTACGGCTGGGCAAATTATCAGCCTTCTTGAAGCCAAGGGGGAGAGGTGGATCAGCACCCATATGTACTCAGGGAAGTTTTGTCTAACGCCATTAAGTCCCACGACTGCTCATGGGAGCGTTGTCTGTGAAGGCTGAGACTTGACCCCACTCTGCAGTTCATTCTTTAATTCCCCCAGAGCTTTTGGGGCTGCACCTCATCTCATCCACCCCCCAGCCCCCAGAGTCATCACTGTATCCAAGGCATCCACCCCCCCAGACCCCAGAGTCGTCACTGTATCCAAGGCATCCTTACAAACCTGGGAGGTTTGCTGTGGACAACTTGAGTCAGTCGCACCCTGTGGTTGCGGGAGACATTGATGACAATTATTTGGTTACCTGAAACCATTGGCAGGCTTGCAAGGAGGGTCGGTGTATGTTATGCCATGCAATGCATAATATTTTCGAACCACTCTTACCTTAGTGATCAGCTGAAATTATTAACAATGGTCACCTGAACTGCCTTGTATATAAAACGCTAGCCTTGGTAGTTTTCTAATTAACGGCAATAATATTTCTCTCAATAAGTTGATGCACTTCTCTGTTGAAACACATTTAAAAATATACGTTGTTACACAGTTTTGCCTTCTTTTTTCCTGCAGAGTATGTAAAGATTAGATTTTCACTGTCGGTTTAACGAGTGGAAGCAAAGCTAGGGCATCAATAGTTAACCTTATATTACCCTCTGCTGAACAGACACAGTATCAATGTAGGGGTTTAACTACCACACCACTAAAAACACATATTCCTGCAGTTTTAGACTAGCCATAAGAATGCTGTGTATATGTTTTCCTCATTATTTGGATGTGCTGTTTGAATGTTGTGATCAGTGATTCAGAGCACATGATTCATCAGGAAGACATTTGCTAGGCAGACATGTGAGGAGCTGTCTGCCTCTTCAATCTCACTGACAGGGCAAAAATGCTGATTTATAGTAAATCATTAAAATCTGCTTATTATTGCACTGCTTGTTCCTCTTCTCCACTTCAAGCCAGCATCTTGATCTGCATCATGTCTCTTACAATTTTATACTACAGCAAGCAGTTATTTAAACAAGAGAGAAATGATCCTTAGTCTTTATTAGTGCATATGAAAGGATATTTTGTTTAAAGAAGACTAATTAAGAAAGCAGACTCTATTTTCTTGCTCAGTTTAGGGAAAAATAAAGATTTAAAACATGTAAGTGCAAAGAATTATTACAATAAATATTTTAAAATGATCATTGAATAGCTTGCTTTTTTAAAAAATAATCATAAAGAAGCAGCTTAAACACCACCAAAAATATTTGGAAGGAAAGAGAGGTTGGATGGTTATTCGGCTTGTGATAGGACTCGGGGAAGACACAGCTAAAAATTAGGTGATTATTGGTCGAAAGGTGGGGGGAAAAAACACCTTGAAACTAGAACTAGGTGCCAGTTGGGTACAGTGACAATGGGAACATTAAAATAATTTTCAAGAAAGGGGGGCAAAAAGTTTTGTTTACTTTGAAAGAGGTGGTTTTGTGAAATAATACGATATGTAAATATGCTGTCTGATAGAAAAACAAAGAAACAATACAAAGAGGTCCATATTGTGTATGTGTTACTTACAGTAAAAATTTTAATTTGATGCCTGGGGACAGAAATCCTTGCCATTGAATTACAAAGAAGTGAATAAACTGACTCAAAATTAATCCATACAGATCTGTCCCCTTAATAATACTAATTCCAGAGAACAAAGCAGTGCATAATGCATTTTAAATTAACTTGGAAAATGCATAATTTATATTTGTTTTATTTCTTAATATTTGAACACAGGTACATTATAGAATGCTAAGGACAAGAAAGGAGAGGACAGATTTTGTCCATATATGCTCAATTTAAAAAAAATAAAACCAGACAATATTTTTCAAGCTCGCTTAGAAAAGGACTTCAGCTGTGAAATATTACGGAGAAAGGATAAACACAGTTAGGAGAGAGAAAATGATTTTTAACATGCTGTGAAATGAATATGTTTGGTTAAAATATAAAAAGGGTCCTAATTCCTAATAAAACATTCTGAAATAGATAATTACATATTAGTTTGGATCAAAAATAATGTCCTTACTCATGAGAAGCAATTGAGAGATACACGGCGGGGTGCCCTGTCGGGCATGGCAGGCAGAGAGAATACAGGATGTGAGAGGGGTAGGGGTAAGGCACTGCAGTGCACCGCTCCACTCCATGAGAAATACACAGTACGTACGGGAATCGACAAGGCTCAAGCCTGCTGCTTTATTCATGCTCTTCACCTACACATGTAACATTGTCACCTGCCTTTTATATGGATCATATTATTTGCCATATGGGTGTGCAAGTAGAAAACCAGACATCCTGTGCCTAATCTAGAAAAGCCGTGCCTGTAATTCAGAGGTGCACTGATCCTCCGTCTGCTGGGGTAGTTCAGCAGGTTGCCTTCACGCTCACCAGCCCAAAGGGCGAACCTCCAGTTACCCAGGCACCACATTACCATAGGGAAGAGGAAATCATTTCATATGCTGGTATATCGGTCTCCTTCCAGGTTATGCCTTTTAGACAAACTCAGAGGTGCTTCACTGCCCCGCTGTACTATGTCCACGCTGCTGGATTTGAAAGTTTGTTGTTCAGTTTGAATTAAAAAGCAAGGAAGGAAAACAAAAGGATTGCTGCTCCAGTACAAGTATAGGTGCAGATGGCAATGGAATACAAGGAGAGAGCGTCTGGATTTAAAGATTCTTAGTCTGGAAAATTATTCCTTGCTGTTTTCCTCTCTCTTCTTCCAGAGTAACTTTGGATCTAATAAATTGGAAGGGTGTTTGGAGAGGGCCAAAAGGCAATGGAGTAGATGCGTGCCTTTTGCGTAGCTGTATGTGCAGGGATGGGGCATGCCTACACGGGGACAGGGGCGTCTGCACGTACCAGTCTGGGGGGCTCCTGAAAAGAAAGATAAGCTTTTATGGAGACGAGGAATTCTACAAGCATTTCCATTCTTGTATCAAAGCTATGATTCCGAGGGAGGATGGAAACCTGAGTGAGGATTGAAAAAATTGGACCTGCTTGACTATATTTACTTGGGGACTATTGGCTCAGCTGCTATTTAAAACAGTAGTGGTGCATGTGCAGCTGGTAATCAGTAAGAATCTAGAATAATTTCGCTGGTGTAGATTTCAGTTATTAATACTGCCGATTGTTAACTTGCTTTGAGTGGTTATCATAGGAGTGCACAAAGGGTAAAGAGTGTATTTTATGAAGATTTTTCTAAATAATCTTTATGATGTTCAAAAGAGGTGAAATTTGCCTGAGACTAGACTTGGTTACAACACAGAAATTTAGCCCCCAGTTGCTAAGTTATAAATCTTTCTGCCAGATTGGGTAGAACATCACATTACCTTGAACTAAATTTGTAAAGAATGACCATTGTCCTCACAGCTGTAAGAGAAAAATGTAGAGCTTGTCCCAAACCATGGGTTTTAATAGGCTGTTCGCATGAGACTAAAAAGTGAGGAGATAAAATGCAGCCAACGCAAATTTATCCAAACTGATTACTGCCATAGTGGCAATTTGTTAAATAATGACTTCACTAGAAAACAAAATTGATTACATTTTGCACACCTTTAGTATTTTAACTACCTGGGAAAGAATATCAGCTTATGTTTATAGGAAAGCATTCCTAGTTAATTCCTTCCTTGGTGCTATGGTTGCGAGTTATTTTCAATAACTCAATTTACAGGCTAGCCTTATCGTGGGCTAATGCAAATTAATGCTTTGAGTCATAAGTGTTTCCCTTGGAAACAGTAATTTCAAGTTAATGTCTCTTGATGTGAAATGGAGTGCAGTGTCACAAGCTCTCTCTCACCAACCTACAAATTAACTTCTGTTCCCTTTGTACAAGAAATATGGATGGTGTCCTGCTTTGCTTCCCATAAAAAGTTCTATACATATAAATGTATGTGTGTCTGTGTGTGTGTGTGTGTGTCAGTTCACTCTTTAATGAACTGGTTATCCTGGATTTTCACTGGTACAACCAAAACTGTGTGAAAAGGCTGTATGCAGCCATTGGAAATGAAAGAAAAAACAAGGTACTAAGATTTATGGCATACTACTACAATGATGGTTCATGAAGGATAATTGTTGACTCCCAAACCAGGCCTGCTTAGGCAGGTTGGTTTGGTTTGTATCTAGGGATTAGTAAGAAAGAATTTGCAACTAGCAACTACGAAAAGAAAATAACAGAATTAAAGTAAGAAAGAAAACAAAGAAAGAAATTAGTAAGCAGAGGGAAAAAACATGTGTCTTCATCGCATTAATGATTTTTTTCCTTTCATATTTTAAATGAATCAACAGTTGAAAAATTCTCCAATCCAGCACGGCTATGTCTCCTGCATATCTATTTGATATTATTTTCAGTCCAATCTTTTTAGCATAGCCTGCAGAACTCCAGACTTACAGTATTGCACAGGGGGAAATCACAGCAATTCCCTCCATCCTTCCAGCCCTCCACACACGTTGGAGCATGGGCTTTTTATTCTTGCAGTGGGTGAGACTAAGACCAGAGTAAAGTCTGAGCTACTAACGGTGAATTCAGTTACCACAGAGTCGAAGTAGACTAATTCTTCTGGCTGGTGCCTTCCCCTAGAGCTCTCATATTATTGAAAGCAACTGTGGTTTGGACTGTTGGTTGTTTCTTCTTCTTTCAAAAAATCCCTGTTTCCTTTGCCTTCTTATTAGTCCTGAAGCCAAACCTCTGACTTTATTTGCACCTGCCTTCTGGAATTTATTTAAAAATAAATATTAAAAAAACAACAAACCCAACAACCATCCCTTCTCCACTTTTCCTTTGCATAAGATAACTAAGTTATACAAAACAAGCTTTGTAAGCAGAGAAATTATAAAAATGCCATCTTGATATATAGAACATTTTCTATCTTTGCATAGGCCTGAACTTCTTTTGGAGATACCCGGCTCCCTGTCCCGCCATGGGCAGTACTTGACTCCTTGATGTCAACAAAATTCCACAGCCTTCAGCAAACTCCAAGCTGACACCAGTAATGCTACTTACTTTCTCCCAGCAAATGGAACTAGTCTCCAGACTCCTAAGGAATAAAAAAAAGTTAAGAAAAAGGCAGCAAATAGCAGTTAATGTTGGGTGCCCATTGAGCAGCAGTATGACAGTCCCAACAGTCCTCCGAGCTAAAGAGAGCAGACAGCTCAGCAAGCCTTGGGACAGCTATGGGAAATTATGTGGTGCTGCCTCACAACACCAAACCCTGCACAGGCTGCATGTCTCTAACTCACAGAGGAAGGAACTGGCCTCTTCTGAAAATTCATGGGTAGTATGAGAAGTGAGAAAAAAAAGTATCTAAATTGCATGCAGATTTTGCTCCTGAGAGAAGTAGCTATGCATCCTTGGGAAATATCTTCCCTCACCTTGAGTACAGGCCAGAGAATGAAAGTAGAAGTGCACATCAGCAGCCAAAGGCAGATGTGGCATTTCAGAAGGAGGGGAATCCAGGGCAATAATAAGGTCTGAAATAGAGAACAAGGTAGAATCCTAGAAAATGAAAGGGAAGGAACAAGAAGCGAGATTTCAATAAAAGGAATGAAGAATGGAGGACAAAGCATTCATAAACCAAGATGAACAAATAAGATGGTAAAAACTAAGGAGGAAAAGGAGCAGCATGACTGCTTTTTAAAAGCTAAAGTCCTGATGTCTATTGGAGGAGGAAAGGAATAAAGACAGTGGGGAAAAAAGGAAATAAAGACAATCTGGGGTGATGGAAATAGCAGAGACAAAGAAAACAAAGCGTGTCTGAAGAAACAGCAACAGGAGTGGAGAGCACAAATTCCTTTGGGAGGAGGCAAAAGAGAGAATAGCTGTGTGATCTGGACAGAATGGGATTGCTTGAGAAACCACTGGCAGATTGTTTAATAATTTTTTTTTCCTAAGGTTTGAAGTAAATTATGGGACTCAGAACACGAAACAAGGATGCGGAAGAGAGAAAATGTTTAGTTTAGGTTGTTCAGGTGAGCTTTAGTTTTTGGAGTGTCTTGAAATAGCACATACCGAGTAAAATTGCAGAAAGTGTAAGAGCCTGTTTACAAGATCAAGGCACAGAAGCAAATTGAATGAAAGGTTAATAAGATCAGAGTTCATAAATTAGGGTTTAAATTCTCTTTTTCTTAAAGAGAAAGATTTGGATGAAAGATCATGCAATCCATTTTAATTCTTAGAATAATTAGACATATGGAAAAGCAGAAGGGATAATACGTAATCAGTGAAAGGACCTGGTCTTCTTGACCAAGGAAATGCCCTTCTAGACAAAGTCAAAGACATTGCATATTCAGGAATCAATACATCTTTCTTTAGTTGAAGAAGTCTCTTATTGTCCACGCTGATTCATGTCATCCAACTGTAAATGGTTTGACTTCATCAAAAGAAGAAAATTTTTTTTTCTTTTTTTTTCTTTCTTTTAATGTTGGCAAAGATAATTCATTCTAACCAAAAAGCAAAGACTCAGATATGAGGAAAAAGAACAGAAAGGCTACTGGCGAAGGCTCCATTTAATGCTTTGATTTAGAGAATTGAAAACAACTGAAAATATTTATTTTTATATTTCCAACATAAATAGTGTCATGTTTAGAATTATATCTGTAATCAAATTTATGAAGTCCAAAGATATCACTTTAATGCAGAAGCATCACTTCTATCTTTTGGAGATTTTTTTTTCTTGCGTTAGGTTTCTTAAGAGTGTGCGGAACAAGATACTGCAGATTCAGCACTTAAGAAAAATTATAATCAGACAGTATCACATTTAAATCACATTCAAATCACATTCCATTACATCGCAACACCTTGTTTTCTTACAACTCATGGCAATTCCCTAAGGACCATCACTCTTTAGAGAAAATCAGAGATTTCATCAGTAACAATCCCAGCAGATTTCTTGCACTTTGGAGTGTTTTTTTAAAAAAAGACAGTTTACACACAAGAATATGGCTGCTGATGGGATAATTGAGATTCAGTTGGCAGAAATGTTTTTCTTTTCACAATTACTCCTTTTGGACTTCACTTTGGAAGGCTGAAAAAGAAGTCTTGGCAAAATTTCTATGGCCAAATGGCAGAAGGAAGGCGGTTTGAGGGGCCATGCTGGATAAGCACAGCACAGAGCACAGAGGGACCTGCTGTCAGGTCACCTCTGCCCTGTGCCAGGAGAAGGTGCCATAGCAATATCAGGAGCATTTCAGGTCTGAAAGGCAGCCGTGCTCTCTGCTTTCTTACCTGCCTTGTAGCACTCCTCACTTACTGTGGGGCAGGACAGCCACCAGTTCCTTGAGCATCCTCTCCTCCCGGAGCTACACTCTCCAAAACTCACGTGGCTCCCGAGGGTCCAGCCAGCCTTTAAAGTCTGACTTCCTCCAGAAAGCAGGCTGACTTGGCTGTCCATCTGCATAGTCTCCAAGAAGGGAGAAAATAGAAATTTAAGCAAAAATTGGTGGAGCCTGAGAGACAAGTCTGTGTTACAGCATGGATAAATGCGATAGAGAGATATGTGGGCTGTCACTGCTGTGTGAAGGGACTGGCAGCACTCACTGATGGACATGGCGACTGATCAGGTGCTGTCCATACTCCTCCACCTTGGCCAAGTGGCTGCCGGACACTGGACACAGCAGTGGGGATTTCCCAGCATCTAGGAGGAAAAGCATCACCTCAAGGGTTGAAGAGCAATATTCATAGAATCATAGAATGGTTTAGGTTGGAAGGGACCTTGAAGATCATCGAGTTCCAACCCCCCTGCCACAGGCAGGGATACCTCTCACTAGACCAGGTTGCCCAAGGCCACGTCCAGCCTGGCCTTGAACACCTCCAGGGATGGGGCTTCAACAACCTCTCTGGGCAACCTGTTCCAGTGACTTACCACCCTTAAAGTGAAAAACTTCTTCCTAATGTTTAATCTAAACCTGCCCTCTTCCAGCTTAAAGCCGTTCCCCCTCGTCCTATCACTACATGCCCTAGTAAAAAGTCCTTCCCCAGCTCTCCTGTAGGCCCCCTTTAGGTACTGGAAGGCCGCAATAAGATCTCCCCGGAGCCTTCTCTTCTCCAGGCTGAACAGCCCCAACTCTCTCAGCCTCTCCTCATAGGAGAGGTGCTCCAGCCCTCTGATCATCCTCGTGGCTCTCCTCTGGACGCGCTCCAGCAAGTCCATGTCCTTCTTATGTTGGGGACTCCACAGCTGGATGCAGTACTCCAGGTGGGGTCTCACGAGAGCGGAGTAGAGGGGCAGAATCACCTCCCTTGACCTGCTGGCCACACTTCTTTTGATGCAGCCCAGGATACGGTTGGCCTTCTGGGCTGCGATCGCACACTGCTTGCTCATGTCGAGCTTCTCATCAATCATCACCCCCAGGTCCTTCTCCACAGGGCTGCTCTCCAGCCATTCTCCGCCGAGCCTGTATTTGTGCTTGGGATTGCCCCGACCCAGATGTAGGACCTTGCACTTGGCCTTGTTGAACTGCATGAGGTTGGCTTGGGCCCACCTCTCCAGCCTGTCCAGGTCCCTCTGGATGGCATCCCTCCCCTCCAGCGTGTCTGCCTCGCCAAACAGCTTGGTATCATCAGCAAACTTGCTGAGGGTGCACTCTACCCCACTGTCCATGTTGCTAACAAAGATGTTGAACAGTACGGGTCCCAGTACCGACCCCTGAGGAACGCCACTCGTCACTGCTCTCCACTTGGACACTGAGCCGTTGACCGCAACCCTTTGAGTGCGACCGTCCAGCCAGTTCTTTATCCACCGAGTGGTCCATTTATCGAATCCATGTCTCTTCAATTTAGAGACCAGGATATCGTGTGGGACAGTGTCAAACGCTTTGCACAAGTCCAGGTAGATGACATCAGCAGATCTTCCCTTGTCCACTGCCGCTGTAACCCCTTCATAGAAGGCCACCAAATTTGTCAGGCATGACTTGCCCTTGGTGAAGCCATGTTGGCTCTCGCCAATCACCATATCATCAATTAATCATATTAATTGGGAACATTGTCTCTTTCCTTCTTTGTCCATTAAACAACTCGTTTCAGGGATTCTGTTTTTGAACAGAACAAACAGTAACTAATCGGCAAATGTTATTTTGCATGTGCGTATATCACTGGATTGCTCCAGCTCCTGTAATGTGATATCATACATCAGAGTCAAGAGGGATTAACAGCTCTGTCAAATGTCGTCAGTGAAAACTGCATATGTACAGTCAGCTCCTCTGGAAACAGTTCTGAGCAGGCTAAGTTTAATTCAAATAGTTTTCAAAAACATCTCCAATTGTCATAAATAGGAAAGTCCCTGGAGAAGCAGATGTTAGTTCTACCAAATGCAGTAAAACGTCTTAAGAAAAAAAAATCGTAAATGTGGGCAGACTTTACTGATAGAGTATTTTCTAGAGAAAGACCAAAAAATTTACTGTGGATGTCATTTGGTGTTTAAAAATACTATCATGTGTGTCATTAAAAGAAAGAATATTCTCTTAAATGTCTGTTATTTAGTTTTGAAATGAAAAATATCAAATAGTTAAACTTTATTATGTGTAAAATTGTTTTTAGATCATGATGTAAATGCTACATACAGGAAAGTAAACTTGAAAAGCAAGGAAAAGCAGCTTGCTGCAGAAAGATTCAAAACACCAAAGACAAACAGATGTTTTTAAGCTGATCTGACTGTAGCAAGGACCACATGCCATCATCTGTCACTGAACCCTCAAGGAGGGAGGCCAAGATTATAAGGGGGTTGTAAGTCCTGGTTCGGCTATTGAGAACCACATGGAAACTCTAGAAATGCCATGTGTAAAATGCAAAGGGGCCTTTCGGCAGATGTAGTTTCCATCCAAGGAGAAGTCCTGGCTGAAACTGCTCAAGAGCAAGAGCTGTTGAGAGGCCCGAGCACTGCGGTCACTGCAGCACGGTGTGCCACACCTGCTCAGCCCGCCGGCCTTTGGCTTTTCCTCCCCATGTTACACAGAAGCAGGACAACTATTCCGTAATTCAGTATTTACATCAAAACAGAAAGTGTTTGGATGCAATCACAGAGGAGCCCTGTTGGTTTGCGCAGTGCCGGCACTCACTGTGCAGTGGGCTGAGGAGGACACCGCAGTGTTCCCCTGGGAGAGGGCTGTGGAGCTGCTGTGCCCCGGATCATGGGAAGCTCCGCCGTGTTTACAGGCAAACATCAACTCCTCCTGCAGCTTTCCAGAAGAGGTTTTCAACCCACACTGCACCCAATATCTAACACGACATAACTTCCTGAAAAGGGAAAGGGTTTTCTTTAAGGTATAGTGTCATAAAGGAGTCTAGCACTAAGCCTGATCCTAGTGAAAATTGTGTAAAAGTACTATATTTGCTTACTAAATTTCTTCCTTCAAAATAAAACAGGTTTTAGAGATACAACATTAAAAAAGAAACATCCTGTGACCAGTTCTGTATTTTTGTGGACTGCTTTTTTCTGCTGTCATTCTTGCAAAAGACTGGGATGGGCTATACTCTTGTAGAACTATGTGCATATTGAACTCTAAGTGTTAGTCATAGTGTCATTAAATGAAAGGAACATCTCACCATGTAAACAAGTCTTGATTCATCGCAGCACCATCACTGTACAGGTAACTGGTCCCTTGCAGGTCAGCGGAATCCCTTCCCCTATCTTCAGGAGGTCTTTTCTGTAAGACTTGGAAGTTCACCTGTTGGTTTTAAAGACTGGTAATGTCATATTACCATGACCATCACAAAAGAACACTACAGCTACTGTAACAAGCTGCATCACCAAAGGCTACGTTGGCTAACCAGAAAGCAGAGCTATTAGTGGCATGTAAGCAGTATCAAAATGGTTGAGATTTTACAGCATACAGACAAAACATGAGTAAATCTTTAGCATCCTTTCATTTCATTAAGAGTTTTTTTCTTCAAAAATCTTAGGTGCCAAACTGAACATTTACCATATATAAATGGTGACAACCTATAACAGTAACCTACATTTTACATGAATGAGAGATGAACTAGCACATGAAGACACTCACCATCATGTAATGATCCTTCAGAAGAATATTGTTCAGAAATGATCTTGTTCGTTCCTTTGAAGCTACCCAGCACCATTGACATGTCACATTGCAACAGGGTGCTGAAGAGCCCATCGAGGGCCAACTCCAACATCTCTTGTGCCTTGTAAAACTGACGTTGCAAAGGAAAGCATACAAGATGTGACTGGATGGGTTGCTGAGAGTGGCAATGAATCCTGCTATTGCTTGTGGTCTGGTTACTACCCATGGATCCATGCATCCACCCAGCCTTCCACCCACCTCTCCGGCGAACTTTTTAAGTGCCCAGAGACTTCTGGCAAGCCAGTAGTTTTCAGCTTCCAAAGCCAGACATTTCTTTCCTTTTAACGGGAAAACTCTGTGTTCTCTCCACTTCAAGGTCTAAATCAAACTGCAGGATATTAATAAAAAAAGTCATGACTAACAGATTATATTTCTTTTGTATTAATCTTAAACTTGTGAGATTTATCAGTACCTCAGATTCTCAGCTATAAAAAGTATTCCCTTACTAGGGGATAAACTTTTAATAACAGATCTACTGTTGTTCAGCAGTGTGAGAGATGCCCCAGACTGCAAGGAACTTGAACCACCTGGTCAGACCCTAAGGTTGGCCTACGCTGGGCCAAATTATTAAGTATTGTCTGTCAAAGTTGGCATCTCTCTTTACCTGACAGCTCACAATTAATTCATCTGCAAGGCTTTTTCTAATATCCTGTACTCCACTGGAGTTTAAAAAGTCAATCTCTATGTTCTTATTAGGTTCAAAGAGTTTAATTACTATATGAGGAATTAAAATAGTATTAAAGTTTTATCTTTCTGAAGATTAATTAATACAATACATAATTAAACCTTAGGTGTATTTTTAAGGGACAGCATTGCTTAGGTTACTTGAATTCAATCTTCAGCACTGACCTTGTGGCCCTATGGACAGAGGACAGGAAGCCTCCGCAGGAGAAGCCAAGAGAGCAATGGCTGGAGGACAGGAGTGACGCTGCACAGAGGAGATATATCGGGCTCACTGTCCAGTCCTATTAAACTAAATTACAGGAAAACTTTTGTTCGGATTTTCTTTCGTATGTTGGGGCTTATTCAGTTAAAAACCGTCAGAGGCAAGCCACGCAGTCTTGCTTGTGCTACTGAGCGCTTCAGGTCCTGGTTCACGTGCCAGGTCCTGCCATTGCTGGTGGTGAGGAGGTTTTGTTTCCACTCATTGAGCTGTCTGACTGTAAAATCCAGGTAGGAGTTGGGTACTGGGGGCTCTGCAATTCGAATTGAGCTGTTTGGGGGACTAAGCAATCAAAATGCCCCATTCGCACCCTCATCTTCACATGCCTGGGTCAGCTACGTGTGAATGCCCCTGTGAGGTCATTTGGGGAGGTGGGCATAAATGTCTTTTCCTTAGGAGGCAGATATCCATGTTCAGAATGGTGCTAAAAAGAGTTTATTCAGCCAGGGGAGACAAGCTCTCTGTATCATCTGTGTTTCACAGCATTGTGTGTTACTTCAACTATTAATGAAAACACATGGGTTAATGTTATTCAAAATGCATTTAGGATAAAGGCTGCATATGAATGAAACAATGTCAAAAAAAAATCGAAAAGCAGAATCATCATAAAAGCCAACTTTCTTGGAGAAATGTTGTACTGGATTTATTTAAGAAAGAAGACTCAATATTTTCTGTTTGTAGGATTTTAATGAATAAATGTTATTCCTATTTATTATTTACTACTTTCAAAATTTAATGAATAGTCCTGGTGATAATTTCTTTATTTCTATATTTATAGAAATACAGAATTTCGTACATACTGAACTGTGTTATTATCTACACATGTTCCGCCTTTCTGCAAATACAGAAATTTGGTGTTTGCCAGTTGAACTATTCATTACAATTTGAAAGTGGATAAATAATGAATAGTAATGCCATTTCTTCATTAAAATTCTACAAAAGGAAAATATATACTCGTTATTCCTTTCATGAATTCGGCCCATTGAAGGTTCATAAATAATTGTGCTTCACAATTGTGTCTAATTAGCAATGAACTTAATCCAGTGCATCCAAAAGCCTGAAGCAAAGGGAGGGATTTTTTTTTGTTGTTTTACTTCTCACTCTCAGTGGCAACTGCCTGATTTTTGAATGCACCTTTGCTGAGACAAAATGATGCATCTTCAAAGATCAATGTTATATACGTCCCCCCCCCCCCCCCCCCCCCCAAATTTGCTCTTTTAAGTACCGGGTTCATAAACGCTGTCCCCATCGAACTTAAGGTTAGCTCCACAGGAGAGCTGCAATACACTAGGTAATAAATGAATCTTAAAAATGCTTCTCTATATTGAAGTTCTCATAGAGTGCTTTTGTTCCCTAACACGAGCTTCCCTGCAGAGCTGTGCTACTGTAGGAATGCCTTGCTCCGAAATAGTTACTTCTGGAGCAAGCTTCAGCAGCGGCATCTGCTGTGGGAACTCCCTTGAGGAAGGGTTGTGCAAGAGGCACCAGGTTGGGTCTTCCCTGCCAGGGGGCACTGGTAGAGTTTCTGCACACAGGCAGAGTCACAGCTTTTCTTTCCCTGCGCTGGCTTCAAAGTCAATATACAAAATAAACTGATCATATTGTTAGTGAGTATTTCCCAACAACGCACCCTGAAGAACTGTTAGAGAATGATTTATATTTAGCCGTCCCTCTTTTCTGTATAATCTATTTTACTAGAGACTGGCTGGTGTAAAAATGGAGCTAGATGTACTAAATGTCCCATATTCTTCAGCTTTCAGTATCTCTAGTTTCTCTGATGCTTATCGCATGCCTATATAGCTGCTGCCATCGAGATTCCTCAGCAGGTTTGATAAAAATCTGAAATATATTTGTTGTTTTCGTCTCCCCCAACTAGTCAGTCACAGTAATTCTGTTGGCTTTGTTCTTTGTACATTTTCAAAGGAGCTTAAGCTCGTACTCTAACTGATTTGATGTTATCTGGTTCTTAAACCATCACCAGCTATGAAACATCTAAGTCTGTTATGAATAGTCATTTAAACAACCAGTACTTCTTTATGAGACACCAGCAGGTTATTTGATTATATTACAATCACATGCCTTGCAGTTGAACTTTACTGTTGCCAATGAAAAGCAGAGGAGAGGGAGAAGGAAAGGGAAATGGATCTTTGCTTTTCTTAGTGTCCTTTGTAACTCATACCACTCATAACAGTGAGGACACCAGACAATGTCTCTATTGAATTCATGCCATCAAACTTTTTAACACAAAACACAATATATTTTTAACTGACCTTGTCTTAGAAAACAAAGACAGACTCCAACAGATTTCTTAAGTGAAAGCCTTTAATATCCCAGCTTCGATAAAGTAAACATCGCTTTTGTTTTTCCTCCTTATCCTTTATAAAGACCAAAGGAAGGTCTAAAGACAGACTCCCTGATGGAACAAATTTAACTAAAATTACACCATAGCCTGGTTTTAGAATTATCTCAGCTCCTTCCAAACATAGAAAATAGAAAAATAAACGCTGTTTTGTCATCATACTTCACCCCTGAGAAATTCATATCCTCCAACAAGCAAAACTATGAATTAAAATGATCTTTCAGTACTACTGCTGGAGAAAGTTGCCTAGGGAAGAGTCAGGTATTAAATATATAGACTGGTTTCTGTTCCTAGCTCTGCCACAGATGTCCAGAATTACACCGGGCAAGTAAGGGACTTTTTAGGTACCTGCTCTCCCATAACAAAATCCATAGCCATGAGTTAAATACTGATGGCTTATAAAATGCATCCAGAGAGTTAGGCACAGAGAATAATAAGTGAAAAGCTGCCTAATATGACATAAATCTAAAAAACATAGTCACCCTTGGGCATAATAAAATGGGCATAATAGTATTCTCCTACCTCACAGAGTGCTATCAGCATACATTTACAAATGCATAGGTTCATAAAGACTACAGAAACAGTTTTGGAGATCCTCCTGTCACATCATCCCAAACAGACCCTGACATTGCCTGTCCCTGGAATGAGGGGTGTGGGCGGGAGAGGCCAGGGAAAACGCTGGTTATTTGTTGTTCTGGCAATTTACTGTTTTTACTTTACTATTTGTCCACCCATAAGAACGTAGGAATCGTATCCTATGAACTAGTAGGGATGAGAAGGTTAGTGTTTCCCCGTGGTTTTCCCCATTTCTCACACTGCTGTTTTTTCTAAGTCTGGGAATCATCTGGAGTACCTCAGAAGCCAGAATTCAGCAATACTGATTTGGTGTTTGTCTTTCTGTCAGGCCTCTGAGCCAAAAAAAAAAAAAAAAAAAAGTCAAAATGCTTGGTGAGGTCTAAATTCTCAGAGCAAGAATGCATATGCCTTCACTTATATGTCCTTTGCGTCCAACAGGCATATAGAGCTAAGTGGTAAAAGATCTGCAAAAGTGATTTCCCATTTGAACACGCTGTGACCTGGATGCACATGTAGGTATATTGTTACGATTTTTGCAACCTAGGTGTGGAGGTTTGAAAATATGCCCCCAGTGACCAGTCATTAGCAAAACTGAAATGAGGACAGCTTCGTGTAAGAAGCTTTCTGAATGCCTTGAAATACACTCAGCATATTTTAAATGGCTTTAATTCTACAGTACTTTTAATATAACCCTTTAAACATGAGGGAACACAAAGGGAAGGTTAATTGGAATGGCTAATTAAACATAGTGAAGTTAAAGAACGGGAACACTGGGATTTTGTTTTGATATTTAGCAACATCTCATAACCCTAAGGACATTGATTTAGCCTAAGGTCTGGTATCTTTATAAATTGCAACATAGCCGGGAGACCCAAAGGAGAGACAAAAGGGTTGAGTGCTTGTAACAACAGATTCCCAAAGGAGCCCTAATAACAATTATAACCAACATGATTATTTGCATTAGTTAAAAAATAAATCCATCTCTCAGGTTTTAGTCATTTTGTACTGATCAACTAGGATACGGAAACAGTGAGAGAAAATCTGCAACAAAAGCACACCCGATCTCAGGATCCAGAGGACAGAAATCCATATCTCATGACTATCCCTTGTAGATCTGCAGCCACAAACAGCATCTTGCCCTGGATAATGCCAGAGCAATTCAAAACATTCCCCAGATGTGTCAATGAATAATAAAAAAAATAGTGCTTTTCTAGACTTCTAAGACTTCACCAGTCTTAGAACAACTTTCAGAGAGTCTGGGAGGTGTAGTTATACCCAGTTTATAGCTAGGAAAATGAACATCATACCCAAGTCATAGCTGGCAGAGAGAAATGCAGAAGAGGTGGCTTGATGGCCAGATCCATTCCTTGTGCTTTGCTGTGTTGATACGCCAGAGACAAATCCAGTAGGGTCAAAATTGCCAGATAGCACTGAAATTAGAAATAGTGGAGCACACCAGTATTACCATGAACCTTATATGTTTTCTCGTTTTGGGACCAGGCTGCATGCTGCAGAGGGCAGGAATGCATGAGGGAAACCTGCCTGGTTGCTGTGTCTCCTGTTATTAAACTGGAAGCACAAATGAAAGCTGTAGAACCTCTGTTGGCTTTGTTCAGTGAGCTCCATTTCCATGAGAGCTGACCTTACTACACAAAATAAAACCTTGCTGTAATGAAGGTATCCAGATGGCCTTCCTAGACACAGCCATTGACTGCTGAATACTAAGAACAAAGCAAAGCAGTTGTTTGGGGTTTTTTTCTGTTTTTTTTTTTTTTTTTTCTTAGGGTTGTCTTCCCACAAACACACACATATCACAGGAACATGAAGAGCTGAATGTTTTCTTTAAGCATTTTCTTTTCTTAGCTTACTGAGAAGTTCCCATAGCAGAGCACAGTTTGCTCAGAGTTATTTACCTTCCGCAGTGCTGATATCACCGTTCAGCTGCTACAGTCTCATAACGGTGCACGGATTACAATGTCTGCTGAAAAACATGATTTCCCAGGTTCAGCAATGGCACCTAGGGAATTAAAAGACCTCTTAAGGATTAAAGTGAGATCCTAGCCATACTTACATTACCTGTGTGCCCTGCACGAGGAAGAGTTAGTATCTGTGTTACCGTTATTCATATGGCTGATGCAAAAGTGTATAATCTTTTTAGGAATGCTGACTTCTATTAATTTAAGGGTACAATGATCAGATTACTAGAATATTTATGGCATAGATGCGTAGAAGATTAATGAACTATGCAAGTGTGTTGTTTGAGTTTAGTAGCTGGACTGATAGAAAGCAAGCAGAAATACAGAGAGCATGAATAACACCTCTTGTAACCAACCCCCAAGCAATTACCTGCCATGTGCTGTGTCCAAGCCCCAATGACATGATGTGTATATTTTGCCCAGACTCAGAAAGGACAACTAAGTTAGAGCTAATTGTCCGGACAGAGGAAAAAGATCTGAAGAAATGAAGCCCTTTCTAAACTAGCAAGGCCAGATAAGTGGTGGGGCTGGGCACATGTAAGCGAGTTTTATGGTGATCAGCAACTTCTTTAAAACCAACATTGTTCTGCCAAGTCCCTGTTACGATTGTCCATTTCCACAAACAGCAGCTCTGTGATGCCATCACACCACGCCAGGGACCGTGCACCATAGCCCCAATGATTCCACCTTGCACATCAACATTGCCAAGTTCACCTTATACCTGATCTGCACACCTCTCCCGCTTGCTTCTCGCTCTGCATGGGTTTGAGGTGTTCCTGGAAGAGCTCAAGCAAGAATAACACTTGCAATCCATTACAGGCTGCTGTCTTTCCAAAGGGCCTTGAGCCTCAAGCAGAAGCAGACTAAAGACCAGGCAGGTAAACGCAGTCTCCGAATTGTAAGTTAAGTACTTGCCTCAGATGTCTTTAAATCTTGGGGAATGCAAGTGTCAGATTTTAGCTGCACATTTTATTTCATTCTGCAAATGCTGCTGCTCAAACCCTTCCCACTGACCTTTGGGCCGGCACACACCTCTCCCACTCCTGCGCGAGTGCCACACGCGGCACTGCTGCTCGCCAACCACCAGCACCGAGGCAAAAACCGGCAGAGCATGGCCCGGCCCTCTCACACATCTAATCCACCGTGGTGCCATCGGGTGCTGCTGGAAGTCCCCTGGGGTCTGTGCAGAGCTTCACCAAAGTCAACGAAGCGTTGCATTTAAAGTAGAGAAGGAAGGCCACACCAGGTTTTGTTTTGGTTTTTTTTTTTTGTGAAGCTGGAGAATATTTGGATTTGGGTCATATCTGTGAGGCCTGGTACCGTCTCTCCAAAGAAGATTTGCTGGCAATCTACCTTCGTTTAGATACATAATTCCGATTTCATAAATATGGAGGCAACATTAAATGATCATGTGAAGCTGCAATACAGCTCTGAAACAATTTGCAGCAAAAGGTATTCAGGCACCAGATAAATCTACAAATTCACTGCTTTCATTAATACTTACAGATGCTTGAGAGCAGAAGAGGCCTTTATGCACTATATGAAATATTTAAATGGAAACATATTGCCAATAATCAAATATTATGCTTGGAGAAACCTAAATGCAGTCTAAAAATTGGGAACTTACTGCTGAGATAGCAAATAGCCTGTTCTTTATTTCTAAAGGTCTTGCAAAGTTTCGTCATTGCTTTGCAAAAATATCTGTGAGAAATGTGAATCCTTCCTGTAAAATGCAGCAGGAAAGGACCACTTCCCAGCTGTCTTTGTTGCCCATTTAGAAAAAAAGAAAATGGTTTCACGATGATTGCTTTCACTTTAATTTCACCCCCCTCCCCCAATTTCAGCAGGAGATTCTGCTCCTAAAAGGGTGGGGTAAGTCCAGAACTACTCTGGCGACTTCACAGAGGCGTAAATGAGAACAGAACAGAGACAATTGCTTTTAAATGGATTAATCAGAGCAAGTTAAATAAAAAGCAGAAAATTCTGTCCCCATTTTATATTCAGGTCAGAATTTGGGGATTTGTTCTCCTCATTTGCCAGTGTTTCAGAACTAGGAAATAATATCTGAGAATTCTTTTTTCTTTCTTGACAAAGAGCGCTAGTCAAGAATTGGGAACCAGATGGCTGCTTATATATTTCTTTTTTTTATTTACTGCAATACTAAAGCCACCATAAAAAAGCAAAGTTGAACAGACAGAGCTAATAATATAATCATTCAAAACACCTGCAAACAGTGCAGATGGGCAATTTCTGTCTGCAAAATCATCAGTGAAAGACCGCCTTCCCATATGGGCAAATCTAGCTGCCTTAGAGCTTCCTAAGCTCTGTCCCTTACCTTAAGAAAACCTGCACTGAGCATATGCAGTCTTTTTATAGCAGAGCAGAAGTGTCTGTATCTGCCTGTTTATTTTAGTTAAATATAACTTACAGCGCTTATAGCCCTCTACCAGTGTATTTGATTTGCCCATTGTATGTCCCAAAAGGGCAGAAACCCTGAAGTAGTAAAACAAACAGCTTTTATTCAGGCAGAACATTTACAATTGTTAATGTATATTAATGAACCCCCAACACACAGGGTTTTTTTCTTTTATGCAAGCAAACAGTTACAGGACCCAGGTTGCTGTTGCTGGAGTGTGTGAGCACATGTGTCTGTCTTATGTGTGCATGCGTTTAATATTGGGTTATGAAATTATTACCCCCTCTTATTAAAAAAATAAATCCTCCTTCTGGCATCCCTTTGGCACATCATCTCCAATGCTAACATGCATCAAGAGAAGGGGAAGAATGAGACCCAGGGTGTTCTGAAGGTAATGCCACGGCTGCCATTGCTCCCCAACCAGGACGGGCTGATTATGCGCCACAAGACCTTTTTCACTCCCCAGCTTCCCCTCACTTGAAGTGTCAAACCCACTCCAAGCCCTGGCCGGTGGGAGCTCCCCAGCTGAGCTTCCCAGTCAGGTGGGATCCCGAATCTCTTTGGAATTCAGCATGAGCTGCGAACAGTCCTTGTGACCCCCGACTCCTCATTTCATCCCTGGCACTCTTGTTTAGGTGAAATATTCAGCTCTGGTATTAGCATTATTTTTGAGTCAGCATCATTAAGAAACCTCCCCACCTAAACTTCAGTGTTTTACATGAAAGTCTTATCCATAAATTTGATTCCCCTCCAGGATACATGATGTTGAGGAAAAAAAAAAGTGTAATTAAACACTGTGAAAATGAAAGTAGCAAGGATGTTCCAAGCCAAGGAAATCATCTGCAAGACTACTTTATTCAATGAATTCACTCTCTGTTGTGTCTTTGCTGTCTACAACTTATAAAGAAACTACAGAGCTAACACTTTTCTTTTTTTTTTTTTTAAATACTAGCTGTGGACAAAAATAGAAATCTTAACTACATTTTTACACTGCTGTTCTTGTTAGGTGTGGGCACCCACACCAACTGCTGAATAAAAGATGTTTCTTGTTCCAGAAACATACAAGTTTACTTTGAAATGCCCCATTGTTCCTCACAAATATTATTTTTCATGTATTTATTCTGCCTAAAGTGGTCTCAAAGGCAAGTCCAGCTGAAACCCAAATGGTCAGGAAATCATAACATGATTTTTGGGGGTTTCTTTTACCTCTTAAAAACCAACCTTAAAATGACTGCATTAGTGAGCGTCCACAGCCAGGACACGATGGAGGAGTGTGTGAATGCAGATCCCGCCGAGGCAGTGACCTTCTCCAGGCGTTTTCTGTGTTCAGGGTCCACACACGAGGTTTCTCTGGAAGGAGCTCATTGCTCTGACAGGGCCTTAAATTTCATTTTCTTCAAATATGCGCACAACTTTGAAATTTGCTTTGTATAAATACTTCCTGGCAGTGAAATGCAACTTCTCAAATAGCCAGTGAAAGAACGCAAAAGGAGCAGAAACCAGGCCACAAGGAATGCAAACATTCACAGAAAATATTGCACATTATGTACCTAGTTCTGGTGAACATCATCATTAGGCCGTTTCACCAGGATGTACAGCGTTAGCAGCTCACGTCATTGTTTTAACATAACTATTAAAAAGATATTATGTCATAGGAAAGGAAGGGAGGGGGAACCCAGGTAAAGAAAGACCTAGTATCTGCATTACATATCAATATAATTCTGCAGAAAAGCCAAGTCTGCTCTCCTAGCAAGAACTTGAGAGACTACGGCTTTTACAATGCCAGCTCATGTAGGAGGAAAAAGAAAGATGTAAAGCCTTTGCCAGGGCTTCCTATAGCACAGTAGCTCCATTATTATTATTAAGCATCTTTCTTTCAAAGTTTCCTGGATTTCCTAAGTGTAACAATAATTTTAATAATTACAAAACCAAGAATAGTACTTCTCTGACCGACTGTGTTCCCTGTTTTCCTCCAAGCTAAAGCTCTGCTTTCATGTAATACATAAAAGAGCAATATTGCTCTGATGAACTAAGACACATGAAATATCTAATTAACATTAAAATATTGTCTCTTGTCATTAGCTTCATTTGCACTTTAAGTGTCAGTTCTTGAGAGAGAGGTTCAGAAGCAATGACCTGGGCCTTGAATGAAAAAAAAACCACAACAAAACATGCAAGGCAGAAAAGAGGAAAAAAAGACACTGTAACGTACCACATTACATACAAACAGAACTGCTTTCCTTGGTACCCAGGCTTAAAGCAGGATTCTCAATAAGAGAACCTCTTTTCTCTCTTCGTCCTCTTTTTGCTTCCCAACTCTTTGACCTCCACTGAACCACTACAGAATAATGATTTTTGGCCACGAGAGGGGCAGGGGAGAAGGGGTGATACCCGTCTCATCTCTTTCCCTGTGCACCCACTGCCGGGCACCAGCTGCGCGGCTCAGCCTGCCCTGCTGGGCTTTTGCTTTTCTGGTGAAGAGCTGGCCCTGAGACCTTCCCTCGCCCATCCCAGAGCGCCTTGGCCAGGCGCTGGCTGGGTGGCACTTTGGGGGTGAGACATCCCGGGAAGGTGCCCTCGGGTTGCAAAAACCCTCCCATCAGCAAATGTTGAGCCTAATTGATTTATTAAAACAGATAACCTTTTTGCGATCATCCTGGTGGGAGCAGGAAGGCAAAGGAAGATCATTATTTTAATTTTAAACTGGCCAGCTTGTTAATCAGGTTTTGATTATTTATGTTGCTAGGAGGTTTGTGCCAAATGAGAGCTGCATTTATTTATTTATTTATGTGTTTGTTTGTTTTGTACCTGGCACTGAAGTATGCCAGATCCCTTCACAGCATTTCTTCATCACAACATCAGGGCACAAGCCTCACAAAACAGCATGGAACTGGATGTGGCCACTTTCCAGCCTAACAACTCGAGGTCAGGTGGAGCTGCGCATTCAGAGCTGGATTTTTTGGCTCTCCAGGACTGTGGGAAATTTGTCTCATTAGAGGGGAGAGCTTAGCTGAGATACTCAGAGCAGACACTTGCCTCCAGCCACCACCAATTAACGTGTACTCAGACACGGGTGTTTATTTCTGGACCATCTCTGGTAACAACTTCTTAAATTAAAATCTCAGGGGTCTCAAGCAGGGAAAGAATTTTTTCTGTGAAAAGAAGGGTGAAAATTATTTATACAATATAACCACAGCCCCATAAACAGAATAAACTTGCCTCCCATCATCCCCTTAGAGAGACCCACTAATTCGTTTGGAGTGTGATTACCTTTCTTCTTGTACTCGGGTTGCTTTATGGAATCTATTAATAGCTCTTCAAATTACACCTATTTTCAGTATTCCCTATTCTTGGGAAAGCAGGAGTTTTGAGAAGAAACACTGTCCTGTCCTCATTTCCTTGGCCAGGGGGGTTCTCGTCTGCTGCTCATCCCTGGGGCCAGGGAAAGATGCCTCTGGGGGTCCCATGTGCCAGACACGGCCACCAACTGTGGCCACCCTTTTCTTCCCAAAGCTGGAGCAAAGCTGTCTCTGATGCTGCAAGGGGCAATGGGGAGCAGGAGAAAAGCGGCACATCATTGGAAACACCATTCCTGCCATTATCTGTAATTTCCGTGCACTGAGATCTCTTTTGCCTAGACATCAAGATTAAATGCCAAAACATGTAAAACTAATTGTATCAACGTAATTCCCTTAGTCAGCATACTTCTTGGTTGCATTGCTGTTATTCCTTGCCATTTGTAGGTCAGGATCTAATGGATGAGCTTTACAGGCCTGCATATTTCTTTTTGGAGTTCATTAAAGCCTGAAGCAATTGCACCTTAACATTTCCATGCAATTGCAAATTTGACCTCTGGCAACAGGCCTCGCAAATCGATTCATTTCCGAACCGGTTATGATTTGTCGTCACTGAAAAGTTTTGGCTGGGGGGGTGCCTACCTTCAAGCCACACACAAACCAGGCAGCATCAAGAGACAAGCCCAAAGCAGGGCTCTGCCTGAGTCACAAGGACAAACGGAAACCAGGAGACAGTTTTGACACTTAGTAAAAACAGTTAATTATTTGAGAGTCATCAAGTTTTTCACATGCTAAAAATTGATGGCAAAACAACCAAACGCATCCTATGTTTGGTTAACACCTAAAATCTGACTTTGACCCTCTGGTACCGAAGCAAAGAAATTCACAGTTAAAGCTACATGTCTAGGCAATACTCTGTGCTTAACTCACACTGTTTTTACAAAGGGTCTGTGCACAGTTTTAAGTGCCATATGTCCAGGGTAAGGAAGAAAAACAACAACAGAAATATAAATATCTACTTTTTTTTTTTAATACAGGAATTTAAATCTTGTAGAACATAATATAGAGTAATGACTCTATCTGATTATTGGTTTTCATTTTCCCTGCTAGTTCAGTTAATGCTCTTTTAAAGTATTATAACATGAGTTAAAGGTTGTTGAGTTTTGTTTCTTTTTTTTTAATCTGTTGAAATGTCTTAAGTTTGTGGAACACAACTCCTAAATCAATGCTGATGGCATATCTAAGGTGCAAGTTGCATATTTAAGGGCTTTCTTTGGTTACAAATAATTAAAACTAGGTATTTTTACATTTTTTAAACTGAAAAGTCCACTTCTCTTGCAGTTCTGATTGCAAATGTTTATAAGTGCAAACATGTAAACTGAACAGGAAATTGCATTTATTTTTGGGTATAGCATATCTGAAAATCTGCCTCAACTGCAGAGCAGAAGCAGACTGGGAACAACTACAAGAGTAGGTCATGAGTTTGGAAAAACTCTTGATCTTAAAAATCTGTTTTATTACTGCTCCAAATTTGTGAAAATTCAGCTCTAAGCTGTGGGTAGTTGTTATATTTTTGTCTGATGGACTAAAGGTTCCTTTAATACAAAATTACATTTACTGTGTAAGTGCTTATAGGAGGTGGTCATCTCAGGTAACCTCAGCTAGTACAGTACCAGAGAGGTTTTCCAAAATTCTGATGGAATCTGAATAAGATTTTACTTAAAAAAAATGTTTTAACACCGTCCAGAAATCAGCCAGCTATGCATGCATCATTCACTCTTCTGCCAAAGTCCTCCAAGAAGTACTTTACTCCTCACTGTTCAAAATAATCAATGACAGCATATCACTGCCTTCCTCCACGCGTATTACTCAGTGCCCTACCTTTGGTTTCTCAGGTCTCAAAGTATAATCCCACAAAAGTCTTCCAAAAATTTCAGATGTGGTGAGCAACAGCAGATAAAAAAATAATAAATTCATATGCCTGTTTCTAAAACATTTGCTATGTCTGCATTTCGCTGACCAAACAAGCTCCTCAAATGACGTTTTGCCCTTTTTATGTTTGGTCCAGGAGAATAAATCAAGTTTCACATGACTGAGTAAAATAGTTCATCAAAAGAAACTTCCTTTAATGTGAGGCCATGACAGCATTACAATTTAGTTGAAAATGATAAAAGCAAGTCATGGTCCATGCCTGTGAAACCACAGAGAGATCTGTCCTCCGCGATCCACAGGAAAATTATCAGCACTGTGGCTTTTGTTAAGTCTTTTCATGCTAGATGTCATTTTTCAGGAATGTACAGTAGTTATCTTGTAGTGAATGCAAACAAAGTTATGAACTCTACAAATTAATGTAAAGATGAATATCCTGTTCTCTGGCTAATGTAATGTACAACGTTCTATACTTCCATATCAGAATTTCATCTATTTTAATATAAAATAATTATACCAGACAGGATTTCCATCTCAGACCGTGACAAATGTCTTATTGCTACACAATGCGGCCCCTGCGGTGGTCCTCATCGCCGTGCAGTGAGTAAAAGGAAATGAACTTTGCTAGCTGGTTGGACCTCAGAGGTTCCAAGGCTGTCCTGCCAGTGGCTTTTAAATGAACACAAGGCAGCTCTCAAGGTGTAAAAACATTGCGTAGATGAGGTTTCTGACTTGATTTTACTGAACTGAGAACTCTCAACAGTTCCAGCCTGGCTTGCTTTTAATTCTCCTGCTGTCCCCATGTGCACTGCTTTTTTCTGATCGTCCTGAATGGGGAGCTGGTGAGGAGACACCCGTAAATGTGCTCCTCATTCAGTGGAGCAAAGAAAAACTGCTCTGCAGACTGCACTGTCAGCTGGGCCTCTCGCGTCTAAAAGCTTCTGGGTTTGCAATGAATCATTGGCATGAAACGAAGGCAAGACTCCTCAACGCAATTAAAACAGTAGCTGTACTAGCACAAAAGAAGAGTTGCCCTTTCTGTGCACATGTTGAGCTGCCGCTTCTGGGAGCTCCTGGCTGCAGATCAGTGGAGATTTGGGTGCACACACAGTGTGATGCGGTGCCATGAAATCCTGGCACTGGTCTCCCTGAAGCCCTGGAAGCAGCACAGCAATCTTAGCAGGGCAATCCACTTTGGCTAGTTTCCTGGATGCTGCACTGATGCTGCAGATACTGCTCTGCCTTACTTGAAGAGCCTGCTTGTTCAGAGCTATCTTGGGATCTTCGCGTGATGCAGTCCAGGGGATTGTACCGGGTGTATTTTGCACAAACAAAATCACCTTATTTTGCAAGCTCTCATCTTTGGAGATTTTAGGGCAAGAAAACTCAATTATGTGATGTGAGGAGGAGATTAGCATCCAAATTCCTGTAGTCCTTTTTCTACCCATTTTGACTTAATGTGTATCCTTTGGTCAGTGGCTTAACTTCAGTGCTTCACTCATTTATCATTTGTAAAATGGCTACATCTCCTCTCACCTACATCAAAGGCAACACACGGGGCAGCAGAGGGATTTAAAGATACTTAATAACTGTAAAGCGGTGACAATACAGGAATGGTGCTAGGAAAGAACAAAGTATTACTTTGGTAGGTGACTGATTTGTGCCCCAAAGCCATTGTGAGCTGGAAGTGATCTCTTGTGTCAGCTTAGTTATCTCTGTCCACTGGGCTCTAAATACCATGTGAATAAATGGAGAAATGACAGATAGAGTATTTTTTAAATTTCAGAAGATTCTGACTCACTTTCCCATGGAAGTGAATTGCAGAGTTTAATCACAACTCGAGCAAAGGCAACACCTCCTTTTACCAATCCACTACCCAGTTAGCTCTAATGATGGCATTTAGAGATTATGTGCAGAACAGCAACTCATTCATCTTAAATCATTATTTGAGTACCTCTAGTATTTTCTCTCACTCTCTTCCTCTTAAGTACGAGCCCTCCAGTGCTCAGCATCGGAGTGCTCTTTCCGAAGGCAGTGCAAACGCAGTGCAGTCTGCAGGATGTGGCTGTGACATTGGTCCCCCAAGAGAAAGCACCAAGTCATGAAGAGAAGTCACATTGTTGCTCCTCTTAAGGAAATAACTAACTCGCTGTCATGTCACTAGCAAAAACTGAAGGGACTGTGATTTGAGGAGTGGATTTCTGAGTACCCTTCCTTGCCAGTACACAGTATTTCTGTCTTTCTCTTTTATTAACAACAACTAAATGAACCTCAAAAATTATCTGGACTGAATGACAACAAAACAAACTAAAATTAGTAACAGCATACTCATTGCCTAGGGCAGCGCTGAACTGATGGCTGATGTGATGGTGACAGACAAATCCTTATTCCCATTCTAAATTCTGTCTACTAAATAAATAAGTAATGCCATCAATAGCATTTCCAGCAATTGCATTCACCTCCTGCAACTTTTACACTATTATTGTATTGCCTTTGACTAACTCTATGGCATAGTTCGGTACCTGGGCTGACTCAGAAGTAGTACCGCAGCGAACAAGCTCGTGACAAGAGAGATTGGATCAGTTAGTTTGAAGTACTCGAGGGATAATATCTAATACCAGTCCTTAGTAGAGATCCAGTACTTGCTTTGTCTGTTATTCTTCTATGCCAACCTTTTGCAGTGTGGAAACGCTTTATGGATATTCCTCCTGTATCTCCTTGTTTCTCTCCTGTTTTTATCACATCAGCCCTGATAACAGAAAGAAAAATATATATCTGAATAGCAACCTATCTGTACAGAAAGACAAGCAATGAACAAAATGTAAGACATCACATCAGAAATAGCTAGAAGACTCGAGACAAAAATATGTCTGGATCTAGGCAAAGTTACCTGAGCCTTTCAAACTTTTTAGGCAGATAACCTGAGTTGTCCTATTTGGATATCTTTGTTGGAGTTCTCAGTGACTGAAGCCATATTTTCTCCTCGTGTTCACTAGAAATCCCAGGGTACTTTTTATAAGAACAGGGTTGAATCTGAAGTGTTTGAACACAATATGCTGTTTCCATTAACATGAAAAATGCTGCTTGCCACCTGACAAGTGCCTGTACTGCAGACTGGCTTCAACACCACTTCCGAATCATCCGCTATTGTCCCAGAATGAAAAGTGCTATATATTATATGACTTGCTGTTAGTACTTCACACTTTTGGAGTATTTATCCGTTTAACTTCCCCTCTAGCACTTCCACTTTTCTCTGGTCTCATGCTCACCGAGGAGCAGGAAAGAGAACTGAGAGCAAGTCCCACAGCTTGATTGTGCTCCCCCTTGCTCAACATCCATCACGATGCAGCATTGGGATCCCATCCCCAGGTCTATACACCTCTAAGATTCCCCTCATAGAATTAGGCTACAGTACGGTCCTACTGGGGCATTTCCTGAGTATAGACTCCTTCTCTGAGCTCCTTTGTACAGCTGGTACTTCCTAGTGAGGTTTTCTGAAACCCCAGAACTGGGGTTTGAGGCTCTAAGGTATTGCAGAACTTCTTCTCCCAGACATTGAGCTTAGCACACTATCTGTGAAAAAGAGATAGTTAATATAAATAGAATCAAATCTTCCAGAAAGTTATTTAAATCCAGCACGCGCTTTGTAGCATAATTAATAAAAATCTGATTTCCACGGAGCCAAACTCACCTTCCTTAGGAAATTCCTCATAAAATTCTCCTATGTTTGTACAGATTATTGTCCTCTATGGTGGTAATGCAGGGAGTTCTTACCTTCTAGGGTTTGGCTGTCCTGGTGAGCCTCAACAAGCAATCACTGTGCTGCTTGTATGTCAGCTTGACACTGGGTTTTTTCCTTTGTCCAGGGCTTCCCTCCAGTGCAGCTATCCAGCAAGGTTTGAGGGTAGATACATCCGTGATATATATTCATAATATCTACAACACCAGAAAGAACTCATCAACTGTACATAGACTTAGTTCCCAAACTATCAAGATTTTCAGAAAAGGCTAACAAGCTTCAAGAACTTCATCTCGTGGTGTCTCAGCTAGGATTATTGAAAGAAACCTGGCTGGTGTCCAGAAAATTTTGAGTGCACGAGATTTTGCAGCTTTGCAAAATCAGTTTGCAACATAACAAAGGACTCACTGGGAGATCATGCTGGGCTGTAAGTAGGCTGCATGGTATTAGAGAATTTAGTGGCAGTATTAACCTCTGTAACCTCACTGTAAAAACGTGAAGGTCTTCATCTAGACATAGTTTTAGCAGAGTTATAAAGTTGTAATTCCCTTTCATAGTGGATAGAAATGTTGGGTTTGGGTCACAGAAGTCCTCAGCTGGATTAGAGTCCAGGGTGGTGTTAAAGGGCTAGAATAAATTTTTTTGTATATATACATATATACACACATATGCACACATCCCTCTTCTGCATCACTTTGCACAGATATTGTGGATCACTTGTTATGCAATGACCCAAAAAGAAATTCCTAAGAGGGCCAAGAAATTGATAACAATGAAATACTAAAACCACAAAAGCATGTACCTTCTAAGAAGTAAGGGGGAGAGGATAGCCAATGGGTAAATCACTGGATCAATTTGTTTTGGGGCTATATGAAAACTCCACTTAAAAATTATGCTGTAGAAGATATCTCAATTCCACTTGCTTGCACCCTGAACTTTGAGATAAAGCAACACTTCCAGACACAGAGTTCAGTTCCAGTTGCACACAGAGCCAATGCTTTCTGTTTTTTCTAATATCTTCATTACATACTTGTGCAGCATGAGCTTGTCTATACCTGCATACGTACCTGTTTGGTCCTGGAAAAAATAATTTTGGGGTTTTGTTTGTTTATTTTAAAGGGAGATTAAAGGGCTCTAAAAACAATGAAATCAACAAAAATGAGATTAATGTGGAGACCAATCTGAAATGACTATGTCAAAACACACACAAAGATGTCCATATGTTTCAGTTAAGAATATTATTTTCTCCAGACAGTGATATATTAAATAACACAGATTTTGTAAACCTTCATGCTACTAAACTGCTTAATGCTAGGAAGTCAAACTGAAAAAGCAATTTTACTGTGCCTTCACTCCATTCTACGGACGTAGCAGGATGGATAAAGGTGAGGGAATAAAAACCTGCTATGAGGGTGTCATTACTGTGACTCACACATGGGTGTCCCCAGAAATGAGGGATTTGGAGGAGAAAGTTGTCCTTGAAGCACTGTCTTGACACTTCCCCAGGAATAGCTCTGGTTGAAGAAAGTCATGAGTGAGAAGTACCAAAAGTTGAAGTGGTATTGGGAAGATAAATGGACTGTTGCTTCTTCACGCATGGCCCTTGCTCATGAATCCCGGGGATCGCATGGGTGTTTGCAATCACATCCAGATTGCCCTCTCTGTTAAGAAAACCTGTGGATAAAATGCACAGGGTTTTGTTCTTTTCCTAATGGAAGAAATTGGTCAAGTCTACTACTTTCCTCGTTCTGCTCTTGGAAAGGAAAAGTAACATTGAACTTTTCTAGCTCTTATGCCACTACTGACAAATGACAATCCAAACACGGAGTTTTACACATGGTAACAAGAGAGGTGATGAGGCATTAGTGGCCACTTACACATTTCAGTAGTTTTGAGATAGCCTAATCAATGCTTATTTGCTTTGGTTCTCCCTAGTAGAGAGCACAGGTTACACGGGCATTCCGATGAAACACTTAAATAAGGATTTAGAGATAGAAGTTTGAAGAATTGTGACTTTATATTGGCCAACAAAAGAAAGGAACTGCAATTGTTTTGATATTTAGGATGGTTGCATAGGTACCAAGGATATTTAAGTTGAACTTCAAAAGATGTCTCTGTCTGTTCCTGTCTTTGTGTTATATTTTATTACAATGTATGGTTAGCTCTCCATAACAGATCTCTTAGAAATGAGCAAAAGCTATTGTCAGATTAACTAGACCCATATGTCTGTAGCATAAATCCATATAATGAAGGTAGCCACGCACACGGGAGGGTGAATGGATGCCCCGAACAAGAAATGGAGAGTGAGAGAAGAGCTGTTGAGCTGGAAATCCAGGAATCTTTTTACCAGCTGAAGTGTTACACCACTTCATAACAGAGAATTTGAGTTTGCGTTTGGGCAGAAGCAGGCTCAGTGTCATGCTTTTGGGTCTGGATCAGGCACAGTAATGCAACAGTCCATAGCAATAGGATACTTCGTGACAGTTTTAATCTGTAGGTTTTCACTTGCTGTCAGGAAAGCTTGTGCATCGTACAGATTGTGTGTCAAGTCTGCACATCTCAGAGGGCTCTGATGGGAAATTGAGCATGACCAATGCACCCAGGAGAACAACCGGACAAAAATGGTGTCCAGGACAGCTGCCGTGCACATCTCAGAGCCCTCGTTTTGGGGCAGAGTACTTCTTAGAACGAAACTCCACAACCAGACTTGCCCAGAGAACTGCTCCGCCTCCCAAGGAAGTTCTAGATGCAGGTACTGCTCCTTGTCAAGGATCTGGCCCTGTCTAAACCAGGCTAATTATTAAATCCTCTTCTTCCCATTAACTTGTGAAGAAAATTATCCTTCTGAGTTTGAATGGCAGAACGGCATTAAGACTATGAACCTTTTTTTTCCTTAAATCAACCAAACAGAAAATTCTCAATAAGGATGATCTTGTAATTACACACACATCAGAACAGAGAGCATGATAGTTTGCTCAGATTTCTTTGAATGTTTCTTTAGAAGAATTTGGGAGGAGAGAGGGAGGGAAGAGTTTATTGTAAATCAACTTTGGCAAGAAACTTTTGTAAAAAGGTGCCCAACATGCATTACATTCTTTGTTCTGTGTTTTTCCTACGTATAAAGCCTTGACAACCTGCTATTCTATGATTGATGCACTTATTTCTTCTAAAGTATCACTAACCAAGCATATCATTTTTATACAGTAAGTGTATATTCAATTTCCTACAGTTTGACTGCTAAACAGGCTCAGTAGTAAAACAAATATATACTGCTGCAGTGCACTATTCGGGGGACCAACTGAAAACCTCAGAATACTTTTAATTCACATCCCCTTTGCTTTTAGTGGCAATGAAATCACAGCAGGGGCACATGCCAAATATCCACATTTTTATAAAAGTTGTATTGTCATTGGGTGCAGCCTGCAACTACTGCAGACTTTGTACAATGTTAATAGGAATATTATGATTCATATATTCTTGCACAATAAGACAGAATGACATATCAGGTTTGCAGGCTCTCCTGACAAGGTATGAGGTATTTATCTGGGTTTTTATACCACACTCGTATCAGCCTAGTATCTGAACGACTATTGACATCATTATCATTCATGTATTCATAAAATATGTAGGGGTCTCCCAGTTACATTCTACAAAGTATGGAGTTGCTCCTTCAGAGTGTGAAAGAAAATACCAACTGAAGAAAAAGAATTCAAACTCCTGTTGTCTTAGTATCGGATCCCTGGCACTCCTGGACCGGGCAGGAGGATAATGGATCTGCAAGAATTCATGTATGTTTATGATGTACGAGGCATTTCAGCTGACATTGAATCAGGTCAGTGGGTCCATTGGACAGGATGCAATGTCAATGGAACTGTTATGTATTATTGATGTCAGTCACAGAATAGATAAAAACATTAGCAAAATAGCTTCCATTGCCATTTGGGGTTTTTTTTCCCCTCAAATGACAAAAGGCACCAGTCCATATTAAACACAAGAAGCCTCCAGGGTTTCTGAGTCTCAAACAGTTTTGACTTGGAGAAAAATGTAGGAAATGACAAACTGCTGCCAAAATAATATTTTTACATGGAACAAAATGGCTTAACTTCTTTCACCTACATTTTCAATTGTAGAATAAGTTTTGCCTACAAAAGAGAAACGTACTCACTCAAGGTCCTCTTCTGCAAATTGTTAGGCGTATAAGTCCTTTTACTCACTTTACGTTTTTGCTTATCTCTATGTTATATATCACTATACCAATGAATTTTAAAGGACTAATTTTTATTTACATTTAAAGCAACTTTAAACTGCCTGGTCTGTGGCGTTAAACCACATATTAGCGCTTCACACTGCCAAAGACATAAAAAGACTGTCATGCAAATCATACCCAATGGACTATGCATATACTTAAAGTAAGAGGACATGTAAAAATTAACTTAAAAGCTTTCAATGTGGATTATACACATTTTACCTAACCTTCAGGCGTGTCATATAGGCATTGCACCCTAGAGGTATATATACCACTTGGGCTGCTACCACAACTGACCTGTGCCTAAGTTAGAAGCCTTAAAACCTCCTAAATAGGTGGTAAAAACTGAGCTGCATTTGAAGTGCCATGTAAAAAGTAGCTATGTATGAATAAATATTTATAGGATTTAACACCCTGTGAGGAGGGAAATAAGTGCTGTGGGGCAGACTGTACAAACACTATGTATGGTTTCTTTGCATCCCGGGTTCTCCAGATCACTTTAGGTGACATTTTAAGCTAGTAAGTAACACCATAAATTTCAATAGGACTGCACGTGCCTAAATATAAGCACTTAAGTGTTTTACAGCTTCAAAGCACAAATCGTATACTTGCATTTGCCAATTAGCTCCATAAAGGGGTAGGGAAACATGTGTTTACCTAATTTGCATACTCATGGCTGGTTTGTGTGTGTACCTTTGGCAGGCTCATCTGAGACTTACATCTTTGCACCTGCGCCCATGGAAGATAGTTTTGTTCAGGGCAAAACATAGGAAAATACAAAGTGCAATTTTAGTGAAGAGTATCTCAAACAAATATGATAAAGTTAAAGGAAATTTACTCAAAACACGATGCAACCCTTTGCTTGTTCCTTTCTAATGAAGGGTTTGATATGGATCTTCACTATGATATGGATTTGTCCTATTGCCTGATTTCACCATGACATTCAGAACATTCTATGCCAATTTGTAACTTGTGGGCACAACAAAACCAGGAACTCCAATGTTAAGCATTTGAGTCCTTGCCAGTAAGGCCACCGGCCCAACCTCTGAAGCTTTAGGAATTTACAAAGTGAGGAGTCTTAATAATGACCTGATACACAGTCTGACTGATGCTTTGTTGACTTTCACAATAATCCTTTTTTTAAATTATTTTTCTTGCTCCTATCCCCTGCAACTTATCTTTGCTTTCTAGTGCTTTGTTTTGGACTAGGAATGCTTATAGGGTCATTAAAACCTTAATTTGTATACTGAGAGTGTTGGCAAAGATAGGCTACCACTATACATAAACGTTATCTTCAGAAGTGAAAGCAAGTAATAATCTCTCCCTCCTTACCCCCAAAGAGATACCACTAATTAGTGATTCTTTGATCCCACTGTCTCTGAACAGAGACTACTACAAGAAAGGTCATCAGGCCCCTGGCAGAAGTATGCAACCTCTTACATGTAAACCTGGGGTCACAAAGTGGACTAGGTTTTACAAAATATTGTGCACAGGGATTTCTTTGAACAATTTATTTGAATGGTTGCTCTACCCATCTTGGGTATCCATCGTCTGCCATTTATTATAATTGGTGTCAAGTCTGCAATTCTCTACTAGTTCAGAAACAGAAATAAAAAATCAATCAATAAATCTTTGAATTCAGTGGTTGCGTGGTGGTGTGATGTACTTGCTCCATTCCCAGTCGTCAAAGAGGTGCTTCAGGCCAAACTCACACGATTCAAAGGATGCAACAGTCCCTGGAAAGTGCAAAGTGTGGGGTTTGGTTTTAGCTCATGCTCCTAACAATGCAGGAACTGAATGAAGCGACAATGGGCATCTCTACATGTTCAGGACTGTGTCCCAGGTGGGCGAGAAAACAGCATTTGCCTCTGTGTCCCCTCTGCAGTGGTTCCCCGCAGTCCCAGCAGCCGTGGACAGGGCCAGCTCAGCCGCTGGGAAAGGGGCTCCTGTCCCCGTCCCCTAAGCTGGCAACACCGTGAATTTCATGTGCGCTTTCTTCATGAATATACACCTCTAATTAACAAAGGCTGCAAACCTCATGTTCCCTTTCCCAGGTCTTTCCTTCCCCGATAGCAAGTGGCCGTTACAGTTAATCTGAAGGAATTCCTCCTCGGCTCTCTGCTCAGTGTTTCCCCCTCTTCACAAACCAAACCATCTTGCACTGTAAAACAGATAACTGAAAATTTTTACGACCGGGTTCTTAAAATATTTTAAACTTCCCCTTCCCCCTGCCCAGGCCTTTTGATGTAAGGAGAAAATCTCATGCAGTGCCTACCCTTATCTCCCCAAGAGAAAACAAAGAGAGTTAAAGGAAAACGTCTTCCGCAGAGACTGCCTTTTCTGCGCTTCTCTCCCCACTGTGTGCCAAATAATGGCATCTGTTCCTGCTGTTCTTTAGCTCCCCCATCCAGTGTGTTTTCAACTTCCTGTGAAAATTTGTGGGTTTTAAATCCAAAGGTCATGTTTAACACTTAAGTTCAGTTTGGAAGGATTTGGATTTGTTCCTCTTCAAAATGTTTGGGCTTTTTTTTTCCCCAGCTTCCTTTGAAAACTGACAAAAGGCTTTCACTCGCTCTTTGCATTGTGCGTGTTTTACACACTTCAGCGTACATCTCTGCAGTTCGGGTTAATACTCTGGGAAATATCCATTCATGTATTGATAAGCATTAAAGCATTGCTGTTTCCATGCCTTCTGGCGAGGTTTGACATGCTGTTAGCAGCACACGCTCCTCTCACACTGCCCTCGCTGTACCATCAGTCTGCAGCATATAGGAATTCCCTTCATCAGGTCTACAAGAAAATTCAAGCTGCATGTAAACGAAGCCACGCTTCTTCTAAGCTGAGGCTGTTAGAGTAAATAGTCAAAATTCTACTGAAATACGTATGAAAGTTTTGCGCAAGAGGAGCTGAACTCAGATCACCAAATTCATTTTTCTTATTGCTTCAAGTTGGGCTCAAACTGTGATCCCAGAGCTGAAATGCCCATGCTCTGTCCGGTGAGCTGGTCAGCCCATCTGCTTGCCAGCTTTGTGCCATTTACAGTAGGCAGCCGGAGGTGGTTTGACCACTGATGTACTGGGGGCCTCCACTTAGTATTTTCCCTAAAATACCATTTTTAAGAAATGAGTATTTGTCAGCTGAAAGGGTGTACTGAGAGATGGTGAGGCATGATTTGAGAGAGACAGGTGGGGAACTAGAGGCAAATACATAACTTTTTACATGGGGGGGGGGAATGCCAAGACCTTCATTGTTTTCTTTTTAACATTGAGAAAAATGGGCTGTCCTTGTTGCTGAATGTTCATTTCTGTGCTAAGGAACTGGGCTGCTCCACAGAGCACTGGGCAAGAGGCCAGAGAGCAGGATTTGGGGTTCCATGCAGCCTGTGTCCACCACCCCTTCAGCCTGAGACTATTTTCCATATCTGAAAATTCATCCTGCAAATGCCATTTTAGAGATAAAGGTAAAAAAAGTCCTAAGAGGGGTAGGGTTTTAATGATGTAATTTTTAAACTGTTTCATAGGTTTCATTTCTGTTCATTTGAGAAATGAAATAAACCCCCACAATTCTGACACCCTGCGCTGGCTTCGCAAATTTTCCCTGCCCTTGATTCGCAGGAGTAGGGAAAAGCCTTCATGTCCTTTAGTCTGCACACCCTGTGGATCTGGCATGGTCTCTCTTGTTTGGTCTGAGAATCAGATGCTATTTCTGGTCTGAAGACATTTGTTCTCAATTGCCTACACAGTTCAATAGGATTTTAAGGTACATTTGTTAGGGATTATAAAGCACCTAAAGATGTATCAAGTGGAAGGGTCAATACAAGATCAGGGTGTATTGTGTTACGGTGTGTTGCATTATGCTGTACGTCTCAATTCACTATTGGAAACCAGATGTGGCAGACAAGCCCAGCCTATTTTTTGAACATTTGTAGATAACTTTGAATTATGTCATCAATGTTTAAAGATTTTCACAAAGATTTCAAGGAGTAGGTTTTCTCAAGTCTTCCAATTGCTATCAAAAACTCAAATTCTGTTGGATAATTGAAACACTCTATCCCGATCCAAAAAATAATAAGTGTAAAAAGAACGCTTACATCTTTCTTTCACAATATATACGGAGGATGGTGTGAATTTGCTACCTGTAAGGTGTATTGAATTTTTAATCATCTATATATTTATGGTAAAGAGTAACACATTACTTCTAGCACACAAAAGCTTATGGCATACGATTATCCTTAATTAATGGGTAAGTGCAAAGCTTTATTATTCAATGAAACTGATTTATTATCTTAATTCTCCAATGTTCTGCTTCATGTTTCCATTGAAACCATTGTTTGCACCATGGTAACCAGCAACCACCATATGTACGTGATCTTTTTTATGACCTATATGTAATTAGATTTTATTGTTTTCTTAAAGCTGAAGCATAGTCTGTGCAAGCGGTCCGGCTATAGCTTTCGATACCTATAAATGAGGGACGGGTGGCTTGCTGCTTTGTTTCTGTAATAATCAGGTCATGTTTTTGGTGTATTACTCTAACCCAGTGTCTATTTTTTCCCCAGCAGTCCTGCACACATCCCTCCTCTTCCTTCCCGAGCACGACGGCGCACTTGCCTACCTGTCCCTGTCTCCTCTGTTCGGCACAGCTAGTTAACTGAAAGGAACTGAAAAGAGCTGAAAGCTAGTGGGTGTCGGAGCTGCCTAGTGGAGAGATCCCCAGCTAATTGCTAGTCCTAACAGGCACAATTAGCCGCTACAAGCCCTTTGAGATGGCCCTGGGCTTCTCTCAGGTAACAGCCATCACTAGATAAAGGCTGAAATACGCTGCATTTAGAAAGACACTTGCAGACAGGGATGTCACAGGCTGCCAATTATGCTCTGCCTGTACACAGTCACTTCCAAGAACCAGACAAGACACATACACCTGAAGTTAAAGGGACAAGATGTGTACTATTTTGAACTACACAAGTGAGGGGCATGTGAAGATATAACCCTTCTCGAATTAGGTCATGTCATCTTTTCAATTATCAGTTCTTGATCAAGTTTTGCCATGTGTTTTAACATTTACTCCAAGCAGTGAGTCCTGGAAAGCTCAGTGGCAGAGGGCTGCATATTTTTTTGCTGTTTGTGATGTTACTTTAAGCACAGTTTCGCCATCACCACACTGAAAAACATGGCTTAACAGGCCTCTTCTATCCGAACAGTGATGCTCTACCCTGACGGGACTGTAATCCTTTAGCCATCTATTCCTCAAAGAGGAAGAGAGACAGATTAAGGTAGCTAAGGACTCCTTTTGAAATTAGTAAGTGCCCCACGCTCCCTTCTACCTAAACAAGTGACCTTCTCTGAGCATCTCTGGCAGTACATCCTTTCTCTCAAGCAACGAGTTTCTGTACAAAATAAAGCAGCCCAGAAAGACAGCCTTAAAAAACACATCAGGTTTTCAGAACAATTAGAATGAAATAGGGAATTTCAGGTAGATACAACATGGGCCACTAACAACAGCATCCTATAGAAAATCATTACAGCTCAGTGCATAAATATACAAACATTAGACTATAAGAATTTTAAGATCTAGATCTAAATTGTGGTCGTTGGTATTAACATACAATTTCCAAGGCATGCAAGAAACAGCAATTCTGGCCTGAATTTTCATATATTGGTAACCTAAGTTAGTCACCCACCTCCATACTTGCATATCCATTTAAAAAAAGATTCAGAAAAACTGTGTACTCACAATTTTCTCTGAAGAAAACTTCCCATTTGGTTGCTCTGAGAATTAAAATGATTCCACTGCTTACCTTCAGGAGGTCTTGTATCTCCTGCCATTCTCTGTTAGAACATCAAGTCTCCATCACGGCTGTGTTAGGAGCATGTTCTCAGGGTATTTGTCAAAATCTGTTGAACTACCTGTAACAAATAAAACTAAAATTAGGTATTTATTATACCATGTTTATTTCCTTTTTTAAATAGCATCTTGGAGACCATGTTTCAAATCACACATCATCTAGTGAAGCAGGTTAATATTCAGAAGTCAGATTCCCCAATTCCAGTTGATACCACATGGGAATGGCTCTTTCTGTTTAGGAAGCTAAACCAAAATACAGGATATTAAATATAAATTTCTGTTTTTAAGACTCAGTTTAAATTTTCCCAAGAGTTTTGTGATCTTAATATGGAAAGTATGCAAAGAGAGTAATTGCTAATTATGGAATAGTTAAATTCTGTTACAGGATAAAAATTACTTGTCACAGTTGGTTTCACCTTCCCTGAACTAACAATGAAGCTCACTTGTAGCTTTTGTTGAGACCTATGTCTGTACTTGCCTACATGGAAGGAAAGGAAGATCACCAGACAGTTTAACAATCTATGTTATCTGCAGTTATACTTTTCTTGTAATGGTCTACTGACCATTCCTGCGATAGATTTGTGAAGCAGACTCGAGGTGAAAGGACCCAGGGAATTTGTGCTTACGTTATCGCTTCCAGTGTTCAATTTAGATTCCAGATGCTTTTTATTAGTTTTTTGTTTGTTTGCGTGTTACAAACAGGTTTGTTTTCCTTATTAAAGAGTGGACGTCTTTGAAATATATGCAAAACCAGCATGCTAATATTTGATGGCAAACCAAGTAACAATCAAAAAGCTAAAAGGAAAGAATGAGTGCTCTATTATTAAACTAGCAAAATAAATAGATATACATTTTTTCTCTTTTTACAGATACATTTGCAACCAAATTAGTAACAAGATCTCCTCCAATATAAATAAAAAAGGCTTGCACTTACCTATTAATTAAGAATAATGGAATGCCATAAGCCTTTGTGTTCTAGTGGTACTGTAATTTGTTACTCTTCACTACGATAAATATATAGCTGATTAAAAATGCAGTGCAGCTTACATATATTAAATTCATACTGCATTGTGTATTGATTCACTTTGCTCATCCCGGTAGTCCACTGAATTCAAGGGGACTGAATTTTCATATATGGCCCTCTCAAGCGGAGAAGAAAAACCTCTGGCAAGGCAGAGGGGTTCAACAGGCAGATCTACAACACATGGTGTCATGGGGTTTAGGGCCACAAATCTTATGGGCTGACCTCCTTACTCATCCCAAGCCAGTTCACCCAGGTTCTCCTACATTACTTAATATGTGCTCTGCAACTTGGAATGATCAAGGATATTCGTTTCCAAGGACAGTTTTAAGGACCAAAAGGGGGTTTTAAAGGACCAAACTGGGATCTCAGAAAGCAGATTTTCCTTCCCAGCTCAAAGGCTCGGTCCGTTGCTCTGGTGTCCCATCTCCAGCTGTGAGTTACCCGAGGGGATTGTTGCCTCCAGCTCCCCCTCTTTCCCTCCTCAAAAAGTCAGCAGAAAAAATAAATACCACTGAATGCATCTGGTGAATTGCACAGTAGAGAGGAAGCTAATGTACTAAGAATAACGTCCTGGTGAAAATTACTTAAATTTCCCAAGCAAATTAACAGACGTTGAACTTGTGAGCTCCTCTGAGATAAAAAAAAAAAAAAAGGAATGGAAAAAAAAAGGTGATGAGAATCATGGGTCTTATTCAGTGTGAGAAACAGGATCATCGTGCACACCACTGTATGTGCTCCTCAAACACAGTACTACGTATGACTCCATATGGTATTGCAAACTTTGGAATCTTTTACCAATTGAAGAATTAGGCACCATTCACTACGAGGGTTATTGTATCGGAGTAAATAGCCCAATTGTCCTTTTCATGGTGACCACTCCTGAGCTCAGAAATTATTATTTACATGGGTAATTTAAAACAGATGCATTTTAAGTACCCTCTAATCTATATATAGCAGCAACCTAAAGCATTAAGCCATTGGACAAAATTAGGCTCATCGAACATATTCACATTTCAGACTCTTTAGAAATTTAATTTTTATTTTTCAAAGTCTAAGTTCTCACCCATGTGGCAGAGAAACCACTAGATATCATCTTGCTATAAATGGTTATTTGTTGGGCTTTTTTGCCTGCAAAACAAAATTCTTACAATGCCACCTTGCTGTAGCCTCTTTTATCTAATGAGGGTCAATTATCACTCTGTACATGTTAAAGTTACCTACTTAATTGCTAATAATCTTAGCAGATAAGGAGAAGTGAAAAGTTGGTTCTCCCGAGAGGAATCAGAATTTGCTCCCTAAGGAAAAGGTAGAAGGGAAAACATAAAGAAAAAAAAGGCACCAGAAAAAAAGAAAAGGTGGTTAAAGAAGAAAGCAAAAGACAAACAATACACAATATTATCCCACAGAGTGATAAGAAATGTAACGATCACGCACTCCAGAAACAAATAATGTTAATGACTAGAAGTTTAGTCACTGCCTTAAACTATATGCTTTGAGCTTTGATCTTTTTGAAAACTTCTAACTATCATCTATGGGAGTACTGGTGTGGGTTGAACGTAATGCCTGGACCGTGGTCAGCCACTGTTATCAGAATCTGGCTCTCCATACATGGTAAATTTGGCTCCCCTGAGAATCACAGACAGAGTCCACTACTGTGGACTCCAGAGGAACTGTGACATCAAGCCAAGTAACTTTCAGCATGACCCTATATTACAGTGCTGAACACAGAAAATGCACTGTGGGCAACTGCCTTAAATGCAGAAATGTTAAGCAGGAAAAAAGTAAAACCCAACACTGAAATTCAGATGAAGCTAAGATTTTTAGATTAACCTTCTTCCTTTAGAAACCTGGTCACGTATCCTTATGGGTCAAAATGACAGTTTTACCTATTAACTGTAACCAAGTGACCAGAGTGTACAGTGTCTGATAGCAGCATGATGGAGCATTTGCCCATTATAAACTCTGAAAGAAGAGTGATACCCACTTACTCTCTAACAATATTTCCTATGCTTGGACTTGAAGGTTTTAAGTATCGGCAGTTCTGGATACAGTATGGTTTGTGACATCCGATAGGGTCTTAAACCAGAATGGTATGGCTGTACGCCATAAAATAAGGTATCAGAAAACAGAGAGCCAAGGAGATAAATTTTGTGAGTCCACCTGACCGATCCAGCTGAGCAGAGTGCTGGTTTCCTGAATCCCATGAAGCAGGCATGTAAAATATCTGTTTCTTGATGGGCCTGGCAGATGTGATGCCAGAAATAATTCTACTCTGATTTATTTTTGTAGCTTTAGCTAGTTCCCTATATTAAACCTACAATCCTAAAATAATTTTAGGGCCATTTATTTTTATGTCTACAAACAGTAGAGTTACCCAAATGTTAAAAGCCTATGCATGTAGGCCCATAAAAGCACTGTTGATTAGATTGCAGTATTTCAGTTTTTAGTTATCAACACTGACACTTTTGGAAAAAATTGAGTACAATATACTTCTGTACACATAGCAGTGTTTTTAACCATTTTGTCAGGACCACGTACATCAAATAGACACCATAATAAAACAGAAATACATTAAACATACATCTGGAAGCACTTCGTAACTGACTTCTGCTTATGAAAACGACTGTACATAATTTCATCATTCACTTTAATTCAGTCACATGCTGCAGTCAATAGAGTCAGATAACACGCTGCAATAAGATTCAAGCGTAGATTTCTCCTTGTGTTAAATCCCGTCCTTTATCTGTCAGCCCACACTTGCCATCACTTGTGAGTCCCTGTTGTGGCACCAGAGTCTGCAGCAGCGGTGCTGGACATAGCAGAGACCTGGTCGGATATTGTGATTCGCCTTTCAGAATGTCATTGCTCCATTTATCCTATATCACATTTTGTGGGTAGTTACTAATAGCAATTCTAGCAGCACCGAGCAGGTTACCCTTAAGCAGCTTGACCAGAAGCTGTAAGAGGAAACCAAATCTCCCTTTCTGTTACCAGTAAATGGCAGGATATTTGCATGGGGTACCTGTTCTTTTCTTTTCACCGGTTATGACTTGGGATGAACCATTACCATATAAGCACTTCAGGATTAGAAGCTCCCACGTATGTACAGTTACTTTCATACTATATATTTTTCAGTTTCAGCCACAAAGGGTACATTTTCCAGCAGTAACAGAGACAAGAGCAGCAGATGTGGCAAAACCCCCCTACCTATGGCCGATAACATGCCTGGCAGAAGCTTGCTCTCAAAGGATATGTATTTTAAACACAAAGGTGCCTTACCTTATCTACTGGTATTCCTTTACTAATACCAACTAAATCCCACAAACGAGCCATAAAACTGGTGAGGTGGTGTGCAATAATGCATGGCCGTTTCTTTCTACTTTTTAAGAACCATGTTGATCAAAGAATGGCTGAAATGATTAGCACAGCAGACGTACTACAGCTAAATAAAAAATAGTTAGAACAATTAATCTACATCCATCTACACCGTTAAAATCAACAACAAAAGCCCAGTGAAATGTCATGAGTCTCCATGACAGCAACATTTCCAGGGACACCATTGATTATCCTATTTTATGGTTGGTGGCTGTGCCTCAGTAACATATTTCCAATCTTTTCTTAAACTTATTCAATTATAAACCAACCTAATACAGACTGATTCATAAACACAAAACCACAAACAGTTCCTTGTTTAAAATATGAAGAGACATTCTTTGACAGATGCTAGAGATTTAGTTAAGATTCAGGACAATAGAAGATTTTTCCAAATTATCTACTACTCAATGATCTGAAAATACTTGATAAATATTACATTATCCTAATTTCAGCGCTACAATCATTCGTTCAACAATCCAGGCAACTAAATAGAGGTATCCTTTTTACAAGTTGAGGAAACCAAAGCACAGAAAGACTAAACAAGTATTAAAAGAAATTACAAGATTTCTGTTCCAACACTAGAAACAAACACAGAAAATTTTTTGAGTCCAAGTCAATGTTTTAATTTTCAGCTATGCTGACTTATTGTTTCCCTTTGCTTTGCTGGAAAAAACAGAATATTTACAGACTTCCTCTAAAAAAGCCACCGTACTAAATCTAATCTGGTGAGCTCTTGAACAGAAGAACATTGTCCCTTACAGACTGACTGGCTGGCCAGTCCAGCTGGCCTGGATGAAATTTCTTTCTTGATCATTTTGTTTATAGGATATATTTTGCTTTGGCACTTCTGCCACCTGCTCTTGTTTTCCATTACTCCATGGCTGTTTAAGTGCTTGTCAGCTTCAGTCTATGCTTACCCTGAGAGCACAAAAATATTCTCTTCTCATAAAATAAACTTCAAATCATTCTTTCATTAGTCAAATTTGCTACGTTGCATTTTGTTGCTTTATAATGAAGACAGATATGCAACAGGCAATCTGTGTAACAGGGTGAGTCTCATATAAGTCTAATCAGGACGAGTCTCATATAAGTCTAACCAGGACAAAATCATAGAATCGTAGAATGGTTTAGGTTGGAAGGGACCTTAAAGATCACCTAGTTCCAACCCCCCTGCCATAGGCAGCGACACCTTCCGCTAGATCACGGATACCTACTTCACCATCCATGAGCCCAAATAGAAGTTTTTTTGCTTTGTAAATGAAGATGCCATACATGGCAAATCCTCATTAATTTGTGGTTGACTGGATGTAGACAGGTTAATAAGCTCAGCAAGTGATGGAGTAAAACCAGTGCTGCCAAATAACACAGGGAACAAGGGTACCCTACACCCCACCCTCCCGCAGAGCCTTTACAGCCCTCTGCCCCAGCACTAAACAAATGAAGCCCCACTACCTACAGCAGTGGCAAGCGAGAAATGGGACAGCCTTGTTTTCTCCTTCCCTGGGGCTCTGGACCCTGTGTTGCCAAAGAAAGATAACTGCAGTAAGACTCAATGCAAAACAGCTGAGAGAGCCGTCTCCTGCTCCCCAGCTGCAGCAGAACTGCAGCAGCAGCAGCAAGACACTGGTTCAGTAAAACCACAGATTAAGAATGATTATCTTTTACTTGGGTTTGCAGTGATCAGCAAGGTTGTAGCCAAGAGGCGACATACTTTCACCATCCTGCGGTTCCCAAGGCGGAACCAGTCACACTGCTGCTCTACATGCCAACGCAGCGAACTCACACGTTCGTTTTCAATGTGGCTTTGAGGTTTACTAAGAGGTGCCAGTCAAAGCCCTGTTGTTTTTCACCAATAGAACAAAAAAAAAAATTCTCTTTCCTCCTCTTTAAATGCAGCTGTATTTTACTGCAAAGGAGGGGGAACTGAAAATAATTTTCTGCATCAGTATTATCAATTATCCAAAGCCCATTTGCACCATTATGACTTTAATGTTCTCCCAAAAGAAATATAATTCTCATTATTTTTATTGGGTTTTATTTTTATATTGCTATTAAATGCATATCGCCAGATTCTCTGTTTTCTTAAACTACGTGGGCCAAATATCCAACCCAGTATGAAATCCTGACTTTGAAACCGTGCCCCTGGGCTTAGGTGTGTATGCAACGTGCACAATGGTGATGCTGAAATTGCTTAGGCATGGGATCATTTATATAAATAAAGCTATGTAAACAAACATTCTGCTCTTGCAGAACTGTAGCCTTGAATTTCACCATAGCCACCAAAACATACTGGGTAGTAATCATATTTCCAAACAATCCGCTTTCTTGACCAAAAAGGAGTAGTATTAGGGAGCAGGTAGTGATGTCCTTCAGCACAGTTTGTTAAAACACACTAAGTTCTTAACAGAAAAATTCTAAAAGAACAGGACCTGTTTGAGAACATGGCTTATTTGATATTTCTCTATAAATCTTTTAAAATCAAGACAAATTTGATCCCGGTTCCCTCTTCTCCAAAGGTAGAAAGGGAGGGGGCAAAATAGATGTATTCCAACAATGGACAAATTACTGTTGTGATTTTGTTGTAAGAGGTAGCAGTTGTAGGCTTTTCACATGGATATGCATATTCAGTGAGTAGGGACACCCTCTCACAATCTAGTTTTTACCTGTTAGAGTTAATATTCAGGTGACATTCTTTTTATACATTAAAGCAAAAGACCAGACGTTACCGAATCAAACACTTTTTCTTTTGAAGATATTCACCCACCTCAACCATAAGTCCGAAGCAGGCACTGGATGAGTCGGAAAAGAAGTTTTCCAACGTGCTTGCCTTGCTCTAAGTACACTCACTAAAGAAATCCAGAAATAATATGTTTGAATGCAAAATTTCTCCTGCTCCAAGCCTCTTATTCATAATATTTCTGAAAGCACAATTTACCAGGGAAATCCCTCTCTCACTCCTCCCTTGCCGTTCCCTCTGGCATGTTTTGTGTCCCTGCCTGAAGCCTTGGAGCCCAGTCTGCCAGTGGCTGCCGGCTGGGCAGCCTCCCCAGCTGCTGCTCTTTCTCCAGCCCAGCACACTGGTGCGGGGACTGCAGCACTGCCCCATGTCCACGCAAGCTCTCTGGTCAACATGAATAATGGAGCTCCTGGGCTGAGTCAGGTCTGAGCAGGCTGGATAAGCCCTCTCCCTGGACCTACACGATGGTCCTTAAGCAGGCTCCCAATGCTATTTTAAACTTCACTTCATCATAATGATAGGCTACAAACGAGCCTCCTATGAACATAATAAGCACAGTGAAAAAGATAAACTACTTTAAGAAACTCTATGGCAAATACCAACTGTAAACGGGACATAAACCAGTAAGGCCATGTATTCATCTGCCCCCTGAAATTGCCATGTGTGTCTGGCAGAGAAACTCTCACACGCCAGCAGGCATGAAAGGGTGGGTATAAAGGCTCCACTGCTCATTCCTCATTTTCAGTTTTACTTACAATCGAGTGCTCTTCCGATATAGAGATTTATAAGGCTTCATTGTTTCATACAGTAGTAGCTGATGTATCAAACCTTTTTTTTTTTTTTTTTTCATTCTTTCTTTTTGCCTTACAATTCCAGCTCGGAGATTGCTGTTTGCCTTAATGAATTTTGTTTGCATAGTTGACTGGCATCAGGTTAAGCAGGTATTGAAATGTGATATAACAACCTAATCAACCGTTAACAGGTATAGAAGAAGCCCTGACAAGGAACAGTCTGAAACCCGTTTATGATGAGATTCTTTCTGATAAGAGAAAGAAGAGAAGTGTAGGACCAATTTATGCATAAATTGGTCACATTTTCACACCTAGCCCCAATTATCTAAAAAGGGTTTAACATTGTATTTATATTGATAAGCTTAACAATGTTGAACCACGACTCTGGGATGATCTGTTACAATTCACATCCAAAGCGACCAGAAGGAATAATTGGAAACCCTCCAGCATTTCAAGAAATAGAAGCAGCCTTGAAAAAGATGAAAACTGCCGTACAAGGTCTGGCTTTTGCTGAAATTACAACATAAATTCCGAATGAAGGATGGCCAAGAATAATTCAACAATTACAAATTCCCCTCTAAAGACAGAGGGAATGCTACAAGATTAGAGAAATTGAGTCATCTCAAACGTCTCCAAATGAAAAAAAAACCCTGATAGTAATGACTACAGGCTGCCTGAGACATTTGATAGACTGTATCACTGATTGATTGCACAGGGGTTTTAGCTGAATAACCAGTTTTTATGCTATGAATATCAATAGTTGGCTACATAAATAGAGGGGACACTTGCCAAACAATTATGGAAATCCTCATACTCATCACCAGTGTGTAAGTTAACCTCGAGGTATATTAGACTGTCTTTAGTGGGCTAGAATCATTTTGACATATTCTCCAAGTCAAGAGCGCCCATAAATGCCTAACTGATTTCCCGTACAGGCCAGGCCAGCAAGGCCAACTTGTCACGTGCAAGTATCTCAAACAACAGAAAACCAAATATCTGCCCTTAAACCCCACTTTTACTGATGAGATTGTGATTCCTCCTACAAACCGTTTCTGTTTTCCAGAATCGACTCATACAATGAAGAGGAGGAAGCTCTCCCCTGAGTATTGTCTACAAGCAGCAGAGAGAGTAAGGTGAAGCCATAGGTGGCACCCCAGATTTTATGGCAACAGCATTTATGAGGGTCCCACCATCAGTGTTTCCTTTCCCATCCCCAGATACTGGCAGGGCAGCCCATGCCACTGGCCTCCCTCTTCAGGGATCACTCCTGCCTCCCCCTCCCATCTTTGGCTCTTCCCCATTCCCTCCCTTCTGCAGGAGTGGTTAGACCCAGGCTGCGCTCTGAGCTGGCACCCTTGTCCAGCCACATTTAATTTTACATATGTGGCTGAGAAGCCTTGAGCCATCACAGGGCAGGTCTATACTGAATCATGCTTTTAAATGAGTTTTTTTGTTCCGTGACAGGTCTAGAACAATAAAATAAACTTCAGTTGAGTGAAGACAATCTTTTTTTCTCAAAACCACTGGTAATCTGGAAGATTAGAAAAGAAATCCTTTGAGGACAAAGACGCTGTATTTGTTTCAAAACATATTTTCATTTAGATTAAAAGTAAATGAAAAAATAAACAAAACAAGAAGGAAAATTCAGAACAAAGTCAAGCGAAATAAAACACCGTTTTCTGTTTTGAAAACATCAGGATGAAACACTGTGAATAAAAACAGTGAAATGACATACTTGGAAAACACAGGGGTGAAACACTCAGGAATTTTCTGGATGTTTCTGTTACCTTTTTTCCTCTTTGTGAACAACTTAACTCAGCCAAGAAGAATTTAATGATATTTTAGCATTGCAGGTTCTCTGTTTTTCACACACAAAAATATAAAAAACGATTCAAATAAAATTTTTTTGCTTTGTTCTACTTGTGAACCGACACATAGGCACTTACACAGCTGATCTGGAGAGGTGCTAAACACTCTCATCAACCATTGATGACAAATACAAAATTAGAGCTCATCTTTGGAGACATGCTGATGGCAATGCTGAGTCCCATCTTGAAGCCAGCCACTGAGGTGTCTGTTAGGCTATTGCCCTCCCCCCTCCAGATCAGGAACAATAAGTCCCAATCAAAGCTATGTAGTTTCTTAGGTGGTAGTAGCGATGGGGCCATAGCCCTCTCCAGTATGCACTGATCGACATGAGCAACATTCGTCATCTCTGGTTGCTCTCCCCCACCTCCCCAGAGACAAAGTGTGTGGACCATTTTGCTACCATGGTCGTTCCTAGTCTTGGAAGTCACCCAGATCCCTAGTGGGCTAAAAGGGCTTTGCACAGCATCCAAGAATTAGATATATTCCAAATCACAGCCAATACTCCAGCCTCATTTTAGATGGATTATTTTTAGGCAGGTCTTTATTTAGGTCTTACAGGCCCACCTGTAAAAGTTGGTTTTATAATTGCCAGATCTGCCTGCTTAGTACATGACTCGACAACTTTCCCATGAAAATCAGGTCATCCCTTATATATCCATCGGTAGCTGGGTGCCTTAGTGCTCAGAATTGCATAAACAGTGCCAGTGTAATTTAAAACTATGGTGCCAGTGCCTTATTTCTAAGGGATTTCAGGGGTGTGGATGTGTGCTACAGAGTGGGCCAGGAAGAGAGTCAATAATTCATAATATCCTTCCACAGGGTACTCCTTAGAGGATCTCTAAAGTACCTCACTGACATTTACTAACAGACCCTTAGAAGACTCTTCTTGAAAGGCACAAAGACAGTATTATTGTCCCATTTTATAGAGGGGAAACCTGAGGTAGGAATTTAAAGATATGTACTATCTCACCAAGACATTAAATGAACAAGCCAAAAAAAGACTCCAAGCATTTTTCATTCCTGAGGTGAAATTGTACTGGAGTGCATTTCTGCGGGAGCTTTTGCTTACAGCCAGCAGGAATAGGCAGTAAAGGCGTAGCTCAGGTCATCTGCAGTGGGTGAAGTCACAGACCTGAGTGTGAACAATATTATCTCTCCAGAAAACATCATTACCATAAAGGAGAGATCAGGGGTCTACAAGAAATTAATCAGAAATTTCCATTTTGTAGGCTTGGCACATGATGGGTAGCAAAAAAATAAACAGACCATTACAAATGTCACCCTGGTCGGACACAGATTAAAATCTGAAAAGGTAACTGAGCTCAATCCCACAACATTTCGGGGTTGCAGCTCTTTGCTTTGGAAGTGTTGCTGCCCCTATCCATCCCTGGTGATGGTGTCAAATCCCAGAAGCAACACATCATCTCCTAGAAATACCACTGCATTATATTTATATTTGTCCTTTTTAATTGAATATTCTTTTTTCCACGGACATACAGAGGGAACTATGTCACTTGTGTAAGAGTCGCATATATTTTAAAATATTAAAAATCCTTGCAATCAGGAAACAGAAAGGAAGAAAAGAAGGAAAGTAGGAAGAATCCTGTGCCGTGCAGTAAGAAGGGTGGCCGGCAGTATTCATACATTTCTCTCACAGGCACATTAGCACGTACACCTCAGCGTCTAAAATCTTCCACACCTCTTAGTCACTGCCATCCCGTAAAGCTGACAAGTACCCAACGTGACCAAAGCTGTGCCGTCTCCCCTCCCACTTCCCTCCAGCCAAGCCCAGCGCCCAACGTTGGCCTGGCAGGAGACATGCACAGATGGAAGGCGGCAGCCCTCCCGGATGGAAATACAATGCAGTTGTTCCCCCATGTCTCAGGAAACAGTTAAAACCACAATATTTAAACACTCCTGCCCACCTTTGAAAGACAAAACCACTGCACTGCAGTGCCGGGACATGGAATTAATCCAACGTGGAGGTGTGGCGCTGAAAATCAACGTTTGTAGGAGCAGGCAAAATCCAAGTCGTCTTTTTTTTTTTTTCTCCCTTCATATTTTCATTATTAAATAAAGTATATAATGATTTCAGGTGCAGACAAACTTGTCCCTGGTAGTTTCTGTGTGGTGATGCTGTACAGCAATGAATTTCTTACACTTGCAAAACACTTGTTGGATCTTTGAATCATCCAAAAATATGAAGTAGGGCAAGACATTCCCGCCGTTCATCTTCACAAAACATGATGTCACTTATGTACAGACTCTTAATCCTATTCCTCCTCCTATTTTCCTTTCAAATATGTGTTTTGTATGGAGTTATCCATCAGACAGCACATTGTCAATGAGATGTGTCATTGCTCTGTGTGTATTCTGATAAAATGAACCTAATGCATATGTAAATCTGCCTTCTCAGGAAAAGTGTGCGGAAACACATTTGACTTGAAATCTCTCACTGCAAAAAGATTTAAGAAAGGTAGAGATGAAAATTTCCCAATTGTGAGACTGCAGCAGCAGCCCGTGAGATCTGAAGTGCAGAGTCTGTGGAGGGACCCCCACGAAAGCTGTGGTGCCCACTCGGCCCCATCCCGCCTGGGGCAGCGCCACTCTGCAGCCCCATGACACTGGGGATGGGCAGTGGTGGCCCCAGCTGCTGATGTCCCCTGCTCTCCCACTGCTCCCTGCCGGCCATCCAGGGGCTGTTGAGGAGGAGAAGGCCCTCGCCCCGTCGCACTGCAGGCGCGAGAAGCGCCTGGGGGCAGCAGCCACGTAACCTTGTAAGAGCACTGGGCAGCCGCGCTAATAAAATCATGCAGACGACCATCACACGCTGCTTTCAAAATATTGTGCTGCTAGGGACTGTCGGAAAAGTGATCACGGAGACCTCCGTGAAAAAAAACCCAAATAAATCCTGATCATGGTAACACGGATTTAGCTAATTGATTTTTTAATATATTTTTTTTTAAAGGCAAAACCATCAGCTTGTTTGAATGGACTCTTAAATATAACCATTTACAATAATTTGTACGAAAAACAATTTGAGGAAAGGATTTAAAGATATCATCTGGCAAATTGTTTTGTTGACAACAGATAGGTATTAAGTGCAGTTTATCCTGGCCGTAATTAGGCACCGCTTTCCTAGCTTTGTGATCATAACAGGGGGTTTTTATTATTATTTTTAAGAGTTTACAAAACCACCGTAGCATTAATAAACACCTTCTGAAAAGAGTAAAAATGGGCATATAAGGACATTAATGAAAAGTTCATTCGAAATTAAAAAAATACATTCCTCTCATAAATAAGTAGCTCTTACGCAAAATAAAATATATAACTGATTTAAAAACAACCCAGCAAAGTTCCTACCAATGCACAAGTATGCACCCTGCTACCTGTATGGACAGAATTTGCAGGTAGAAGTATAAGGACCCATAAGGTGGAAGGAAATTTCTTTGTTATGCCATTACGTACCTGCTGTTCTAAAAAACAGTATTTCTTAGTTCTTAACCCAAAATCTGAGTTTGTATTACATATCTTAAACATTATAGACTACATATACAAAGAAAGGTTTTCTGCTTTGTGACACCATTTTTAGGAGCAGCTGATGGCTTTGTGTAAATCTGCTCCCTCGGAGAGCAGGGAGGGTATCCTTTACAGAAGAAAAGTGAAACCCAAAGCTGTCTGTTTGTAAAGTATTTTTAGGAGAGCACAGCTGTCTCTTCGGTTGGAAAGTGAAAAATATAAACACAAGACCTTTGCGATCTGAAAATATGGTAGTTTTTAAGCTACACGTTTTAAAAGAATATCTCAAAACCTGAAAACCTTCTGCTGTATCTTGCTGTTTAAAGTAACAAGGTGCATCCTCCTTTACAGCAAGTAATATACTAAATCGCTTGTACTGCATATTGCTCAGAGTATGTTGTGCCTGAGTTCAGCGAAGGGCTTTGCTTTTGTTTCTAAGTGTTTTCTTGTTTATTTGAAATGGCAGTATTTACATCTCATAGCTTATTAACTCTAATCACCCAGTTCAGTGATTAAAAAAGGCAGAGTTGTCTACTGACATTGATCACAATACAAAAAGCCATGGTAAAAAGAGTCTAATGAAATATCTTTGTAAATTGTAAAAAAGGATAATTATGGGAAGAGGAAAGAAACCCCTAACTGTCTAGCATATTTCAATGAAATCAATATAATATCATTCAATTAAGTAGCAAAGGAAAGCTAGGAGATCATCGGGTTTGACAGGACATTGACACACATATTAATGCTTTTGCAGTTTTCAGATGACTTCATGGGATGATACCTGAGATAAACTCACTTTCTTTTTTTTTTTTTTTTATCATCACTCACCCTTTTATATAAGGAGTTGGAGAAAAAAAGGCAAAATGAGTCACTGGCTGAAAACAGAGCGGGCGACACTGAAAATCATCTGCTGGAAAAGGTGACTTTTCTTCATTCAGAGGAACTTCTTTTCCTTTTGGTGGTAACCATTTGTTGATCATTTCATTTTATGAGATTATTTTTGGAATAGAAACACTATATATTATGACTTTTCCTCCACATATAGTATTGTTCAAATTTCAAAAGACACTATATTTGATAACTAACACTTATTACTTACTGCCCTTTACAAAATATTCTTGGCAGAAGGTTACAAACTGACATTTCCCATGAAAATAATGCATTGTCAAATAAGAAAACTGCAGGCTATAATTTTTAACACATGTATCTATTATTTTAAACATGAAACATTGCATCAGTTTGACATTAATTTATATAATAGGGACAGAAAAGGATAATGCAATTTTCAGGGGCTATCTACATTTAATTAACTAGCAGCAGTCGCCTGTAACAAAAGAAAACTCCGTTACAAAAAATAAAGCCTGTTTGTACACCTTCTATCATGTATTATTGAAACACATAATGTCATTATATGAAATAATAAGTGCTTAAATAGAAGCAGGAACTAATAAATGCAGACACAAAACTTTCATAAAAGTTTGTAAATACAGTATTGTATGGAAATTCTGATGCATATTAGCTCTCATATGCACTGTAAAATGTTTTATTATGAAAAAAGTGGGTAAGATACTTATCTTTTAAATTGGAGTTTAATATTTTATTAGTGCCAGGCACATAATTCTCATCAAATGGCAGGAAACTCTTTTTTGTATGGATATAAATGTCTAGAGTTTAATATTTCAAAGATAAGTACCTACTACTGCGTCTATCACGCTGCAGCTTAATGGAATTTACTTTTTCTTAAATATTTATACTGTATGTGTGTTTGGTTGTCAAATGATTGTATAACTACTGAGGCAGAATTGATAAGCTGGGCAACTATCTTGTGAATTTTTATTTTTAAAATTTGAAACGTTTAAAATCTTGAAAACAATAAGGAATACAGGATTTGAGAATTTTCAAACACGCAATTTTCTTGGAAAAATACCGTTCTGTAATTGACAAACAAATAAAAACTTCTTCTAAGTGAACCCTAGATTGCAGAAATCATCTGACTTTCCCCAAACAAATTACATTTAAAGAAAAGCAGAATGACATTAACGAGAAATATTTCCTGCGAATCCAAAATACACAGTAGTGAGCAAATTAAACTGAGACCAGTCTCTGATATTTCCAGTGTAATGTACAGAGAGCATCATTCAGGTTCTGCAATACTGCAAACTATTTCATCAGTTCTGAGAAATGCTTTCTGATCCATGCTGATACAATTACCTAGCCTTTATTGGCAATTTAGACCTGCTTTTAGGGACATTTTAGAGCAAATGATGTTTTCTTGATATTTTAAAAAAGCAGCACTATTTGCTATACCTTTGGGATAAGGTAGAAATGGAGTTAGAGGCTCATTAAATATCTGATTGGTACAATGTGGTTTTTGTTACTGTGGACTAAACTACCAAAAATGAAGATATGTTCCTGGAGGTTCTGCTCCCCCTTGCAATCAAACAGCATTTTTATTTGGAATATCTCTCTAAAATATCAGCCAGCATTTACTACTACTGTACTACTTACAAGAGTCTTAAAATCTGCCTATTAATTGAAAGATGTTGAAACTTTCTTAATAAATTTTTAATATGAGCATGTGTGAAGGGCACACCACATCTTTCTTTGTTCCTATAAAAACGTGATGTCCAGACCATGACCAAGTGAGCCCGAATTCCTTTTGATGTTTCTGTAAGTAGAAAAAAGTGAAGCAGTTACAGAGATGAAAAAAAAAAAATAAAATGAGATACTCTTAAATGTTCTTTACGTAGGGATTTAACTGAAATGACATCTGAAACTAGGCAACGGTCTACTGAATGACACAAAGCCCAAAAGCTCCTACCAGTTTGCCTCGCAACTGGTATAGCTTTAACTTAGAGACTTAAAGACAGCTGCAGTAGCCTTAAATTTTAGAATTTAATTCAAAACCTGCTTTCCTAAGCACTGGTAAGGCAGTTACATTAGGTCCTCTTGTCCCGATTACTTACAATAGCGTATACGGTCAAAAGTAGACTGAAAAGATATAACATTGCTTTGATATTTTCAACTGTTTTCCATTTTCCCCCTGCCTTTGGAAAATTCACGTGAGTGTTTCTGAGTTCTCTATATTGCACAGCTATTTTTATGCCATATTGGTCTGAGTAAATAACACACAGGAAAGTGTGATAAATCAGGAGTGCACCATTGTGATAAATAAAAGCTGATAATTTAAAACTCTTTTAGCTAGAAGTGAGATGCCTCGTGAGAATACTAGTGTGGTAAATAAAATCTGCTAATTTAAATCTTTTAAAATAATGCTTCCTGCTGTTAGCATCCAGCACACAATGTCGCGGGGCGGTTGTTAAGCAGCCCTGTCGAGGAGAGGATTGCATCACTGTCACCGTTACCAGGAGGAAAGTTTTGTACTGCGAGTTCCTCCAAGGAGACGCAGCAAACTCTACAACTGCTTACTTAGCTGACACGTACAAGCCATTCGGTGTAAACAAACGTATAAATAATTTGACTGAACTTGAAACCGTAGGTATTTGTGGGCCTGGCAATGCTACAATTACAGTCCGCATCATCGAAATCAGTTTGAAGGAAGCAAAGTTGTGCTGTAGCTTGCTTTTAAAGCAAAGTGGGTTTGGCTTTTTCAGTCTCAGTGGTTAACAGGCAGGCAGGGAAATGATCTGAAAGTCGCCTGTTCTGAATTAGACTCTCATCCCCCAGATTAAGAAAGATTTTAAAGCCCCAGTTTCGGAAAACTAGTTAGACATCTCATTGCCAAAACATCATCTTTGTCCTTTCGCTGCCCATTGAAGACTTTCTAGCCGTAAAACAACAACCAGCTGGAAAGCCTAATGCAGTTTGCATCACTGTGGGGCAAGAAAAACAAAAAAAAGAAAAACAAAAATCTGCCAGAAATGCAGCCCCGCCACATTGCTGGGGAGGTGCAGGGGGGCCAGGACATGCCCTGCCTGGCACAGTGAAAAGAAAAAAGAAGCCCCCTAAACTCCCCTCCTCCCCAAAAGGCAGAGCCTGATCAACAGTCACACGTCCTTCATTTGGCCTTATCGTTTCCCTTAAGAAAACGTCACCTGTGCCACTGCAGCTTTAAGCAACCAGTGCCTGACGCTCTGTGCTTCAGTGACCTGTTCCCGCGAGCCCCCCGCCTGCCTGCGCCTACTGTGGGGTGCGACAAGGGCTCTGCGGACATGCCCTGCTAATTTCCCTGGCACAGGGTTCATATTCTGAAGCCACGGCCTAGCTACTGTTGGAGAGAAATTTAGGGAGAATTAAAGAACTCCTCAAAAATGCGTTTTGCTCTTTCCTGCACCACAGATTACTGTTTACACTCTTAAAGATGGAGTCCAACATACAGGTAAAGTATTACCGCTCTGGTTGCCTGGCCAACCTCAGGAATACCCATAATGACACACAAGGTTTAAGACCATGCATTATGCAAAATGTTGAGATTTGGTTGGCTGGTTGGGTTTTTGTTTTAGTTTTTTGTTTTAAAAAATACCAAAGACTTTGAAAAGTGAAACAAATACATGGGCTGCCAAGGAGAGAAAGATGTAACCTGCTGGGTATGAGCTCGGCACTGCCGAGTTTGACACGCTCACCCAGCAGCGTGGAGGGCTGTGAGATCCAGGACATTCTGTCTATGCTAAACAAAACTTGGCCAGAGTTTGTGTCAGATGTTACCTTTCAACTTGGAATTTTTGCAATTAGCAAGTTTTTGTTCTCCTTAAAAAAACAAACCAAACCAACAAACTTCATAGATGCACCTGTATTTTACGTTCAGTGTACACTACTCACACTCACAGGAGCACAACTACCGGTGCAATTTTTAAAAATGCTAGCAGATATCTGGGAAAAATAGCAGTGGGTGAACATACGAGTTATCTTGCCAAAAGAGCTCAGAATTTGGTAGGAAAATACAGCATATTCAGGGGGGGAAACTCTTATCCTACAAGTGCACATGAGCAAAAAACCCACATCTCCACTCTTCAGAGGAGGGAGGTAGAGAAGAGGGTCAGTGCCCAGCACAGCAGCTCCTGGGGCTGAAGGAGGGGAGACAATGGCTCCCAGCACAGCAAGTCAGCGGGATCTGCGCAGAGTTCGAAGTCATAACTAAGCTGGAGGGAGGAAGTTCTCCAGAGGCTGCACTGAGAAAGAGAAATGAGCTGGAAAGGCCAGTACGAGATGCACAGTGCTCCTGTGACCAGACACACAAAAGACCTGTTTTTTCCCCTGTGCTTTTAAGCAAAGGGCATTCAGAGGAGCAGTGCCACAGTGGCTGAGATCACAGGGATTAACAGCGCCTGCCCTGAAGAGCACAGAAATTATCTCATGCATTGGGCTACAGAAAAGGACAGGAGGCCTTGGCAGCCCCATCTGCGAGTGCCAGGGCACTCCTTCCTTCAAGGAGCATAAATATTGCAACTGTATCTGAGGACCGCATGGTTCCCATCAGCATCTCTGCGGATCAGGGGCACCGTTGTCATAATCAAGCAGTCAGCCTGCTTCTCTGAGCAGAGATTAGACCACTGCCACAGCAAAGTTAGACACAGTTTGGAGAGAAAAACAATAGAATAATTGTTGCAATGCCATACGGCATCTGTATTAACATGAGCAAATTATTTTGGTAGGGATTCAATTTCATAAATGTGGCTTCAAAGGCTGTTCCACGAGCACTATAATGCTTTTTTCCTTCTCACCAAAACGAATAAAAACTTTACGACATGTTCAGCACAGTACTTAAGTATTTGTTTTGTTAATTTCTTAAAACAAATTGGATTCCCAGTAAATACAAAACTTGGACAGCTGCATTAAGCAAGCAGTGGGGAAGCAATCTAATAATGATTATCATGCAGAAGCACACTACAGAAGAATTCCCAGAATTTCATCCAAACTGTTATTTGCTCTATTATAAACCTTCTATAAAACCCAATATAAAAATTCCTGAAGGAAGAGAGAGCATTTTTAAATATTTGCAAATACCCTCCAATGATTAAAGAAATGTGTGAAGGATGAGATGTTAACGAATGACAACAGAATTAGGAGATACTGTCTTTCTCCTTGCTTTACTGCACTGAGAGGGAGTCGGAGCAGTTGTAGCCATTTTCCTTCCAGCTGAAAGTTTTTGAGGCCAGACCACCTAGCTTTTGATGACAGACCCTGCAGGACTGACTTGCCCCAGGTTCCTGCATGAGCTGACACTGCGCACAGCAGGCCTGGGGGGCTCGACCCCATGGTACATCTCATTCGCACGATGAGGCTCTGGGACTTCAGCCATCAACAGGTGTTGGGGTGAAAATATCAGAAATGCTAGACTTGTGGTCTCAAAGAACATGAGCACGTGGGACTAATGAATCTCAATACCAGCCGGTAGTGCCTGGATTAGTGCATAAGGATTATTGTGCACTTTGTCTAAATTTCTTTACCTACAGCTGCAGGGCAGGAGGAGACAGGACTGGCTAATGCTCGCCTGGTGTTCTCACCAAGCGTACAGGTACTGATGTACAGACCTGCGCTGACACAACAGCACCGCATCTGGACAGCAAACTCCTCACCTGTTGTCTCTTACCTTTTGCACGGAATTTGTCTTTCAGAAACAAAAGAGCTGTGCACAGCAATTTTCATAATGCTTCAGGGGGACTCGTAAGCTTTCTGCAGTGATATATGAACTCCCTCCCCGTGGTGCTGCCAGGAGAGAGGTCAGCGAGGAAACACCCCGTACAACCGATTGGGTTAGAATATCCACAACTCTAATTATCATTTATTTAACCTTGAAAAAAAAATCCCATCGTAAAGCAGAATATTATTAAAAAAAATTAAAAATAAAACCTGTCATCCCATGGAGCAGCCCCTTGGGGACTGAACAGCTAAGGCAGGCTCCCAGAAAGCGGGGGTTTGGGATCTTTCCAAACAAAAAGATTTGGCCAAAAAATTGAAATCTCTCTTCTGTGAGTAACTAATTAGACTTTGACAAGTCTTATAGCCATTAACAGCCCTCCGCAGGCCTCCTCAGGGCATGTTTGCACATGCAACGTTATTTTGGCGAGCCTGCAGCCCCAGGGAAGGAGGGGCAGTGTCCATGCGAGGCAGCAGCACCCAGCTGTGCCTCGGGCAGTGTAAAGCTGGTGCTAATGAAGTGGCCTCCCAGAAGAGCCGCTTGACATGGGTGCAACACTGTAGTGACACTTCTCCGTGGCCAAGGGTTTCATCCAGGATAGCTCAATGATTTGTGCACCTTGCTCCTTTAACTTCTTGCTCTCACTATTCTGCCTAAACCAGTCCTATTCCACCCTGACCCCATGGCTGAGTTGAAGACAATCAATACACCTCTCCTTGTTGCTTTTGCTCTCCCCAGTGGCCACTGCCACATGGACTCCCTATAAGCTCTTGGGAAATGAGCAATGTCCCTCACCTGCACACAGGCTGAACAGGGACTCCACAGACCACCATCCAATGGCTTCACCAATTTAATACACCTGTCACCTTTGTAGCACCCAGCTCAGATCGGAAGACACAATTTTCAACCCACTCACCGTGTTACAGCAGATGGTCTTCTGAAGCTTGTATTCTTCCCTTGAGGATTCAAGAGCACAAGCCACCACATGGATGTGACATCTGATTATAGCCAGCAGCAGAGGTAACTGCCTGTAGGATGTGGAGCCACCCAAGTCCCATACTATGCTCACGTACAGACCCTATAAAACATAATCCTAAATGTGTGCATACTTGGAACAGGAAAAAAAAAAGTAATCTCATTTCTACTAGCATAATAAAACATGCCCTTTTTTACACAGAGAAGGCTGCAACAACTGATGAGTTTCCACATTTCTCAGCCTAGGAAAGGAAAGCAGATATTTCTGTGGAGAGCAATCAGGCCACCAAAGGGAATGTCCTGCACTCCACCTCCATGCTGTCAGGGATGGAGAAGAAAGGCAAAGCATGCTCAATGACCATGGAGTAAATCCAGGACAATACCATCAAGTTAATAACTACCCAACATTATGCAAGCAGTATACTAATTTACCCACAGGTTAGAAGTGTCTACTGCTGTTTCATTCAATAATAATTTTTGTAAATTTGAGAGCATAACTGTAATCAACCCCAAGGGCATGGTGTTTCTATTGTCACTGTCACTAAACCCCCATACTTATTCCCACATGGCACAAGATATATTTAATTTTCTCACTCACATACAACCTGGCTTCTTACAAATTTATAAAAAAGGTTCAGGAGACGGTGTTCCCTCCCGGACGTGGTTTTGTACCTACAGATGTGCACCGAGGCAGAAGGGCCTGATGCAGCTCCAAGGCATGCCGGGGCTGCTCTCCATCACAGCTTCAGGAGACCTCCCTGCCACCTGGGAAAACATGCATTTTTGGAAACACTAAAACCCCCAAAGACTGTTACTAGGATTAGAGACACCTAAAAACCACTCAGCAGCTCAGCCACAGCTTTTTAAATGTTGAGCCTGGTTGGGGTTTGTGCCTTGTTCAAGCTGATGAAACTTTCTTCATTTACAGTACAGTAAAATAGAAATACTAGACAGATTAACACAATCCATGGCTTTCTTTTTTTTTTCTTTACTACAGGCATGACTTAAAAAAACAGCATGTAATTTTCACCCCTGGATCCCTAAGTACCACCTGTCTTCTCTATATCTATTTTTAAGAAAGTAAATGCTGCAGCCTGAAACTGTCCATACTGTTCTGTAACGCACAGTACCAAGTCAATTGTCAAGACTAACCAAATAAATGAACAAATAATAATGACTTTAGTGATACCAGCTCATATTTACACTGAAGTATTATTTCAAATGATGTTTGATGTTTGCTACTATACAACTATGGATTTATATATATTGTAACATGCAATAAAAACTAATGTCAAAGAATAAAGGGAAATACCGCAGAGATGATGCATTTTTCCACCCAAGTGAAATGTCTCCAGACTTACTAGTGGTAAAGTGAAAACTGTGTAAAGTATTATAAGAAATGAAAATGAAATGGGGAAATCTCTTTCATTTGTGCCTTCCCTCTATCAATGAAGGTTTCTTACTCTTTGGGGATATATTAGCCATCAGGGAAAACTGATCTTGTATTTGAAATAGAAACAAAGCAAACTTACCATTAATGCAAAATGACAATGGTTTTAATCTCTGAAATATATTGAAAATAAATAAAAAAAAAAAAAACAAAACATTTCGCATGATTTATCAAAATTATGTATCTGGCAGAAGGAAGGATAAAATAGAGGAATCCTGCACGGGGCATCGGATTTCAGAGGAAGCGTAGTGCAAGATTACTGTGTGTGCTGTCTCCATCTAGAATGCTTTCTTTCCACGGAGTCGTAGCCACCTAGTATTTTAAATTCCTCGCACTGCATCAGGGTTATGGTACTATGTTACAAAGTTATTCAGAAACCTGATTGGCCATGTTCCTGCAATACATTTTCCTAACCCCAAGATAAAGATCCATGCATCTCTTTACCCTTTAAACAAAAAAGCTATTGTAATAGCATGTAGTGTGATGCATGGCATGAATACCAAAACATGTACATGCACTGCTAAACTGTTTAAGTATGGAAGAAGTAGTGTCTAATAGCATCAGGAAATTGAAATTTAAAAATTTTTCTCACTCACTTATTTGATGAGAACTGGGCTGCTGACAGGTGAAGCAGAAAGTCATTTTTCAAGTTAAATGCCAAGTGGTTATATAGCATAATATTCAGTCAAAATTAACCACCTCACTGCTGCATTGACATACAGCATATTTAATGGCAACTGTTTCTGCAAAGAAAACTATAGACCTTGGGGAGTTCTAAGAAAATGGAAAGAAAATCTTACTAATAATTCTGTTACTTGCTTGAAACAAAGAAAGATATTGTGCCCTAACTCATTGCAGAGAGAATAAAACATAACTATTTGTCAAAATTATAAATATATTTTTTTTAGACTTTTCCACATGCAGATTGCATATTTTAAGTCATCAGATGCACATACCTAATTTATGAACCAGTTTGGATCGACAACACAATTTAGGCACAGAAGAAAGGCTTTTTGGAGCATTTCACAAAGTTCTTTGCAGTATCTCAGGCACAGTCTCAGGGACACGGTCCTGCAAAACCATGTCTGTGAGCTTTTTGGACTCTTATTATCACCCCTGAGGACTTTACACAGCTCATCTTGAAGACTATGGATTGAAAGCACAAATTTCTCTCCAGTGGGAGCTTTGCTTCAATCTTCTGGATTTAATCTGGATTTAATCTTTAAAGCACAAAACAGTAAAATATATTTTGCATTCTGAATGGTTTTTGAAGTTATGGTAGGCTGACCGCATAGCATAGCTAGCCCTTAACCCTGGAACAGGCACTCTGGTTGAGGGATTGTGCTCATTAACTCTGGGTTTTTTTCATTTGTTGTTTTTTTGTTTGTTTGTTTTTCAAAACTATTCCTTGCATGCAAAAACCTCTTACTGGGATAGGCTACAAGGAACTACATTTCTTCTTGTTATGCCAAAAAACCCTGACCCATACAAAGAAAGCTTTATTGCCCAAATAATCAGAGTGCATAAAAAGTAAATTCAGAGATAAAGGAAGCATAAAAGGGCAGTAAATAGAATTTTTAAATGAGAATAAACTCCTCTGCATAATAGCAAAACAGAGGGAATGGCGGGCAGTGGCACACTAAAAAAACCTATTAACTTCTTTTGGTAGCCTTTCCTCATAAAAATTTACACTACAGGTGGTAAAATTAGAAAGGAGCAGAGCAGACAAGAACATCAAGGAAATGAGCTTTGGTGAGGTTACTGGCTTTTCAAGAACATTTAAGTTGTGTTTGGATTTTCCTCCCCAATGTCCCGAAGGGCCAGGCAGAGACCCCAGCGTGCTCTCTCACCACTGCCAGTTTGGCTGGAGGCTGTGGGTGAACCCCTATGGACAGGCCCCCAGCAATGAGTCCCAAGAGAACTGGTCAATGGGAAGCACCATGGGAAGGGATGGAGAAAACACACGGAGCTGGGGTGTTGCTTCTTGTGCCTCCGTTCCAACAGGAGCTGGGCTGCCAGGAGGTCCAGGGAGCTATGGGAATATCTTGAGGATAAGCAGAGCTGGAAAAATCAGAGATCTAACCCAAAGAAAGTCCTCTAAAACAAAGGCAGAAACAAACTCTTAAGGCCAAAGATCTGCCTGTCCCTTCTCATCAGTAAAGTCAGGCTTCATAAATGAGTATATTGTGAAGGGAGATTATTAAAGAGAAAAGCATAGATGGCTTTTTGTATATATCAAAACTCTTTCTTCTGCCTTGACAGGATCAAGCAAATAATTCCTCAAAAAGTCACAGAGCTATTCAACAGGTGAACAGCTGCCAAGACAATTTGAAAACTCTACATTATGGTCCATCATGTAACTCATGTTTGCTCAGTAAATATTATTCTCTTGGGACATCTCATGCAGAGAAACAGATGCCAGTTGATGACCCAACCTTTTCCTGGTCTTTCACTATTGCTTATGTAAAAGAAATACAGGTAGATATTTATAAATAGAAATTACTCAAATCTCACCAAAGTGATGTTTCCTTATGTTCCGCTCCTCTTCTGTGCAATATATCTGAGGTTTTGCTGGTTGAACTCCAGGGAGAGGCTGGGGATGGGGGCAGGGGCTGGGGACGAAGAAAGATTGTAGTTAACGTGTATGAAACTATCTCAAGGATTTATGGTCTATGAGGAGAGTAAAAACCATAGATTTGTATAATTTTTACTAGAAAAAGATGTATTGAGCTGGCAGCAACAGTAAGATGAAGGGAAATCATGGAATTCTTCACAGTATTATATGAAAATTGTCAAAGTGTTGGGATGCCCTAATCATCCACGAGCCAGCTGAAAATAAAGTGTATTTATACTGGAATTTTTCAGCATCTTTGGACAGTAGCTTAGCTTTGTTATAAGTTGTAATGTTCCACAAAATACTGTTTATTTTATCTTGTCACAGAATGCAGTAATAAAAGAATTGTAAATGTATCTTATTTATCAGCGTGTCTGCACATTAGGGTTATCACCAGAGACATGGGTTGTTTTTCCTTGAAGGAACTGAAATGTCTAGTGGTTACTTTAGATGAAAACAGGAGCAACAAAAAACACTACAGAGATATTCCTCCTGGTCGTTGAATGTGATGCTTCTTACCAATTATATCTTACACACAGTTATTAGAATATGGTTTAAGGGGTTTTGTGACAAAAAGAGAATACATCTGAAATGCACACCATTATTAGCAGTACCCAGTAACGTTCTATTGCATGTTGCAATTTATGTAATAAAAATGTTAAACAGCCAGTGATTGGATTTGTTTACAGGATCTAAAGAGGGGAATTGGGATGAACCTATGAATATCTTGCCTTGGAGGAGTCTTTTCTAACTGGATACGGATGGATTGGACCTGGAAAAAGACTGATTCAAAGTGACTGTAAAACATTATTCACTTATATTATTACTTGGAGTATACTGACTATCACGAGTAGGTTTCTCCATGGTCAATCAATATTGCCTGTGTATTAAAATATTTTTAGCGTGAGTCACAGAATCTGCTCTTGCAGAAAAAGTGGAAGAAAAGGAAAGAATGCACAGGAAAAAAGAATCCCATGATAATCACTCCGGAGAGTTGGCATGGAACCAAATTCCCCACCAGAGAGCACTGGCTGCAGGACCCATCCAAAACAGGCGAGTGCAATGGCAGGAGTGCTCCCCAGCCCCACGTGCTGCTGCGTCCCAGGACTTACTCGGTGCACCAAGGAGGAACTCTTACCCATGAGGCAGTTTTGCCAGTGGCATTTCACATTTTGAAGGCACCTCTCTTGGGAAGACACACTACAAGCATCCACCACTCCATCTCTTGGTCCTCCCTCTGACTCTCTATTCTCCTTCCCTTGTATTTTACTGACCAGATATACCCAACTGTGGTCGTAAAACTTTAAAATTCCACCTGCATATTAGTGATCCTGACTTATACATGTAATTTCTGCTGTGATATTTGTAAGCAGGAATCCTCAGGATTTTCATATTGTTGCTGTTTCAGTTAATCAGCTCAAAATTATTTCACTGGAGTTGATATTAAATTCTGTAGCGTGAATGCCTCTCTGTGTGGATATACGGATGTGTATGTATATGAAGAATTTCTGCAGAACAATTAGCACTTATTAAAATCAATTATCTCTTATAATTAAATTAGATAACTCTAGAGATTAAATAACAGGGGAACAAATTCTAAAACGACAAAAATCAAAACTATAGAGAGGAGAGAGTGTTACTTAAAGGCAATGCCCTACTCCAGAGGCAATATGACCACGTTTTTCCTCCTGGAAAGCAGGGAACAAACTTTTGGATGCGTAACAGCATTTAGTAGTAAGTTAAGAAAAACATATTCGTTCAGCAATGCTTAATGTCTTAATTTACTTTCAATGTACTTTGAGACAGTGAAATCTGTATTTTAAGATTTGATAAAAAGCTAAAATGAACAGAATTTTCTAGTGACAGAACTAAAAATTGGGAAGGTACATTAGCATGATCACTAAGTGAATGACATGTCAAAATAAGTTTCCAATGATAATTTTATTAATTCAGCATATATGCGTGGTTTGTGCTATCTGACTAGAGATGGAGGTTGATGTTAATGTCTGACCATTCATTTATTTGTTCTTTGAAATGTTCTTGCCTGATAAGATAGTTATTTCCCAGCGCTAGTTATATCATTAACTATAAATAATTTAAATCAAAGCAAGACTAACAGTACATAAATGTTGTACCACTGGGCCTTCAATAACACATTTTTCCCCATCATTAAAGTCTAAAGATATGGAAGTAGTAAGTTACTCTCAAAAATTCATAAATGTAAATGCCAAAATTGAATTTACAACCTTAACTGTGTCTCTCATGCTGTCATACGTCAGTGATGCACAAGTTATCGATATATATGATTATTACTGCTGGTTTAGTAGGTTGCTTTAAAGATATAGAGTACCTTTATATCAATCACTTCTTCAAAAGTAAGACTTTCTGAGTTGTAGGTCTTGTGTTGACCTTTCAAAAGAGTGACTGTTACCCATAAGGAACTTGGTCCAGAAAACGCCATAGTAATGATCTTTCTTTCTTTTTTTTTTAAACTATAACTTAAATAAGAAAATCACCAGCAAAATCTACTGATTAGCTCCTCTTCTCCTCCCTCTATTGTGAAAATATACTGATTAGCTCCACCACACATCCTACTCTAAATAACGCTGCTGTCAGTTTTGATATAAGACTTGCACTTCATTAACATGCAAGCAGTGGTCTTGGATTTTTTAAAATTTTCATACCAGGGTGGATTCATGGGAATATAAAGCATTAAAAAAAAAACCAACACCAAAACACAACAAACGGAACAAAACAAAAAAACATCAAAACAAAAAACCCCAAAACCACAAAAACCCTCAAACACCAAGCAAAGGCTACTGCAAAAATAGGCAATATCAAGGGGTTTTCTTCTCCCTGGAAAGTACTGCCATGTTGTTTCTGGCTTATGCTTAAATGAAAAGAACAGGTCAGGGATACCACAAAGTAATTTAAAGGACTTACACTGCAATACATAGGATTGCCCACAGCTACACCTTGCAATCACCCAGTTCATATTTTAGGTCCTGACATAAGAGTTCATAGTATTTTACAATTCTATGTTCCATGTCAGTGGCTGACTGTGGAGTTGAATATCAGTCCTATTTAAATCTGCAAGAAAATAGCTGCAGGTGACATAACCTTTCATGTAGTACCACTGTGTACATATACAAATAATTGAGGCTCTTGACCCTGTCTACGCACATACAACTGTAAGTACAAACTTGACATTTGATACTGCTTGTAGCCTTTCCCATTGTTATTTTCTGTTTCAATAATCCATTGCAGGTAGAAAAATGAAAGAAGGAAGCATGAATGATTAATGCTGTCAAGCTAAAATAATGTATTTAGAAAAATCTATAAATCTGTTATTTGTGGCATTTTAAAACTAAACACGACACTCTTCAGTGCCATTCAGCCTATTTTACAGCAGATAAATGTAAACGTTTTGCAGAAACAATGGCAGCATAACCCTTTGAACACTGGTTTTGGCACCAAAAGTTAAAGGGATTGGCTGTAAACTTCCGTGTATAAGTGAATATTGAACATAGATGAATATTCATACAGTGCTATTAATATTTAATATATACGTATGACGCAAAGTGAATGTGAATAAACTGCTGTTCTTATACAACCTGCCTGCCTTTATCTTCCTGGCTGTGTCCACATGTGGACTATGGCCTTATCTCTACTATTTTTCCCAGCTTGCCTCTGTAAACTGACAGGGGTTTGGAACGATGGCATTCTTTAAAATATTTGGTATACCTACCTTTCTACCAGACAGGACAATGTGCCTCTTTAGACATTAGATACACATTAGATACATACATTCATATATATATATATATATATAAACATATTTTGCTGTATGTTTTGTAGTTGCCATTAAAATTTGAACCGATAATGGAACAGCTGAACACCCGATGACTGAACCTGAATAGCCAGAATTTTTCTTAGACCATTTTTGTCTTTTAAAAACAAATTGCGATGGAAGAATAAATGCCACATTTGCCCTCCTTTCTGGGACCAGTCTTGAATACCAGCCTGGCCCTGATTTCCCCAGTAATGCAGGTCCCTTACCGTGCACCAGCTCTCCTGACTGCGCCGCTGGCCAGGACCTGGGCACGCACTCACAGTCCCAGGCTGCGGGCAATTCCCCGTGGGTATCCTAACCATACGATAAACTATCGATGCCACCTGTGTTTGAATGAGATCTTTGCAGAACAGAGCAGATGTTAAAATTATATCAGCCCCCCAATCAGCACTTCTGCTGTTTTCTTTCACCTCTGAAATGACAGTCAGGCAATCAAGGCAAATGTTAGTGTATAAACAAGATATTCTCTTTTAAAGTAGTTAGGGGCCTTTCGTGCTAACAAGATGTTTTCTCACTACGAAGACAAGAGTGTACAACAAAGCCGCAGCTATCTGCTAAAATGTCTTGGAGATGTTACATTTGTTATGTGCTCTAGAAAGTAATTTAAAATTAAAATTAATTAAATTAATGTGATATTAGCCCAATTGTTTCACTTGATAAATCTGTAAAATCCAAAGCGTGCAGCTCAAGTTTCAGGAGACAAGTGAATTAGCCATACATGTAAATGATCATAGTTTGCAAATTAAAAAAATAATTAAAGCAGATCTATAGCTTGCAGCAAATTTCACCTGAAGTCACAGCAATTGAAGTGCTCTAAGATTACTTGCTTACTGCGAGAGATCCATACTGCCCTTGAAGTGTAACTTCAGTTTTAAGAGAAAAGTAACTATACTTTCCGTTATATTCTGTCCCATTTTGCATACATTATTTTCATCTCCACTGTGCTCCTTTACAGTCAAAAAGTTTTCTCAACTGTTTCCTTATGACTGTGTATTAGACCACACCTATGCAAAGACCTTCTCACCTACTAGATGCTACTCTCTAAGATAAGTAGCTTTGCAACTGCTTCTTCAGTTAAATGCCTAAAGAAATTATCATCACTGATTCACGCAAAAGTTAAATTTTTTCCTAAGTCATGCCAGGTAACAAAGAAGCAAATGTCTTTGAAAATCAAAATAAAATTATTTTATACTGGGGAAAACAGTAATTAAGATAAAACTTTTAAAAATGCAAAGTAAATACATATTGTTGACAGAAGAAATTAGTTTCCTATATAAGCAAGTTTATATCATGGACTTGTAAATTTTGCCTTCAGAAAAAAAGACTTACAATTATTTCTGTGATTTTCTCTATCTTCAATTTGAAGAGCTGTGTTTCCCAGGACAGGTTGCTTTCTGTACTGCTGTTAGTGCATTCAGCTGCTATTTAACTTCTCAGACCAGAGAGTGAAACCCAGAATAAGAACTGCCATACATAAGGATAAAAAGCAACATAGGCAAAAGGTTTTGAATTAAGTTTGCAATTGTAGTCAACTGGAGTGCACCCGAGGTACAGAAACTTGCTTAAAGATGCTCACTTCATGCAGCCAATGGGGTTTAATAATTTAAAATTAACTAAACTCTTTTAGTATAAAATGTAATGGCTCTGTCAGAACCAAAGTACAGAATGCTAATTTAGGATTTTAAATAATAATTCTGAATAAATGGAAATGTCATTAAAAGGAAGGTTTTTTTTTTTTTATTTTAAGTGCACAAAGGGACACCTTGAATTAATATAAGCCATTAAAGATACTCCTAGATCGAGCAAAGACTTACAAATGTCAGAACCCTCAGTGAGCTAGAAAGAATTTAGCTCACAGTTGAAATATTCTGGATCATAAACATGAACATGTTCATATTGAAAATACTGTAAAACTTATGTATATTTTGCAAATCATGGAGCTCATAGGGAAGTATCCATATTTCTGTGGGCAATACTTTTTGAAAGCTAAGCCCCCTTCTAGAAATTCATCTATATGCACATCAGTGCTTGCCATCATTGCCAGCCACTCCTCTATCTCCTGTTCTCTGCACTCACACTTTTGGATGTCTACATGAAACTCATAAGGAGCTCCTTCCCTTCCTCACCGGCATCAGTGAACACGGGCATCCGCAGGAATTTTGGTCAAACTGTTTCCGACCATGAGCAGCATGGATGGCTGGTCCCAAAGAGATGTGAGCTCTGGGGGCATGTACGGGAGGGTCAGCGTGTCCCCTGCCAGCTCTTGCAGGTCCTGGCAAGCCAGTCCTAAGGGTACTGAATAAAAGATACAGTTGGGTTTGTTACAGCTGGAGACAAACTCTTTTCCTAATGTTCGGATTAAAAAAAAGTTAGGAAATGAAGTGCCAAGTGTCAGAAGGGTTGAGGAGTCCCCATGGCAGAGGTTAGCTCATGGCACTGCTGGGTGATTTCTAACAGAGATTCCTGCTCCAAAGCAGAGGGCCAGGGAATGGTACTCTGCAAGCATGACTCTTGATGGCAGCACTCAGGACAGCCTGTCTTGTGCCTATAGCAAATCTAGGTTAGACTTGCAGTCAATACCAAGACTTAAAAATTGAGAAAACTAGAAATTAACATCCCATGAAGACAGAAGTCCAACAGAAATTGATGACAGAAGCAAGCCAGACCCCTCAAAATGCTGTTTCTGTATTGCATCTTCTTTTGTCAGAAATGTAAAACACCATCACACCACAGTGATACTCTCACCAAACATCCACTATTGCTTGGACACAAGCGCTTTTCATTGGCGCTGTGCTATAGGCCTCTCCCTAATGCACCGCCAGGGCTTCAAAAGTGCCTGTGAATTAGAAAGCAAATGAGGTTATCTTTTAATTGCACAAAGAAGCAAAAAATTCCATTTCATACAGAAATACACACACCTTACATGCAAAACAACTCACTCCACGACTGGGGAAACTTCTGAAGCTAATTTCTTGTGACTTTGCGTGTCATGGTGAGGATTCCTGCTGCCTAATGAAGTGCGAGCTCCCGCCTGGGCTGTTGGGAGATCTCTTTCCCATGTGGATTCTCCAAAGCCTGTCCCTCAGTAGGGGCATTAGTTTTCATTTGCTCCTCCTACCACCTGCTTACCTTCACACGGCCTTTGGGAACGTGCTGCTTCTGAGGCTTCCACTGCTCTGTCAGAAATGGACTTGTCATCACAAGTGTTTGCATCATCTGAATAAAGATTTGCATCCAGCTATCAGGGACCAGGAAGATGCCGTACACCTACACATGCCCTTGCATACAATATTGCCGAGAATCAAACTACTACGTCCACTCTATTCCAGTTCTAGCTCTTTCCACAGAACCTCTCTCAGGTCCTTATGGTCTTTGTTCTCACCATTTCTGGATCTGGGAACACTAACCCTACAGTACCATATGCAGTTCTTTTTTACAATGTTATTATACATCAATGTAAACATTCGTGTGACTACAGATTGCTTTGCCCACAGTAAACTTCTATGACAACCCTTTATTTCTGAGTTCAGCTAATAAGCTTCCACACATCTTGCAGTGACAGGAAATGCAAAGACATTTGGAGCAAAACCCTAGAGGACATGAAGAGGGCCTCTTTCTGCAATACTGAAGTTTTTGGATTAAAGCCAAAAGGAATGGCTTCTTTGCTAATTGAGAGGTAAAGACTCAACTTGTGCCACGTCCAAAGGATTCACGTGTAAATCCCATTCGTTCCATACATGGAATAATATTCTGAATTCATGTACAGTAGTGCATTTCAAGTGAAAGTTCAAGCCCACAGTACTGCACAGCATGCAAGGATTCTGCTGGACTGAAAGACAGCAGGAAACAAATGCACCCATCTGGCCACATAAATCAATCACTGAAATCTGAAGATACACCCACAGAAGGGAAAAAATGATTAATAGATCTGTGATGTGTAAATTTTTATTTAACTCTAAAATCACACTAGAAATCTCTTTTTTGAAGAACACCATGTCAAGGACATGAGGACTTTGTACTAGTGAGAATCTTCTAAATCTGTCAGAAGAGGCAGAGTAGATTAAAGGTATACAGTGAATCTGGAAGCAGCAGCTGGGAGGGTGGCAGTCGCTGCTTTTATGCCATTCCTACCCATGCATGGTGGATGTGTGCCACCCAGCGCTGGACACCATGGCAGGCGGTACTGCAGCCCTGCCTGCAAGCCACTCGTGCATTTTGGCCTAAGCGATTCCTAGGGACTAGACAACACATTGCTTTTGCTCTAAGTCTAATTGTCTCCACAGGTTCAAATCCTCACTGCAGCATCATCGCTGCTGCGGAACCTGCAGGACCACACGCTCTGCTGGCAGCTCAGGACTAAATATGCAAGTTGCATTTACTGCAGGCAGGAAAGCCCCCAAATATTTGAGAAGGCAGGCAGGATACTCCACACAGAGCTCAGCGTCAGAGTTCAGCGTTCTCCATCTGATCTCAAGCTGTTTTTCTGGCAAAGGGTCGTATCTGGGGTAAATCCGTTTGAAAGAAGACGTCTAAGCGAAGAGCTTGGAGGAGGCACTCCTGGATCTTCTGATCATGATCACCCTGCCCACTCTATCTGGCACGTGGGATATTTCTGCACCTTAGGTCTACTGACTCATCTTAAAAAAAGTGTTATACTAGATCTACTCCCAGGCACATTTTGCCGTTAAAAAGACAGTGGTTTAGCTGACTTTGGCTCATGGTTCAAGCATTAGCTCCTCAGGAGCCACCTTTTTCAGAGACAAGCTGGGCTGTCATTAGTCACTTGCTAAATGAAGCTCTGACATTCAGTCTGTAGCACTGAGAGATAAAATCTTACAGCTTTTGCGTTTTATTTTGAAAACTTTGGACAACATTTTCAACTCTCAAATGGGTATTTTCCTGCCAATAACATGCTGATGCCTTTTCAAGCATCTTTGTGAATCACTTAGGAAGGAACACAACCACGCACTAGAACATGGATGCGGCTGAATCCTTTGACACCATTAACAAGTTTTGTTGTTCCACAGGAGTGGTAATTGCCTCCACTACATTTCAGGACCAGAAACGGCCATCTTAATCTAAAACAGCCTGTCTTACCAATGGGAAGGCCTTGAAAACACGGTCTTTTTAAATTGGCTGACACAAAGCTCACCCCTATCTCTATCAGCATTGCAATAAATAAATGATTACAGTCAAAGTACTGCCCCTATTGTTATTAGCAGCCTGCAAGTGAAAGTTGAATCAGAAGAACAGTGAAGAATGAAAAAACTTCTAATGTTCATCTCTATTTCAAGTCAGACTAATTCCACTGGAGAATGCGCTATATACTCACCAGCACGACGTCTCCAACCTTGGTTCCTGTCACTGTGGGCATCCTATTTACTATCACCACCGCATTTTTTGTTTGGTTTTTGGTCTTCCTTTATTCACTGACTTCTGCAAACCTTTGGGAGGAGAAATGAAGACTACTATACCAGCTTTTAAACTGACTCTTATATTAAGAATGTTATGTTTTTTATATCCACTCTGAAAGGGTAATATGAAACTTATGAAATATTTACTAAGTGTGATGCATAAACAACAAATCACCTCTTTTCCATTAAATATTTTTTGTGAAAGATATTTTTAATAAAATACTGCAGCTTGCAATTTAATTACAATGAGTAATTAAAACTTAGAGGATAATCATTTTTGGCAAAAAGTCAGTTTTTGTTAAAATTTTAAGATAGAAAAAAGATGCATATTACGACCATAATACTGTTAGTAATTAAGATAAATGCATCAATTATTAAAGATGCAAACATGTCAAGCAAGCATAACTAATTATTTGAGCATGTTAACAGTTGTTTAATGTTAACAAGCAGTGAATTATTAAAGACCCCATGTGTCACATTTTGGACTGCATAAAATATAATGTTCTGGAAGGGTTTATGATTTTCAGGTTTTGCTTAGATCTTTCCAGTCAGATAAGCAATAAATTTAAGATAACTTGCATTTAAACTGTATTTCTAAAATAATTAGCTGTAATTGTGTAATGAAATGTTGTATTTCTCACTTTATGAAGACTTCCAAATTCGGTGAAAATGACCAAAATATATCAATAGGTGTTCTAAGCTGTAAATATGTGATTTCTGTACATGAGCGTGCAATCTCTTCATTAAAAAGAGATACAGTATTTGAGAAGATTAAACTGTCAGAGTAACAACTAAACTGAGATGAAAGAGTGCATTTTATGTGAGCTAATGCTCACATTGGTACCTGGCTTTGTATTTCAGTGGTTGAATACTGTCCTTCCAAAAGAAAGATCTGCAAAGATCCCCTTGAGTCAGCTCCCAGTCGTGGTGCTAAGGCAGCTGCTCTCCTGCCTTCAAATACCTGGTGGTGATCCCACAACATCTGACACAAGAATAAAAATCTTTAGAATGGTTTAGAGTTGTACAAACTATCACTATCAAGCCTGAAACTCAGTTCGTCCTGATTGCGGTTTTGGTGGTGGCTTTGGATTTGGGTGGTTTGGGTTTTTTTTAGACAAACATAAAATTAGGCTTATTTCATGTGAAAAGGGTACTTTGAGCTGGACACTATTCCAGTAGATTGAAAAGTGAAATCTTTATGTTAAGCGTTAGCTGTTAAACCTTGAATTCTGGTGAGTCTCCAAAGGATTTAGTGCAAATCAGAGAGCAGATGTCACACGATCAATGATTTGAATTTCCAGATATTTACTGCAATACCTTTGTAGCCTTGCCTAACTGTGTTTGCAGACAGACAGACAGCTGTCCGCCCACCTGAGGGCTCTCGAGGTGGATGTGCCCAGAGCCCAACATCCCCCTGACCCATGGCTGAGCCTCAAACCTGGATGCCCAACAGCTCAGGATCTCTTGCGCCCTCCAATGCTGCTGCGGACCTGCAGGCTTAACCCCCATACCTTCACGCTGGTGAAGCAGTCTGGAGTAACACCTATGCTGTTTGTAACAGCAGCTTCTAATCTAGATTATTTTGACAGGGCCAGGGAGAAACCACGTGAGCATTTACTACGGCACACCAAGCGGAAGGTGACCTCTGTGCCTTGCTGAGCTGCAGCCAAGGCGTTTGCTGATGGTCTTGGAAGAGAGCAGATATTCACCACCGACACGGCAAGGTGGTGGCCCCCTCACCAGAATGGGTGCCCAGCACTGCCTCGGAGATGGCTGGTTTGAATTCGTGTCAGGGGAAGGAGAGGCCTGGAAGCACTAAGGAAACACTTGTTTGTTTGTTTGTTTTTGGCAACATATTAATATGAATTAATGTTTGCAAAGCTCTTTGACATCTTTAGATGAAAGAGGCTATGCACAAATATTAGGCTGTTAATTGGGTGGCTGGAGGGCATGCAAACAGTGCAGACCCAATGCAGTACTTAGCTCTTCACACTAACGTTTAAAATCTCTTCTGCTCTGCAGTTAGGCAGAAGTTTCAGCCACGCAGTGGGAACACTGGTCTGACCTCCAAAAACTCTGAAGCAGAATTTACCCATGGTGGTGAGGAAGAGCTCACGACGACACGCCAGCCACACCGCCAGGTCCTCCTGCAACACTGCACCGGCAGGATGAGGATGTGTTGGGGGTCCGATGGAGAGTCTCAGGGGCAGAGAGGATAGTGAAGTTTTTCTGTCATGGTCTGTTTTCTAATGAAAACAATCTGATATATCCCCCTCTCCCAAGAATATCTGAAAGGCTACTGCCCTGAAATGTAATTGGAGTTTATAAATCCAAGCCATCACAAAAGCACAGAGGTCAAAGCTGGAGACACTGGTGGAAAGACACTGATAACAAAATTACGGGAAGTTAGGAGAGCAGCACCTCAGGCGCAAGGCAACAGTGGGATTTCAGGCACTGGAGGACAAGCATGTCTTTTGCAGATAATTTACTGCTCTCAAACACACACAAAGGAAGTTTGGGGACCCTACTGGTCTTCTTTTTAGTTTATCTTATTTAGTATTTTTCCCCCAATTTTTCTTCCTGTTTCTAGGTGACCTCCCTCCTGTGACAAGGTCTCCCCATTATGACAGTGAGCTCTGATGATAATGTAGGTAACATTCAGACTGAGACCAAGTGCAGCAGAAAGCTATATTTCACTCCTGACCTTCAGCTCCCCCTCTAGTGCAATGCACACATTATATTTCCTTTCACTCATAGCAGGACCAGTGAAACAACGCCGGATGAAATAAGTGACATTTCCTTAGCTAGATACCAGAGATGAATAAAATAGTTTTGCCATTTTCGCTGCACGCACGATACTCGCCACACAACTTGGCTTAGCTCACGTTAGATATTAAGATCTCTGCTTAGCAGAGGCGGGGGGAGAAGGATGAGGCAGACCCCACCCTGGCACACAACACACAGCGCTCCGCAGCATGCTCCAGCTGCTCCGGCACCAAGGGGCTTCGGGGGAAGCTCCCAACGACACCCCTCGAGGATTTCCATCCATCTCTGCTGCCCCAGCCAGAGCAACGCGCCCGCTAAAGGGCAGGAAAAGGTCTTGCTGCTGAGCTGCTCCAGAGCCCCAAACCCAAAATCGCGAGTTCTCTCATCTCCAGCACCAACTGCTGCACTACACAGTAGCGCTGGCAGAACTCCAGACGTATTCCTTTATGTGTCAGGCCTGAATCTCTTCATATGTTAGGGTAGAGCTGCATGTACAGTACTCCCCTTACTTCCAAGGCGTTTTTGCCATCTGTTTCTATTATGGGAGTTTATGGCACAGAATACCTCAGACAGTACAGTATCTGTTTCTTTTCTGCTCTGCAGTTATGGTTGCTGTGCTGCTTTATGAACAGAATGATAAAACTTGGAGCCTTCTTAATTCTCTCCTTTCCACCCCCATTTTTTTCATAGCATGTTGCAGCAATGGAAGGATTTTTTACAGTTCGCATTATTATGATGAGAAGTGATTTGAAAGAAAGCACGGAATTTATCAGGAAATGGAAATGTGACTACAAGGCAGCTTTTAAAAATCCTTTAATCATATCATGATTAAGAAGGTTTTTATATTGTTACATCTATGTTCTGAAGTATATAAAATTTTGTTATAATCTGAAATTTGCCTTTTTTTTTAATTTTCTTCTAAAGAAAGAAGAGCCTACTTGGCATAGATGATCTCTCATTCACATCCATTAAACTCCTGCACTAAAGCAGAGACTCCACAAGGAGAAGGGCTCCATGGGTTTTCATGAGTAATATTTCCCAGTCCTTTGCATCCCAAAATCAAAGCACTTACTTGAAGCAGTGCCGAGTCAATACGCATCGCGTATTCTGTGAAAGCCCTCCATTCCTTGAGGAGAGGAATTATTTTTCTGCTGTAAACTTCAGATAGACATTATTGTGACATGGAGAGCTATTATTTGTATGCAACAGCGTCGCATTTTAACCACATTTAGATGGTGAATGTTTGCAATCATCATCATTGTCTCTAGCCCATAAGGGGGCGGAGCTGTTGCACACTTCTTTAAAGAATGAATGAATGCAGGCTCATGGGCAGAAGATTAGATAGGTATGAATTTGGCAAAGAAATCAAATATAGACACAAAGAAATATCCTATTTGCCCATGGCTGGTTTGATCACATGGTGACCATCTGGAATTTAGATCAAGCCTTCAATAAAATACAAGGGACCACACTTCTGCGGCACTCTCAATGATAAATTAATATCTGAGCTGGAAGTACTACAAGAAAACAGTGATAAAGAAGACAAAAGCCACATCTCACATACTCCAATTGCACTCCATTTCCTGGTGTTTCTTCGCTTTCCCCCCTCCCCCCGCCCATTAATATAAACATTATATGAGAAGTATAGTGAGAGCAATAAAAAATAAATGGCAATTAGAGCCAAGATCCAGAGCTAAGACAGGAGGAAAAAAGGAACAGAAACATTGGTCCTGATGGCCTTTTCCTGTTCCAATTTTTTTTAATGTTCTTCTGACCTTGATTAGATCTGCAACTTCTCATGTGAGGCTTTGAGATGAATCCTATATTTAGATAAAAAAAGCAGTACTGCAAGCAAACGGCAGAGAATTCAGGGATCCATACGTACTTTGCCGCATTTTCTGAACCATGCTATTGTCCCTTATTTGCCCTCCTGCTGGTAGCTGATTTATCGTATTGCCTCTCGGGCACAACCTGCAAAACAAAAGCCCTGGAGCCCTCTGAGCTGCTTCAGGAGGTCTCTGCTCTTCCACATCCCTGGAAGCATCCCCCCATTTGCCACAGCAGCTAGTCAGAAGGACAACTGTGTTGGGGGATCCCAGCAAGCAGTTTCTTACCAACTACTTCAGAGCCGATGCATAAGGCTATCCCCAAAATCCAGAGCCAGTGAGCGCTGCCTGTGCAGCACCAAGCCCTGGCCTTGGGAGCACTGGCAGAGGCGACAGCCCATGCCCGGTCACTTATAACTGCATGGTGCTGGTGACAGCAGACATTGTCCTCTCTTGTGGGCAGCATCATGCAGGCAAATACCTCAAGACAGACCAGCAAATTGGTTCAGCTGAAAATTAAGTCAAGAAAGAGCAAACACTTTCATTCCAGGCTCACTCTGCAGCCACGCAAAGGTGGACCAAAGGACACCCCAGGAATAAACAAACCTGACTTTCACGGGTTTAGTAAAGTGACCGGTGCTGCAGTTCCTGGGCTTTTCTCCTCCTTCGAAGTGAGAGCTTTGTAGCACAACACACAAGTTCCTCTCCCTCAACCCACTAGTTCACACTTCGTTGCATCTTCCCACCACCTTCAAGCCAAAGGTATCTATATGAGCCTTAAGAGCTTGGGAGCCACCTCCCTCCTTTGCCTTCTCCCCAAGGGATGGAAAACTGCTGTACCCAGCACACACATGGTGAAGGCCACCATAAGGGGTGTGGAAACACAACGACACCCTGACACTGCTTCCAAAGATGCAGCACAGCCAGCTGGACCACAGCAGGAACCCCAGCACTGGACCGCTCCAGCACAGCGTTCCCAAGGTGCATTTCTAATCCCTCTAGCGTTAGTATTTCTGCCACATTCCAGTATTCAGAAAGGCAGAAGTCAAGCACAATAATGGTAGTTACATGTCCCAGCGGTATGCGTCAGAATACACTTCATTGCTCATTTATGTAAACCTGCAGATGCACACGGGGTTTGCCTCCCACCACAGCAGCTATCACGATGTCCGCTCAGGATTACAGATGCTCTGCTGTAAGTCTTTTTTACAACCGAAAATGAGAGGTGCTCACTTTTCATGGATGGTATGGATGCATGTCCATTTGGCCCTCAAAGGAAAACACAGGTCCCTTCTTGTGATGGATAAGAAAAAGAAAATGTAAGTCTGTCAGGACAAAGTATAAAAACTAGGCTCTGGAAAAAACAGGGGGGAATACTTTGTGCCTCTCTTTAGCAAATAGCATGCCCAGGCTATGCTTTAATTCTGGTTGAGAGGCAATATTCACATTTCCTGCAAATCCCCTTCAGCCCCTGCCAGGGGACAGTTACAAACCCCTCTGTGGCAGTCACCTCCTTGACTTTACTTCTGTCAAAGAGCAGATTTTAAGAACTAAACAAACGTTGGAGGTTAAACAAAAATCCAAGAGCCCTTCAGTTTCATTTGTATTTTAGGCTTAAAGGAGTGATTTTTTGCTTGCTGTACGGATCAATAGATTATTTCAGTAATAGAAATACTAATGTCCTTAAATCTATATTTTTTTGCTGCAAATCACCAAAAAGTCTCTCCCGGATTAGGCCTCCCAACCAACTGATTTAGTTATGTGTCACAGGAGCCTCAGTCTCTCGTTTTTCTCCTTTCCTGGGCTGAAGAAAATGCTTATTGGTACTGTACTTTAAATCCCAGCCAATGGAAAGCAATGTTTCACCATTTATCTGCCCCTGACACATTTTTATGTAAACCGTTGCAAAGGGAAGGGATTCACATATGTTTTACCAACTCCACTAAAGTACGACTAAAAGGCATCCAAGGTTCAAAGAGTTAAATTACCCAACGATTTCCCCCGCCGTGCTCGCCCCCCACCCTAAGCCCCTCTGTTCTCTCTCAGGGCTATGCTTGATTTATGGTGTGATCCATCCCTGTTGGGAGTTGACAGTCACTTTCATTTTCTGGTTTTTTTTTTCCCTTTTGCTGCCAAGGTCACCAGAGAGAGGGCCCTCCAAGTTTTCTGCATTCGTCCTCCTTCACCCTTCCACTGGCTTGGCCTCATGAATCATCCCGTCTTCACATTGAACTCCTGATGCTTCTCTTCCACCAAACTGCCCGACTTCCGCAATTTTTCTTCATTCTCACTAACAATTTGGTAATGAAATATTGATTTTTAGTTAGATTCAAATAGATGTTATTAAGTTTGCATTGATAAATCGTTCCCTTTCTCAGGCTGGAAGTACCTCAGTCAAATTCTAACTGCGCTTTCATACCTGGTGATGTATTAATTTGACATATTTGTCACCCAAGCTGCCTGGCTCAGAGTTACAGGAGGGCGCCTGTCCTAATTGCTGCTATTTCACAGAGAAGGTGTAATTCCAGCTGATTTCTTCCAAGGATTTTAGCCCTAAAATAAGATCTTTGCAAATATTTTTCATGGGGTTTTTATTAGGGAAAACAAGCAAACAAACATTTTTTTTCCAGAAGGGAGAGGTAGGCATTCAAAATAAGCACTGGCCAATTAATGTTAAATGTTTTCAGTTGATTTTGCTAATTGAAATATATTAAATGCCAATGAATTTCCCATGGATTTGAAGTCAAGTAAGTAGTTCTTTTAACCCTCCTCCGTGAGAATCGCTGGATAGATAAGATTTTAAAAAAATCAGCTAAAAAACACAGCTGTTCCCTTAACTGGTTAAATGAAGTGACCGTTCCCTGCACATGCCCGGTACAGTAACCCCTCCGTCAGAGTTGAAGGTGGGACACAGGCAACACGAGGCGGCAGAAACCGTGTCAGCATTGCATCATCTTTCACCTACGCAGGGGATAAGGTTCCTGGTCCCAAGACTTCACCAAGGGCAAAAATTGTGATCACAGATAGAAAATACAAATAAATTACATTGAAAAAGAGACGCGCGCTTGCCCCCTCTGAAACGGCCAGGCCTTGTTCTCCACCGCAGAACTGCTTCAAAAATAGCTGTGGTTCAACCCCCCCATGCCCTCACTGCCGGCTGCGGCCAGCGGTGCCCAGCGGCAACGCACAGGGCAGAGTTCGTGGAAAATCAGCTCAAATCCAGCTGACAGAAAGGGAGGGAAAGACACACGTTCTTATTCCTGTTCTGTGTACATCTCAAGTAACAATTAGTTTTAAATTACACACAACTCAGTAAAAAGTTTAAACAGAGGTTTGCAGCTGCATCAATTCAAAGACTTGAATTTCAGCTGGACCGCAACCTGAGCTGCCTTTTTGCACGTGTCATTCTGCACCTGTAAAAATTCCACCTTCCCAGTATCCCTGCAGCAGATACCAATATGTCCTTTATACCATAGCGACAAAAACGAACTCCATATTTACTGTGAATGGATAAAGCACAAGTGTGATTTCTTACCCACTAAATTAAAAGCTGCCTGCTGAAAAGTCAAGCTCCAAAGAGTATTAAAAAAAAAAAAAAAGAATGAAAAAAAAGTAGCCAGCAATACGTTACTACCTGTCCTCCAACAGGAGTATTGAGCTTGGTTGTGCTGACTGATTTCAAGAGACAGGCATTGATGAATAAAGCCCAATTGCTTCCTATGCTCCTGTGTCACACCTTTTTATTTACAAAATAATTTAGCATAAAAGAGGAGGTAATTCTTGGAAATTAGCTTTCAAAAGGTCAAATGAATTTAATTGTTGCCAGCTGAAAGATTATTTAAAAAAAAAATTGACAAAAGGAAATGCTTTTAAAACAACAAAACTCCAATTTAGAGCAGCCAAAATATTTACTGTACAAGAATTTAACTTTTAAGATTTAGCATGTTTGCTGTATTCCCCATGCTATTCAGAGTAAGCTAAATGCAACATTTTAGCGGCACTGGTGGCTGATAACTCCACCCATAGCTGCCATTGCATTTCTTAAAATAAAAAAAAAAACCACGAAAAAACTGGAAAAGATATGTAACAACATAAACCAACCTTCATTATCTCCTCTCCACACTGATACTGTAATAAGACTGTTTAAATGAACCAGACAGCAGAAGGGATGCATAGATTTCTCTACTTATGTAAGTTCATTCGTTCTTCTCACATTCCTCCTCTAACACACTTCTAGAATTATTTAGTGCAATAAGTAATTATCAATCCGCTTTGGAAAGCCATTATACATTTACATACTCTTCAAAGCTGCTGTTACTTTTATTGTTTCTAATGCCAAAATGGGAATGTGAGACAAGAGCCTCTCTAAGAGCAGGTTATAGCGAGTTCAGCATGCAGAATGCGGTTTGTAGGATGCATATGGGAATGAGTCATTTCTGAGAAACATAAAACTCTGAGTTATCAAACCTTTTGCTAGTCAATTATTTTTCTTTACTATGCTGGCTAGTAATGACAAGTGATATGAGAAGTGTGCTCTGCAGAACTATTTCTACTAGCTGTTATTAATCTGGTGGAAAGCAAAACCTAGCTGGACCAAAGCGTCTCACGTAGAACCAAAAAAAGCATGACAATTCAGAAGGCAAAGGTAAAATTTAGGTATTTCGTGGAGTTCTCCTTTCCTTCCACTACAGGGCAGGCATTACAGAACACAGAAAGTGAAATGACCCACCAGAAAACCTCAGTGAGTTGAGTAGCTGAGCAGAAGTGTGGCAGACATGCTGTCAGAGCCTGCTATCAGCTCAATCAGATAAATACGCACTTAGGGAATTAAAACATATATACAAGTACAAGCAATATTGACTGTAATGGCCTTTTGGGACCATCAGGTTCTAATAATTTATGTTAAATATAGAAAATTGGCAATGCTAGAGTATCACAATGTATTTAGGAGTAACTCCTGCCAGGTGAGCAGCCAGCTGCAGCATTGCCCTGCCATGGACCACAGCAAGAGAGTTCCTCCTCAAAGGCTTATCCCCTGGCAGCTGGTGGCTCAGGTTAATACAGGGCTGCTACTAACCTCTGGCAGAAACAATGCTTGCATCTGCCCTTGGTCTCCCATGCTCCATACCCCACAGCTCAAATTTCCAGTGACATCTAGAGTTGGGTCAGGAGCCCAACCTGCTTTCCAACCCGCAGCATCCTAGCATATAGGTAACAAAGCCCAAACACCTTGAAATCATGTTCACAGACTTGGCAGGACTATGTGGTAAAGCACAAGCTGCACTTTGGCACTTGCTCCTCCTACCTATGCATTTGCAACAATAGTACATGTACAGGTGATGCTGTACTTCACCCTTCACAGAGCACATTTTACATGCTTGATGCTAAACCACCAGTCCAGACATCTGAGATAATGCAGTAGAAATTGTAATACTTACAGCCGAAAGGTTTCCCCATTGCTGCCAGTGTTCCTGGTACTGGCCTTTGACGGCCTGCCATCAAGATGAAGGGAAGGAGCTGCTGTCAGCAAGGCTCTGCCTCCTGCTGCTGCTGAGCACAGGCTTTTTACATTTTTCCTGTTAGGTGACACCTGGGAAGTCTTCTAGGAGAAATTCTTATGAATTCTAGGAGAAAGTGCCCCATCGATACCACTGCTGTATTTCTTAATGTGCATCCCAGGACCAGGGAACAGACTGAGCCCTTCACATACACCACGGTCTGTCAAAAATCCGGACCAGGTCGAAGGGTCATCTCCTCAAGGTTTCTGCTATATGAAATACTGTTAAAATAAACCCCAGGTCAGACTGCCCTACCAATCCATTCCTTTTCTTAAGAGACTTGTGGTTTGTTTCAGAAATTAAGTAAAAAAACCTTACTGTAATTTGGTAGGGACATGTTGATTCAAGGAAGCAGCTGCTGAACGAGCCAGAGATGAAGTAAATAATGAAGCTGATAGCAGCATTATCCTGTGCCCCCTTAGCAATGAAAACATGGACTGGGCTAATTCTCAGTAAAAGAAAATATTCTTTTTCATTTTCTTGGCAGGCACTTCAGCTTGGCTGCTTCAAGGCAGAAACTGAAAACACCCACAGCTAGGTCTTTCCTTCCTGAGCACCTCTTGTGTCATCTCCTATATGAGAAAAGGATTTCCCTTTCTTCCTACTCCACTGTCCCCCTTCTTTCCCAAGCAGCTTTCCTTCACCTTACAACCTGCTTTTCCTCCATCTAGCTGTGATCCTTTTTTCTAATGAGAAGTAATTAAGTTGAAAATAACCTGTGAGGACTGGAATCACCCTTTGTGAACCCAGAGCACTGACCAGCCGGCCAGACAGACACGGCAGCACTGCTCTCAAAAAAAAGTAAGATATGGTAAACAGGCTGGAACTTAAAACTTGTTTGAAAACTGCAGCAGTTTTCATAGGAAAGATGCGGAATATTTCCTTTCTGGTTCCCCAGTGCAACCAAATCTGTAGTCCATAGCTCGGGGAGTGGAAAACCGGAGTTAGAAGTCCCTTAATAAACAAAGGTGGCCATTGAACTCAATTCCCCGCATCCTCCTGGCAGAATATCCCCAATTAAGCTGCTTAGTAAAACCATCATATTTTGTGATGTTGAGCCTGTTCTAACACTGCCCCATATGCCAGGGAAGCTCAAGATAACCAAGGTTCATCTTTTAATTTCGCTCAGGGCATTGCTCATGCTGCTCTCTGCCCCCTCTTCAAAATGTCCCACATAGAAGAAAATACTGTCTTCCTAGGGGTAATGCTGGCTGTCAAGTCATCACTAGCGACAGTCTCTCCAGATGAGATTAGGTTTTGGTACATTCATTGGCAGAGAATGCAAAGAGCAAACAGTAGTGGCCCAAGTAGGTTATGCTATCCTGTTCTTCAGAAGATCTTGGTGGTAATAGAATTAGACGTTGATTGTTAGTCAACATGTACAAACAACATATATGAACAAACACAGCTTTAAGATTAAATACATATTAAATTACCTCCAAATGCAATTAGTTCAATTTTACTGAGATTGCAGTCGGAAACAGGGCAATTTATTGTTCTCTATTTTAAACATTTAAAAACAATGCACTTGCCTTGTGAATATACCAACAGCTATTCTGAATACAAAACCGAAACCTATGAAAAAGGTTTAATTACACTAAGTTTTCCATCCCTTCCTGCAACTTCACCACCACTCTTCTTTCCTTCAGATCTTTCTTCTGGTGCATTTTCTTTACATTATTAGTGCTGTCTATAAAATATGAATCCCAATTCCATGATCATCATAAAAATCATAAAATTCTATGCCTGCCATGAAAATATTACATGATTTATTTTTGTGTGAAGTACGTATTAAATCTAAGTATTGGAATGATATTTTGCCTCCTTGACATCAAGAACTTCAAAAGACGCAAAATGTCTACTCAATTGTTATAATGTTAGGTTTCTTTCCTTATTTTAAAACAGATATTTCAGAAGCTATTTATAGATTGAGGTTAATATTCATATTGCCATATGCTGTACAGTATTTGCTCATATACCCTCTTCATTTTTATTTTATATGACATATGGTGGCTGCATTATACACAGCATTCTCCTAATGTATTGCATATGCATATAACATTTAATACATTAGTGTGTATATACACACTGCATTTTACACTAACAGATTTTGAACCAGTAGACAATGTAGCTCCTCAACTGTGGTCATTGCTGGACATGTTTGAGGGGGAAAGGTGGGCTCATAAATGCAATGGAGCTCTCTGCTTTGGATGCTGGTATAGACGCATACCCAAAACAGTGCAGGCACAAAAAAAGTGCAACATAAATGGAGAGGGAGAGGAAACTTCTCTGGTGGTGGAGGATCTCTTGCCACTCACAAATACATACAGCAGCCCTCAGTGGCTTGGTCTGAGAGGTCACCATATGCGGGCCTTAACTCCGTATCAGCCTTAAGCATCCCACTGTTACAACCTGAGGGACATGTTAACAAACAGCAGGATTTTTCCCCTCTTGTGGACACCAGAAGTTTAAAATTGATTTTATTGCCTTCAGCTGATAGGTTCTTAATCTTACATCTTAATGATTCCCATATGCAAGGTACTGTCACCAGATCTAAGCAAAATTATTCTACCAACAGCCGTCTCTGCAGTTAAAAAAAACACAAATATGAAAACAGGGAAACAGCTAGCAAATTCACTTCCACTTCACTGCACTGTTTGCATTGGTAAAAGCACAGTAACACTAAAAAATAAAAATCTGAGAGTATTGAAACATTGAAATTATTTTTTTTGTTTAAAAAGACTGAAGTTTTCTTTGACATTTTTTTCCATTCTCTTTTGAAAGCTAAAAAAAGAAATAAAAATCAACCGGCAAGTAAGCGAAACAAAAAAATTCATTTGACTCTGAACTATTTATCCACATTTAGTATTGCCAAGGAACAGAAACATCAGTTATTCACACAGCTCTAGTCATCATAGCACTCTATAAAGATCAGTGATCACAGAGTACTCAAGAACTAATAATTGGTTTTTCTTCTTTTTAAGCGGAAAAAAGTCCTCATGCTAATAATCAACAAGTACGTAACATTTTCCATTAAACCTTCCAAGGTTCAACGTATCTACAGCATTCTAATGCTACGACCTATGGTTTATTGAATGTTTTTCGTAGCTTTTTCCCAGAATGGGATTCTCGCCATTGCTGTGTATCCCAGCCTTGCTGCCACCGTCATTTCCCAGGCAAAGGCAAGGCCTGTTGTTTCAAGAGAAGACTTTGGTTTGCATTTCTGAGAGGTTAACTATAAGATCACATCCAAAATTAGCAGGGAGAAAGGAGTGGGAAAGTATGACTTGTACCGAATGCCTCCTCAGGACTTTGCCAGTTATCTCTGCAAAGGAGACAGAGTTATTCACTATTGACAAAGAACAACTCCATCCTGGTTTCACAGGACCATCTCGCTCCCTTCCCCAGTGGGCATCGTGTACTACTTTTGTCCTTTCAATCCTGCCCCTTTCCACTAATTAATATTAATAAATAATACTACTAATAATCAATATCAATAAATAACAATTGAGAGGACCTCAAGATGCTTTCGACAGATATAGACATCGCAAACAGGAGTATCTACTTCGCTGACTCCCCACCTTGCCAAGGGGGGCAGGTTGTTTTGGGGTGTGTTCACGGGATCCTGGTGATTCCAGCAGAAACAAGGAGCACAACTCAATCTCCATGACACACCACATAATTTGATAGTCTTGTGTGTGTCAAATTCCCAATTCAATCAATAGGAACTTTTATAAAAGTAGAGTAAAAAGTACTCACCCTAGAAAAATTTGAATCTGTAGTTCAAAGGTTGGTGAAAGTAGACTATGGACTCCAGTCCTAGGACCTGGACTGAACAGGGCAGGCAAGGACAAAACCTGCTTTTCTTTGTATACAGATGATCCTTATAAAAATACATTCTCATAAAAAAGTTTCAACACCTCAAATGCACACCCCCTGTCTTCCAATCCAAATGACATATAATTAAGCCATCTGATCTTCAGATGCTTTTTTTTCCCCCCTGTCAGAAACAATGAAGAAATAACCAGATTTCTTCTAGAGCCACAGGCTTTAACTACTGTATCACGTCCAGAGTACAGAAAGCAAAGCCTGGACAGCATGCAGAAACCATGAAGAAAAATTATTAAAGATTTAGGAAAAAGAAAAATCAATCAAGGGAGATACACAAACCTGATTAGGAAAGAAAAGATTGTACGCTCCTATATATAAATATATATATATAGGCATGTTAACGGGTGGCTGGTTCTTCTAAGATTAAAGAAAATAACCTAAGGTTAAATATCCTTTTGAGTTCCTCTGCTACCATCTACAAAACTGGAAACCTGCTTGCCATGGCTCCAAGCAAAGAGCTGATAAAAGAATATTTTTGCAGCTAAATTCTCTCTTTTCCCACCAGCTCCTGAAGTCATGAGACAAATTCACTTGCCAGAAACTGATTGAGTACAGGGGATTTTTCCAAGTCTCTTTTCTGACCCAGATTTGTGTCTTTGTGCTTTCTGAACAGATGGATAAGATGATCATTCTTTAAAGATCCCAACTTAAATGAAAATGTGTTTAGTGGTTCCAGTGCAGGGAAATACAGTAAGCCATTAAACCATGACAAATTTGACACACACAACAACTTCAGGGAAAAGAGGCCAAAAAAATGGAATGCCTCCCTTACCAAAGCAGAAACTGAATCCGAGTGATTAAAAAAAGCAACGAGGGAGATAAGAAAATAGCCCTCCTTCCCCTTGGTGCTCACACCACAGCCCACCGTGGGAGCATCGCAGCACACTCCTGCCAGCCGCCCCCACCCCAGCCCCATCCACCAGCATTACCAAAATTAGCACAGAAACGCAAAGCTCCCTGGAAAAGGTAATGAGACACATTCTGCTAACTACTTACCCACAATTCACAAATGAATATGGCCAGGCTCAGCTAAAGCAAAAAAAATGAACCAAGACAACAAAACCCCACTGAATTGTGATTTATAGTAAATCTCTGACATTTTTATGGTTCTCAAACCAATAATGCAAGAAGAAACAGCAGACAGTGAGTTCTTGGCACTAGTATTGACTTCAAGGTCAGTGGAGCACAGAAACCCATTGGTTACTGATAAAATGGCCTCTCCTCCACCCAGCTGCTTCTGGTTTTCAGCAGAGAACTTCTTGGAAACCTGCAGGTGTTTGATATTTCGTGGTACTGAGCTCCCCTACTGCACTTGATAGAATAATTATTTTGTTTAAACTTTTCAATCAACAGAATTTCTTCTTCCCTTGTGCCAGGAATTGCCTTATTTAGTATCGAGACTAAAGAAAGCAGGTTAACAGCCTTTAGTTACTCACATCTATGCAGAAGTTTCTTATTCTTGAATCAAAAATGATATATCTATTATTATTCTTTTAACTCATATGTAAGGGTAACGTGATTGTGTCTGTAAGTAAGTGCCATACTGAATTTAATCATGCTATTTATTTGCTTTGAATTATCCTGTATTCATTTTTTCTGTACTCTTAAGCATCGATAAAGTGGTTCTTACTATTACAGTAAATTAAATGCACTTTAAAAGATTATCTTTTACATTTGTCATAACAAGAATTTACATCGATGTTTTTCTCTCTAAGTGGGTATAAAGAACCCATATACATTTTCTAATTTATTGTGTAGTATTTATTACATGAAGAACGATTTCTTAACTAATCACAACTCATTAAAATCACAAATTATTCCCAATAACCCATGGTAAAAGACCTCTTGTATCAGGAACAGGAAAACAATCCAAAGATTTTCAGTGGAGATGCACAACTCATTTTTCTCTGCTTTTCCTGAATGAAATGAAGTATTTCAAAATGCAAAAACCCTATGGGAAGTAACGAGTCTTCGGAGAAGAGGGAGAAACCAAGTGAAAACAAGGTGTGGGAAGGATGGAAGATGGATGTAAATGGGAAATCTTTGAGCAGACATGGAAAATAGCGGTGGGATGCTGCGTGCAGAGGAGGAACCTCCCTTCCACCTGTGTCCCTCTCTCCGTGGATTACTCCAGTTTATCCTTCGCTGGTGGCCACGAGCGGAAGATGTACTGAGGGTTTCACGGCCGCCCTTCCACAGCCCCACGTCACATTGCCTAATGGCTATCACATAATTATTGTGCTTCCTGAAGCAGGCAGTCCCCTAACACATAATATGTGAACTGCACAAGAGCGTTCTTCATATAGATCTACATAAAGAGCCATTTAAATCTTAGTTGTTAAATACTGCACTCAGCCTGCCAGTTACTTGCCTTTTTTTGCTTCAGATATGTGGCGTTTTCCACATGTTTAGCGCTGAAGCAGACATTTGTTTGGACTATACGCCTCTGTGTACTTTTTTAATGTAATAAAATTGACAGATGACTTCTTTTTGCAACAGGTTTGGTAGAAGAAAATGTTTTTTTTCCTGATGGCTGTTTAGACAGCAGTCTTAAAAAATGACTAGTCACTAAAATTCCTCATGCTCATTTCATATTGTGTTGATTCATATTAAATTCATGACAACAAAAAAGCAACTTGAGGCACTTTTGGAAATGACCACTCTTTAGTGCTTCTCTCCTCCAGGCTCGATAGGCCCAGAGTCCATAAAGCTGCCTGCTGTCTTGTGTCATGAAAAGAAACAGCTTTGCCTGGGAATGCCATTACTGTGTAATGAGGCATGCAGCAAAATATACCTTCAGCAGCCACTTGATGAAGGCTTGCTGACACACCAGACCAGACAGAAATGTTTTTTTGTGTGTTCTTCCTTATTTTGTCCATCAATCACATCATTAGTCAAAGCAGACAGCCCTGTCAGCTGGGCACAGATGCAGACTGGCAGGCGATCAGTGGACAGGTGTTAGAGCTCTCCCAAAACAAGATCTCGAAATGAGAAAAGGAGTGAAGACCTTGTTCCAAGGGCTAGAATGTCAATATATTAAAAATAATAATAATAAAAAACCACTAAAAAAAAAAAAACCACACCACCCATGAGGGGAAAAGTTCAGAGGGGATGCTCACAGCCACTACGCAGAGACTTCAGGAAAAGTTAAAAGGAGCTGCCACTTTGCATTACATTTTCATTTCTGCCCGTATTAGCTGGTGTTGGTGGATAACAGCGACGTCCAGCATTCACTGTTTTGAATAGAGTCTAAAGGACATTATGTAAACAGTATTGTACTTCAGTTTCATTAGGAAAATCCTCCATGGCACATGGATTTATTTGTCCGAGGCTTCTGTCATTAAGCTGAGACACTAATACCCACAACGAGCATATATACTTTCAGTCTGACGTGCAAAATGGCAGAGGACTACACGAGGGATCTCATTTTCATTATAAGAACCAAAAACATAAACACAGCGAGATACATCCAAAGTGCCCCTGGTCACAGGGAGTGCTAATCAGGCAGAGGCAAACCTGATGCCTCCCAAGTCCTTACGCAGGCAAAAACCCTGCCAACTTCAGCCTGGGCTGTCCTCTGCCAGCCCCTGGCGGGACAGCCCGCTGCCGTGTCGCCGTACTGTGTGTGACCACAGACACGGCTGCCACCATAGTGGGGGACCCTCGGGGCTCTCTTTGGGCAGGATGGCCAGGGGGTGAAACCCCTCCTCAGACCCAAACATGCTTCGCTAAATGATTTGAACAGCATCTTCTTCCTCAGATCTCTCAGCCATCGGTTTTATTTCTGTAAACTGGAGCTAGTTCTCTCTCGCAACATTTTTGTATGGGTACTTTAAAGCAAAGGGTGTTTCATTTCCTTCCCATCCTCTCAAGCTAGGTTTTTGTCTGCAGTCACACTTTGAATTCCAGAAGGTTTTTAATAATGAGTCTGGCTAATATTGTTTCTGAACAGCTTTGCATGCATTGTGTGCTCTTTCTGAGTAATATTAGATAATTCTCCAGCTCCTTGTCACCAGGCACATGATAAATCTCCAGCAGAATCTCATTGTTCTGAGTCAGGTCCTTCTCCCAAACCTGGACAAAAGGGTGCTCTTGTGAGGTCCAAACCAAAATTCTGGAAATACAATTTTATCTATAACGTGCTTCTCTCAACCTTGCTATGGCTGAGTTGGCCAAACTGAATAAAAAGACCTTTTTATTAATCCCAGCTGAACCCCGCTCCATAGAAAAGCAAGCAGCAAATCCCCCGCTAAGATGAGTGGGAGAGAACGACCCTTTGGGAAGAAAACTGTCAAGCAAAAAGTGCCATCAGGACCATACAAAAAGGGCAAAGATGTTCACAGGATGAAAGTGTAGGAATTGAACAGCCCAGGCAGGGATATCACCTCCGACTGCAGTTGGGTTTAGTCTTATTTTAGCAAGAAAGACAAGCCCCTTGAGTGCAGCGATTTGAACAAAAAATCAATTAGTGCTAATTCCCAGGGAAGTGGAACCAACCAAAGAGCTAACCAGCTTCTCGCTGACAGAAAACGAGTTTGCCAAAACCATGTCACTTTTCAATTAAAAAAATACAACTGATAAACTAGAAAACTTCCCCTTTAGAAACAGAGGTAAAGTGGTTTGGGGAAAGGGACAGCAAGTCAATTGAACAGGAAACATGTACAATCCGCAGCTGGAAAGCCACAGTGATAATTAAGGTGTCTAGGTAGGGTCATAGGTTTTCCTTCAACTTTTGCCTCCTGCCCATTGCAGCACTCTAAAATCCTGCAATTACTTGAGGCTTTCCTATTTCCTCCAGGTCTTCACTGTCCCTTCTCACTTTGCCCCTTTGCTCATATTTACACTCCGCTTCCTCCTCTATTTCAACCCCCACTAACCCATTATTCTCCCTTACATCTTCCTCTGGGCTTTATTCCTACTTCTTCTTCCCATCTTTAACCATCCCCGACCAAACCCCAGTTTCTTGTCATTAGAACCTGAGAAATAGGTTTTAATTAAAGTGCAAAAACAAACATACATGTCTCACATTTAAATGTGCTGATCTACTAAAAATAACATAGGGAGCATGCCCTCTCCATTTCTGTCCAATGACTACGGGTTCCCAACTGCTGACAGCATACTTACCTGTTTGAAGTCCTCAGGCCCACCGGTTCCTGTGTCTTTGGGAGCACTCAGGGCACAGCTGCTCAACCACAACTTGGTCCCGAGAGCAGAGCCGGGAGGAGATCAAACACAGTTTCACATTTGCTCTTTCTGCGCCCACCCATATTGCCTCGGCCCCTTCCGGTGTCTTCTGGACCAGACGTGAACTGCGTCTCTTCACAGCATCCTGCTTATGACAATGGAGGCATTGCCCATCTCCTGTGAGGATTTGGGAAGCCGGGACCAGACCCTCACCATCTGCTGAGGGGAAGAAAATCCAGGTTCACCATCATCTCAGCAGCCCATCGGCAGCAGGGCAAGTTCAAAGCCAGCCTGCACCCCGGCTGGCATGCAGGAGATTTAATTCACAAACATGAGGATTATGCATGAATCTCAATTCTCATGGAAAAGCTGATTTTCTATGTATGCTACTGGACCTCCTTGAACCCCGTCACTGTGGTAAGCACTATCTGAGGTGGTTGGTACGCTGTTGATGGGCTCTGGGGAGCGAGCTCAATGAACTGCGATAGCTGACTCCTCCTGGTGCAAGTCTGAGCACGACAATACATGCAGCTCTAAATTTTACACAACAGGATTGCTCTGTAAAGAGAAGGTTCCTGGTGAAATATTGAGGTAACCTGGATTTTAACTTACATCATCGCTGTCTTTCGTCACTTATTTTAGCAATTATTATAAAAAAGAAAAAGGAAAAAAAAAGGTCCATTCTGCTTCAATAAATAATAGGCTGGGGGGAAGGTGGAGGGAGGAGGAAAGGAAGAGAAATTAGGATCACTGAAAGGTCAGGTGCCTTTATACAGCACAAGGGAAAAGGAGAAGGCTTTCAGATCTTTCCAAGAGCTGACCTTTCTAAAGATGTGCTCAGCATGAAGGGGGTAATACCTGATACAGAGCCACACATCTACCTTTAAATAAGAATTAAAGCCAGATATGTCTCCAGAGACACCATTAATCTAACAAGCCTTTAGAGGTCACTGTTGTGCCAAACAGACCTGGGTGGGATACATTCATCTGGTGAGAGAAAATAGTGGTGCTTAGAGGAGGCTTAGTCCACCACACTTCTAAGCTTTATTAATAAACTCTGCTAAATAGCTCTTTTCCTGGAGAATGGGGAGTAACAGCCATTAATAAATTAGCTTTGTTACCCAGATTTTAACTGTGCATACATTGGCTTGAAACCTCCTGGATGGCCCAGAAAAATAAGAGTGAGAAAAGTGAACGTGGCCCTGTGGAAATGGTTAAACTCAAGGGAAAGGACCTTGATTCTTACAAGAACGGAAGAAAGGAAAACAATATATGAACTTGACTCAACCGCAGGGAACTTGGGTTTTGAAACAGATTTCTTTTGTGGTTCTGAATGAATTGTTTCTTCCCCAGCTGCAAAATGGAAATAATTTGAGGCTAGTTTGTGGCTGAATGGATGTTTTAGACTATAGATGCTCCTGTGTGATGGCAGCAGAGATCACACAAAGACTTGGAGTGAATTCCTTACGTGGTGGGTGAATTTGCTGAGATGACAAGGTGTGCTTCAAGTTTCCAGGTTCACGCATCATAAACTTCAGGAAAGTCCTCACTGGGTTATAACCCTTGGTGGCTTCAGCTTGTCACTTCTTCCAAATGTCATGACCAGCCCAGGCCCTGCTGTGTGAAGGCACCAGGTGAAGTTAATTTGATGAAAGAACAGGAGAAGAAAAACAGAGTCCAGTCAAACAGTGCATCATTCCTGCTGTATTTGTGCTCCAGTGGCAGCACGCAAAAATCATATGACATATGCCTTCGCTTCTGCAGTCTGGATCCTGTCTCTGCAGCATTGTCATCGATCTCCTGTTCTACATTAGGCTTCTAGGCAGCCCATTGGGGCTGATTTGTCAATAATTTCAAAGGTTATTCAAACGTTCAAGCTTTATTGTGATTCTTAATGGATCATCTCCATAGAACAATTTAGAAGTGTGGGAGAAGGAAGGTTACGCAGCAACGGAGAAGAGGCAGTACCAGGCTGGTAACAGTGCTGCTGCAACATCGCATCTACCACCACTGCACCTAACATACCAGAGCCACCGTGCTAGATCCACACATGAGTTAGATGCATCAATACTTTCAAGGAAGACACCAATAGTTATTATGATTCAGGAAGAGGAAGAACACAGCATTAGTAAGAAACAACAACGCAAGCAGAAAGGCACCACCAACGCCATACTGGAATTCAACAGTGCTGGGTCATTAGTAGTCTTAGAAACTGGAAGACAGAACTTGCCTTTCTCAAACCTGCCTGCTAAATGAAAAGCATGAGATCCAGGTAAAAAAACTCATGATTTAGCATGAACTTACCAATGCCTTTTTGAAGAGTGGAACAAATGTTCATGACAAATAGCAAACTCCTGGTGAGAGTGTCTCTCCGAGAGCCTCACCTTTTAAACGCACAGAGAAATATTTAACGTCTCCCTCCCACCCCCAGACTAAAAATGCTACAGAAATTTGACCTAATTATTTTGCCAACTCATCTGTTTGAAGCCAGAAATAACCTCACTGAAGTTTTTGGAGTTAAGTCAACATAAAAGAAAGGTGGTTTTGTCCCACCGGGACCCAAACTATCACATGAAAATCGTTTGGTATAAAGACAAACTACACCCAGTTGGGAGGGGAAGGAGAAAAGCACAGGGCACAGCCCAGCTGCATTTGGGAAGTAAGAGCAAGGTAAAGTGTCAATTCCCTGTGTACCAGAGTCCCTTCAAAGCAGGAGATCTGCCATAGCTCCTGGCCACACTAAAGGCAATGACAAAACTCTCACTGAATTTATCAGGCCTGTTGTTTCATCTAAAGTGTCAGCCTCTCTTTTTTTTAGTGGTCTTAAGCTAGAATATTTCATCAGTTGGGAGCTGCCAGTTATAACAGTTACATTGGGAGGAACTGCAGATTTTATCTAAACCATACAATTACCTTTAGAAAAAAATATTTTTTAAGTCTATCTATATCTGTAGAGTACACCCAACGCACTTGTCAACCAGATAAGCTATATGTCAAAGTCATCACAGAATATGAAGTAGATGTCAATCAAATTAGTCTTTAAAAAGTAAGAACTTCTCTACTAGAACCACTGAAAAGAGCTATATGATTAGCACATGGAAGTGCACCTATTTTATTATATTTATCACATCTTATTAAAACACACATTCACAATAATGGTTTTACAATCCTAAATATCAACTGTACGCTAGGACCTGGCTAATGCTCCCTTTCCAAACAGACAAATCCAGTAATTTTCATGTTCAAGGTGGCAGCATCCCACTGCTCAGAAAAGTTTTAATAGGAGAGAGCAGCAAGACACTATATACTACAGTAACTATGCCAATAAAGGCTTCAACTTTGCACTTCTTACTGCATGTATCCCTTAACCATGAATGGCTTTTACCACTCCTTGGGTGAGGACTACTCATGTCAGTAAAGATGTCAGGAAAAAAGGAACTGTTATAGGTAAAGATTAAAGTTACAGATTATACATATCATAATACAAAACTGCTGTTGTGTATTTTGCTGTGGAATACTCTTGGGTTTTATATTTTTGCCGTAGCAGTGCTAGGAGGAAAACTCCTCTCACCTGTAAAAATCTGAGATACATGAAATGTCTTGCCCTAAGTCATGATGGAAACCTGAACTTTCAAATGTCTTCATGAACCAAAATGCAAAAAATGGAAAAATAACCCAGTACAAAACAAATCAACTATTCCTATTGAAGCACTTAAATTCTGCTTTAATTAGTTTAGATTTCTAAAGGAAGTTCTTTTAGCTTAAGCTACAGACATACAGGTTGTTATTCAAGAAAATTTCAGAAGATTTCCTCCAATCTTTTTGAGACAAATAAATTTAAATTAACTTTTATCTATAAACAGACAAGTTTTAACAAATCAGCATTTTCTGATGAAAAACATTTCATGAGCAAACACCAAACCAGCTCTACAAATTAATTGTTACTTCACAACATGAAAAAATTTGTGATAGATCTTTCTTTTGTCATTAAAACAAATCATTGAGATTCAGCTTGATTTGAAATGCATGTTGTAAAAGTACAAATAATAACAACATTCATAGGAACTGACTTTACATCTCAAAGGTTTTTTCTAATATTATTTTTCTCCTTCCAAGCAGAAGGAGAAAGATTAAAACAATCCTAAAAATGCTATAACCTCCAAGTACTCTTTAATTACTTTCCTTAGCAAGACCCATAAATCAGGGACTGTTGCCTGAATTTTCATGCCATGCCCTCTGGAAGATATAACTCCCAAAACTGATTTCTGGATTGAATAATCAGTAAAATGTATATTTTTGGAAGAAAAATCTTGGATCAAAAATTTGCGATGACACTAAAGACTGCTAGTCCCTATCACAAATGCCAAGGCAAGTTCTCCATCCCGTCTAGGAGATCTTGTGATTTCTCTAGTCCAGAAGGAATGAATTTTTATCAAAACTACTTAGCACAGTCCATTTACTTACCAATGTCAATACTGCTTTTTACCTCACTTTGTTCTTCTAATTTACAGAGACAATTTAGTCAGGGTAGTTGTACTTGGACTTTTAAGGGTTTTTAAAAGACTGGGACAGCAAAGTGAGATCTATTACAGTGGTGGGAAGATAGTATGAGTTACAGCACAATTACTACCATTTCTAGCAGCATTGTCATGTAGTTACGATGTAGCTTACATTAGGTAAAACGGCTCAAACACCGAATAGAACAATGTACCACCTATAAATCTCCACACGTCTTTTATTATTAGGAAAACTTCTTAAAATTCATACTTGATAAAGTAATAAACTTGTTTGATGTATAAGACCCCACACACCAACTGCTGAAATACAATGAGGATTGTTAAAAGAATAAACCTGTTGAATAAATCTGCTATGTAAAAATTTATCTCAATGTTATATATAATGAAACCCTTCTTAAACAAAAACCTGATAAAACAATAAACCTGTTCAAAGATTAAATTTGCTGCACTCTAGGGCTATACTTCTCTGCTGTATTTGGAGCTGCCAGACAACTTTCAACCTGTTTAATTTCAGCAGTCCTGTTTTTACACCGGTTTTTTTTTGCTATTCTGTTTCAATTCAATCACCCCTGCGCTTGTAAAATCTAGGGAGATTCCTACAGTCCGAGTGCAATTCGCCATAACATTTCTGCCAATGAAAGTTAACAGATGAACTTTTTCATTTTTTCATGCTTCCATTTTTCTTGATACAAATGCATCTCTAGGCATGAGTAACAGTCGCCCATTAGCTCGTTTTAAAGGCAGGGAAGAGAGTGGAGATGGAGAGAGATCTATGATACAGAAACACTGGAGAGTGCCTGGAGCAAATGTTCATCCCACCCCGGACTGCTGAGAGAGTATCTGCACAATCTGTCCCCGTTAGTAATGATGTCCTGGAGGAATAAGACGATGTGAAGGGGATTTTAGTATTTTGAAGAGGCAACCACCGCTCTGCAGCATTAGCCAGTAAGACTAGCTCTTACTCATGAGATTCATGGTCTATTTGCTTGAACAAAAGCTCACAGGTTTTGGCCCGGACTCTAGAGAACAGCACTGTAGGCAGGCTAGGAGCTTTGCTAAAAATTTCAGAAGAACACCCATGACTATATCAAGCATCTGGAGTGTTCTTTAATAGTGAGTAATGATATTTCTTTTGTCAGGCAGCTGGCACCTTCTGCATCCTGACACCCTCTAATATCACTCTTACTTTGAAGGCCTTCGTTAGCTCCCAGCACCCCTCTCACCACTCTCCAACTTTACCTCCACACTCACCTTCCGAGAAATGCAAGTGAGCTGTTGCCACCCAGGGCCTCCCGTCATCCGGAAGACGGTTTCAGCTTGCAAGGGTTGGTTTTGCACTAAGCAGCCCCCTTTCAGCTAGGCACAGAAAGAGAGTCAGAACAGGAGTTAAATATCCATGGGTTATTTGATTCACTCCTACAGCTAACACACAAAGATGCTGAGAGCTGTAAGGCATCTCTCTTAGGTGTTGCTGCCTTTCAAGGGCAGGCAACAAAGAAATTTCCTGCTGTTGGTCCTAGGAAGGGCAGTAACCGCCCTGGCCAACCGAGCCTTGACCTCTCTGCTGCCAAGGGCAGAGCATCTTCCATCTTGGGTACTAGGACAACAAACGTCACCCAGGTCAGCAGGGTGTCTGCTCGCCCTCTGCCAGATGTGGATGGAGACGTTATCCCACCACAAGGACAAGGCTATTCTGGTGAACTTTGAAAACTCTTTTTGCTGGATGAATTTTTTCAGTGGTATCCCAATTAAAGGTGCTGTGATTGTGGAGGAAAAAAGGCTCAAGCAACATTTCACCTTTGCTGTACGTTCCCTATAAACATTTTTTTAACAGGAGCCGTCCTCAGTCTCAAACACCAGACGTGCATCTGCCTTGACGGGTGGGTTTCTGCTGAGCCCAGTTCACATCTCCCACGTGAAACCTGGGGTAGCTCAGGACACTTGCACCTGTGATTCCTGTACTGATGGTCAGCTAAGGAGGAAAACACTGACAGCTGGGCATTAAACTCACCGAACGTGTGCAACAGAGGTGCAGATAGAAACGAACTGTTCAAAAATTGGCATGAAATGCTGCCAGTAATATTCAGGATTCATCATTTTATTTTGGCAGGGATTTGTTTCACCGTAGGAAAGTACTTCCAGAGTCATCTTCCACTGAAAAATGTGAGATACTTCCAGAAACTGCAGCGAGCAAACCAATTAATCCTCTCTCAACTCCTTACAAGGGACTGTAACGAAAGGCCTAATTCCTAGAGACAAGGTCACTCCCCAGGAGCAGTTGGGCTGGCAGAAAACCCTGAAGTATACAGGAGGCATGTTCGATGCTGTCTTTACTCAAACTCTGAGCCAGAAAAGCTCCTTACAAGAACCAATCAAAAATTGCACGTTAGAGGAGCTACAGGGACTGCTCTTACTGATTCAGGCACCAGACTCCTCTATCCGAGTGAAGTTAAATGTCCAAGATCTGCCCTTCCATCCTTTCACGACAAAGTTCAGACTCCATCTAATCAGTCCCTGACTTTTATTTTCAAAATCCCTCTTGAACAAGGCAGAGGACTTTTGTCACGAGTGACACTGAAGCACAGAGGGACACCCCAGCTCCTGCCTGGTGGGGTTTGGTCACCAGTGGGGATGCAGAAAAGAGGATGTTTGAGAGGTCTGTCCAAGGCCATGCATCAGCAGTGCGAGACTGGCTCCGCAGGTCAGCCAGCCATCGACTCCCTTCTCCACTAAAGGAGGAGACTTTTAGTTACCTCTTGTTGTTACTAATGCACTGCCCAACCTGCCTCTTCCTTTCAAATAATACAGAAATAGTTCCCAGGCCAGGGTGTACCCAAACAGGCAGTCACAAGCTCACTGTGGGCAGGACCAAATTTGAAAACTTCAGCCTTGGGAGCATTAGGAGCATGAGGATAAATCCAGTGTGTCTTTGGTGAGAAACAATCGAGGTAAAGCTGTCAGATACTAAAAATCACGGCTTAAAAGATGTAGAAGTTACATTGTGCTCATTGACACTTGACTAAAAAGACAACTGTGATGACATTAAAAGAACAAATAAAAGGATGCAGGATGACGCTGCCAGTGATGTGATATGTCACACATTTTGGTCTCTAACAATCCTCTCCGTGCTAATGAGAAAAAAATGTTAAAACGTAACATTAAAATTATCAAGAGCAATTAACAATAATAGTATGTGTGGGTCTCCATAGCAATTAGGAAGTGAATCAGATTGCTGTACCGTTGTGCAGGACTCCTCTCCCTCGTCCTCCTTTTCCTCCCCTCCGCCCCCCGACAGGCACACAGGGACACGCACCCCTGTACACACACCATCTCTGCCTTCAGCGGCTCCTCGCAGGCCTGCCTGTTTTGTCACTCACCTAATGCTTGTTTGTTTTTATTCTCCTCCTTTCCAAACAGTCGCTGGACTCAGCTCGGGCACAGTGATCTGTAATCTAGCAGCCATTTTTCTGAACATAAGCAGCTTGCATTTAAAACTCTCCTGCTCATCTGTCTTCATTTGAAGACTGGGTTAAAAAATAAAATTAATGATTGCTATCAGAGAGAAGATGAGCAGCATCACCAGTGAAAAGTAGCACTGCCACATTTTACCAAGGCTAACATTTTTCACTGGCTGGAAATGGCTGGATATACTTGTAAACATTATTAAAAATAATAACTTAATGTTTCCTTCCTGTGACTAGCTAGCATTAGCAAGGTATTTTCAATTAGCATTTCCTCCAAGCAATGTAGGTCTTTTACTTCATTTTATTTAAAAAGGGATTTGTTTTCTAATTTTTTTACTTCTGCTGTTGTCAATAATAGAATTCAGTGGAATGGCTGCAGCTTTTTCCTCCCATCACTTACAGTTTGTAAGCCACTGAAAGGGAATGTATGCGTTTGATTTTATTTGCTTTAGCATAGCTGTCCAATGAAAGAAAAAGACATAAGTATGCATTTCAATCTACTGTATAATATTATGCAAGGCTTTAAAATACAAGTAAATAGCATCACGCACTTAAATCAAGTCATTTTATTTTTAGGGAAAATAAACAAATAATAAAATGATAAAATAATATAGATGCCTTTGCATTTCTTTTTTTTAAAAAATATGCATTATGAGTAAAAACACTCTAAAATCCTTCATCCAACATTTAACGTTCCTATATAGCAGAGATTGTTGCGTTTCCGGTTCTAACAAGCCTCTCCTTGATGGACTAATCTTAATTCGTTACAAAAACACTATACATATATGTTTTTGAATGCTAAACATGCAAAAATTATTGCAAATGCAAAGTTGTAGCATGGGTTTGGCAGCCTCAAGGTGATAATTTCCTTCAAGTTCAACACAAAGTTGTTGAATATTTCAATTGATTGCATTGGGCAATTCTCCATTCGTTTAATCAGATTAACATATAACTTGCATATTCAACATCAATTTTACATGCTTTAATCCTATAACGTATAAAAGGTTGCAGTGCAATACAACAAGCTCCAAAAACTACTGTAGCTATTGGTAAGCTTTTAGGTAAGACACACATACACACACAGAGATTCAACTAGCGTAACCAATTATCTGCTTGTATTGATAGAAAACAACTTTTGAATAAAAAAATGCATCAATTCCTCATTTGGAAGTAAAGATGCGTGCTCTACATATAACATATTCATCAATTCCAGAAAAAAAAAACCATTGATTTTCTCTTCTATTCATACATCTGTTAATTAAAAATTTACTTTTTAAGTACAGCATGAAACCTTCAATGTCCTTAAATATTTCATACACCTCTAATAGTAAAACTCAGTGACCCATACAGTAGTTTACAACTGCTTTTAAGATAGGTCCAGATTCCGAAAGCCCTGAAGTGCTGACATTTCATTGACTAGTCACAATTTCTAATGTGCTAGTAACAAAACAATCCTGGAATATAAGAATCATAAACTCAATGTATCAATCCATCGTTCAGAATTGCTTTCATAAAAGAATTATTAATCCTTCAGTCACCTACATGCGAAGGTAACACCAAACAGCCTTTTATATAGCTAGAAGCAGCACGAGAAGTCAAAGGGTGTTTAACCATGGTTAAACATATTTCATACAATAGCAATCTCTTCCCAGGAAACAAAAGCTTGGTATGCCACCATAATTAGACAAATGTTGTTAGTCACAAAATGAATGTCTAAACACAAGCTAAAATTAACTCAGCGCAACATCCTAAATCCATAGTTATTCCATGGAAATGGAATTATTGGCATATTAAACTTTCACATTTACTACGCACAGCAGATATCAGCCTTCCTCCTGCAATCCCAAGAGGAAGATCTATTGCACCAGTGCTGAGGGGTCCATTTAAGTGCATATGTACGTAAAGGATTGGGCCCTAAATCCATATAGACATTTACTTTTATATGCAGATAATGTGTTATATGGAGCCAGTACAATGAAGTCTTAAAGTGAGACAGAGCATAATAAAAATTGTACAATAAGACAAGAAGTATCGCAGCACATGAAGTATTCTGCTTGCAAATGCACTCTTCAGTTGTCGCATCAGAATTTAATGTAATTTGCGGGTGAAATTAAGGTGGTTTAGCTGCTGAACAGCAAGACTGTTCCTGGGTTTGTAATGAATGTATCACATTGTACACCATCAGCTGGACGGGCTACGGAGTCAGTCAGACTCCGACTCCCCTGAGCTCTGAGTTTCTACCCGTTTTGGAGTTAGTCCTGCTTGGAGATACATTTCTGCAGTTGTAACAGCAAACAAACAATTTTTTGTTTGGAAATATGTTTAAAATAAATGTATGTGTATGTACTGTGCACGCACACATTTGTTTCCACACTTGCCATAGAGAGGAAACCATTTTATGGCAAGTATCCAACCCTTCATATTATTTCTCTGGCAAACGCTAAAATGTCTGTCAACATCATGTAAACAGGCTGGCAGGGAATTTTGAGGAAAGAAAATGAAAGCTGCCATTTATTCTGTGCATGACACCATTTAAACATTTTTCAAAACATTAAATGTTGAATTGCCATTTAAAATTTTGAATCATTCATCAACATGACATAAGGTGGCATGCATGTCCTTATAAATTCAAACAGATCAATCCCAGAATGACCTACTAAAAAGCAATCAAGAACCTCAAAGCATGTAAAGGTGCTATAAACTGTGGCGGATAACACAGGGATAAGATGAGGTTAAGCAACACATCTGGTCTTGGTCCTCCACACAGAGACAGTCAAATGTGGTTTAATTTTGCAGAAGTTAAGCATATACGTTTGCAAGTTCTTAATATTTGCTCAGATTGGCTCTGGGTTCTTATCAAGAAACCTTTTCGGTCTGGGGACCTGTTTGCAGCCTCATGTGTCGTTGTAAGTTGCCCCATCAGAGAAGAGCAGTCAGAAATGCTGCGAAGCAGCTGATGGAGACACTGCTTGCCCAAGGCAACCATCCCCCTTGGGCAGCAGGGTGTCCTGGGGAGCCATTCCTCCCCTTCCAGGGCGCCTGTCCTCCGCTCGACCTCGTGCAATCAACAGCCCCTGGGTCCTGAGATGATTTCACCCCGACACACACGATTCTTGAAGTTTTGGTAAGAACTTCAGCAAGGAATAATATCATTTAACCATTCCTTTGAATACATCCTGCTGATCCCAGTGATTTGTTGGGCACCTCACTGTTTGTTGTGTGACAAGTTGGACTTTGGACAAGGTCAGCTCTTGAATCTTGATTATGTTTTTTTCCCCTTGAGCCAGAAGACATTGATTTGTACATCTAGTTTACCTTGTTTTCTTAGCCATTTGTGACACAGTACAACAGTTCCCATCGAAAAAAGTGTCATGTAAATAAATTACAACTTAGGACGTATACATTAAATAATTTTATAAATGAACTTTAAAAATGAAGGAATAAAAAATGCCAGTCCCCGCTTCTATGGCTGCAGTGATTATTCTGATCATGTTGTCATGTGTAATGAAGCACAGTCCCATCATTAATCAAAAGAACCAATCAGATAACTAATTTAGGCAATATTCTTTACCACAGGACATGTCGGTCAGTAAAAATGCATTAAAATAGCAAAAGATCAATAGTAGACACTAGGGACTGTGTTTACAAACCAGTCTTAAACTTTAGGGTATTATATTCTCAGTCATACTGGGCATCTGATTTTTTTAAAGATAAAATAACATATAAGATAAATGCTGAGATTTTATTTTCAGTTAATAATGTGCATTAGAGGCTGCCTGCTACAAACGTATGAATTGCTGTGTTATTTAATGATTTCCACAAAAGTGTGTTTAGCTACTTTCTAAATACACTCTAACTAGACTGGAGTGACACTGCACAGGGAAGACTTGGCAGGTTCAGGATTTACCGATGTGTGCCTTCAATACCTTACGTGGAAGCCCACATCAAACACTATACCTGGCAAACACTATTTATGTTCTGCCTTGGGCAGCCTTGTGTTTTACATAGTCAATACCTTTATTTAAATGCAGATTGAAAGGACTTTGTTGCAAGCAGAGGCGTACTTTTTCTAACTTGGATCCTTTTTTTTCCTTTTTTTTTTTTTTCCTTAAGAATGAGATTTTTTTTTGCAAATTATTCTAGTAATAAGAAAGTGCATCTCAGATGTGAAATATCTCTATTGGATTTAATCCTTTCAGGATGATAAAGTGAAAAATAGAACAGAGCCTTAGAATAGCTGTAGCCCAGGTAAAGTCTGCTGCCCAGCTGCACACATAACATCACCCCGCTGAACTCTGCCTGGAGAGAGATTCCGCTGTGCCTGCGAAGCCGTTCCCAGCTGCACTGCCAACCCCCAGAGCCACTTACTTGTTAATAATAGTGTAAAACCACAATGGAGCTATAAGTTCCATAAGTAGTCTCAGCACTTAACCAAAACCATAACGAGCCACATTATTCAACTTCGTCACGCAACGCGCATGAACAGAGGGAGTGCTAAAGTACGGATGCGACATCTTCACAGATAGGAACGCTATATCAGGTGGATGTGATGTTTATATAATCTGTGTTTGGGAACACACATCTCGTTTTCAGAAATACTCAGGAGCTTCCCCATCCTGCTGTAAACATCACTGCGAAGTGGAAAGACATTTGGCATCTTCATCAAAAGTGCCCTACTCTGGCTGGCACACTAACAGCTCACCTGAATTGCTAAAAGTTGTTTCTGTCAGCCCAGTTCTGTAACAGCCTCTCAGACACTGTCCTGTGACCAGGTGGGAAAAGAGGAATGGATGATTGGGCCATACTTTGCCATTTCTATGGGGAAAAAAAAAATCCTACAAATTGGAATAACAAACATCTTGAAAGAAAAAAAAACCCAAAACACAACAAAAAAAACCCAACAACAAATCCCAACAAACTACAATGCAGTTATTTCAAAATGGCAGAATATAATTTGCAAAGCAGCAGCAGAACATGGCTACAGAACACAACACATGAGGAAAACATGCAGATCAGCAGGGTCCTTGTGCGTGCCACAAGCTGCGGATTTGTGGCGGCCATATCTGCAGTTGCATATCTGATCATACTCAGTGGACTATTCTTACTTGAAATATTGAATTCCTGTTCAAATTACTTACACTTCTAGCCTCCACACTGTTCTGTGTGCTGAGATTCTGTGACGTGTAGAAAAAAAACAAGGAAGTTTTTTTTCTACAAGGAAGTTAAATTTTAAACCTGATGCCTGTTAATTTCATGCAATACCTCCTAGCTCTTGAACAACCATTCCCACCTCTCCTCTGTTTTGCACATCTTCTCTGTCACATCTTCTCATAGCCATCTCTTTTCTGAGCCAAAAATACCTGTGATCTATTCAATCTGTCATCACCCAGGAAGCTGTTCTGTGTCTTGTGGTCTTCCTCAGCACCTTCTCCAGTTCAACGATAGAGCTAGTCCCTCCAAGGGACTTTGTTGGCCTATAAACATGAAAATACTGAGGACATCACCAGAAAACAAAAAGCAATCACAATGTACATGGCTGTGCTACTGGCATGGGGACTAGACAACAGTAAAAAATGTTCCACAAAACACTTCAAGTAGTCTCATTGAGGTTGGTTATAATGCTCGTGCTCAACAGTAAGCATATGCTTAAGCATTTTAAGGCCTGACAGATTTGATAAAAGAGCTGATAGAAGACCACTACTGTAGTCTAAAATACACCTAGTAGTACTTACTTTCAGAGGAGCAGGAAAGCATTCGAGATATTTGAGCTGCTAAGCACCCTTGCATTCTTCTGTTGTTTCAAGAGATTTTTACGAGAAAATATTCGCTGATTTTTTTCTTAAAAACACAGAACCTTATTTTATCATATGTAATTCAATTACTTCCTTCTGTCCAATAAAACAAGTTCATTCAAATAAAATGAGAATTACTTCCCTCTTTTGGCTTGGGTACAGCATCTTTTGTACCCAGCTAAGCAATCTTCACAGTGCTTGGCAATAATCCTGCTTAGAAGGGCAGGATTTAGAACAGATGCAGACTTCTCCATGTCGGGGTGCTACCAAGTTCTCTGTTGATTAGTAGGGTGCATAATTGGATATGACAGAATATAGATTTCTGGCAGCAAATCATTTCTAATGGGAGAAGCCACTTGCTGAGGACACCCACTTCAATTAAAGGTAGACCAAGCCTCTAAGTTAGGATGTTAACCCTGTGACTTCTCCCAGACCCACTATTTCTGCTTTTAGGAACCAGGATTCAGTGTCTGGTTGTGCCATTAACAGAGAAACAACCATAAAGATAATGCATTAACTTAGAAGCAGAAAAAAGGCTTCACCAGAAAATAGCTTGCTGAAGCTGTCTTGCATGTAGGAATAATCTTTGATCAGAGAATACTATATAAATATTATGCAAACACTGTATACTCTGATATACGCTAACCTCCAGCTAAGTGGAAGATCTCAAAAACGTTTAATTTGTAAACTAATCATTGCTGTGGATGTAGGTATGCTCTCTGTATGCACGGTGCCAGCCCTTTGTGGGCCTTTATGCATATGGTCCTTGCATGAGCCTCCCAGTTTGAAATGGAAGGGGTGGAAAACCAAATTCTGCTTACTCACCACAGAAGTTCTGAGAAGACAAGGGTCTGTTTAGACACCATGACGCGATGCTGTTGCAAAGCCCAATGAAGTCACACAGAGCCTTCCTGTTGGCTTAAATTCTACCTCCTCTTTTGCGTAAAACTCATCTCAAAGCAACAAGTTTTGTGTGTTTTAATACCTTCACCTGCTTACTTTTGGTTAGACAGCATGTTCACCTCACTCTAAAGCGAATGAAAGGCTGAAGCAGTGTGTGTTACAAAGAGATATGGGGATACAAAGTTGCCGTGAACCAGATATGAGTCCCTGTTTTATCATGTGGTTATCTCCTTGAAATCAGCAAAAATCCTTATGTGTTTAACATAAGGCATGTGCTCAAGTGCTTCATTTGATTAAAGCCTGACTGATTGGGCTGAGGCTTTTGATCTTGGCCTCTTCTTTTGAGGGAAGAAGAAAGAAAAGAGAAATCAGTCTTAGACAACTATATTTACACCACCATGTATGCCACTGTTGCTGCTCCATGGGAGTGACGAGCTTACCTGCGATGAGAGGTCCCCACCTGGCTGAGCAGGTCTGCACAGGTGGGCTTGGCTTTGCACGTAGCGCTGCAGACCCAGCAGCTGGGCCATGGTGGTTGGGCATCGGTGATTTGGTGATTTCCCTGCAGCTGGTGGGAAGGGCACGGGCTCATGCTGCTGCTGCTGCGTGTGGCCTTAGCACCAGGGGCGCTCCTGAGGACTCAACACCTTGCCCAGGGCCTGGGGTTAGTTCCTGGGACTTGGCGCCGCGCAGGCTCCTGGGAAGACATGCAGGATCCCGTGCAAAACACAGTGACAGGGGAAATGGTGGAGCCTGATGGCAAGGTACCTCAGCAGTGGTTTTCACTGTCAGCTCACTCCTGTGCTACTGGAGTTTCCCAAAGGAACCTCTTAAGAACTGCCACCAAATTTCCCCGTGGCTCACGCTTTCCTCTCCATCACGCCTGTGTCTCCTGGATGGTTGGGCATGCCCCATAAAGGTTAGGGATCCAACTGGGACAGCAGGGAGGAGTGCAAGAACAAACAGCTACGCAACATATCTATTGCACACTTACACAAAACTTCTGGAGGCTGCAGGGAGCAGCCTCCAGCATTTGCTTCCATGACTTCTGCAGCCACTTTTGCTTGCACAACAGGCTGCATTCTGAGTCTTTTCAATAGTGCTGGACTATGATCACATACAAGACTCACGTCTAAAAAGCAGCAATTCATAGAGCAAAAAATGTCAGCTGCTTAACACTACACAGCAACAGTACAAACCAAGATGTGAAACATATCGAGCTGGAACTACAGGGGAATTTCAGGAATAAAATGTAATTGCTGGAACTGGAGTTCAGCCAGCACACCAGGAGTCACACCCCTGTCTTGCAAAAATACTGCAATGAGGTGTGTGAACCGCAAATAATCATGACCTCAAATTTATGACTTACAGGCATCTTAGCATGGTGTTTCCAGCAATACTGTCTTCTCCCAGCACCATACTGGGACATTTGTTCTGTGTTGACTCAAAGAGGAGAATATTGCCCACTGGTTTACCGACACCACTACACAAAGTGCAATGGGCCTCTTTAGAGGTCCCTTACTCAAGCAATGATGCCTCACAGCTTGCGAGATTTAACAACATCACAGCATTAATTGGGATAACTGCAACTACAGCATGAAGACTCTGTACCTTCTAAAATGCTTTTTTTTAAAGAGATTATTTTAACTAAATCTTTTAATCAACAATGTAATATACTTTTATTGTACTTTTGAATATGACAATAATAAACACAGATAGTAATTTGTAGAGAGAATATAAAGAGTGATTCAGGGTACTATTTAATTCTTTATTACAGCTACAGTTAAATTTGTGCCCTACAAGAAAATATCCTAGTTTACTGCCATGACTCCCTTCATACTAAAAAGGATTTTATGGTAGCATGGGTCAAACATTTGCCATCAAAATGTTTTCAGAAAAATTTACGTCTGTTCTGTTGAAAATGTTGCACGGAAATATTTGCTTTCCTTGGAAAAAAAAAGTTTGGAAATTAAAGAATCAAAATATATCATGGCAGAAGAAAATACTTTTCTCGGAAAAGCTTTAGGAAACACATAGTAGAGCATATGTGTCGGTCCTCTCTAGAAAAGACAGAGGCTCTCCTTCCTCCCCCATTACATCCTACAGTACTTGTCCCATCAGAAAGCAACCAGAGGACACACCTGGGGTAGGAAACACTCGCCCAGACCCTCAGCCTGGTTTGGCTCTAGGGCTGGTATGGTTCATCCAACACACAGAGCTCCTGCAGTAGCACAGGCTGGCTTTACACTCTTATTTTGGTATACTTTTTTTGAGCTGTATAAACTAAACAAGACAGTTACAACTAAATAAGCCTTTCAATTGTATTCTTTGGACAAATTTTGGTATCCAGCCAATACATTAAAATATGTATTTTTAAACACAACACAAATGTTGCAGCTCACTGACCTGTGAAACAATGGGAATATGAACAACAGTGAGGATTACACCACTTTAAATCCCTCCAGCTCTCACTCATATACCATACTGGAAGAAAATACAAGCAGATACATTTACACCAAGCTCTGTCCTCATTTATAAAGTGATTCTGTAACACGTACAGACTCCAGCACACTGGATAGTTATTTTTGATCTGTGCTGCATTTTAAACACAACAGTTTTTAAAGTTAAAGGAATCTGATTAACTCAGTGTTACAACTGACAGAAAAGTGACAAGGTCCAGCAGAAACAGATGTTCCCTGAAAGTTGCTTCTTCCATCCCACGCGTCTTTTAAGAAACATTCAAATTCCATTTGGCACTTCTCCCAATATTTTTTCCCATCTTTAATGCAATTGTAGGAAACTTTGATGCTTATCTCACTGCTATAAATTAAATAGTAATATTAAAGAACACCACTCACATTAAATCTAGGAAAGTGAGACCATGATAATGTACACAGTTTTATGCTAATCTTTAACCAGTACTCTTGCGTGCTCTCTTTTTCTTGCACTAATACTCTGCTCAAGGTAGAATAGTCTGTGCAAACCTGCCATGCCTGCTGCACTCTGCTAGAGATTTTACCTCTGCATGGGGACCAGGCACAGCCTTCAACAACACCATACTGTGGCGAGCAGGTTTGAGTCTCAGAGACAGAAGATACTTCTGTGGTGGGTGGCAACAGGGCCAACAGTTCATGCCTACACACATAATAATTTTTATCAACTGGAAACACCAGTCACTGCAAACCAAGATGCAAGTCGGTGATGAGAGTATTAAGACAGACATATCGCTGCCTTGTGGAGGAACCCCAAATAAATGTCTGCTAGTGATTCAGTATGGAAAAGAGAAAGAATTTAGACAGAAAGATCCCAACCATATCATATCTGATGAATGCGAAAAGCTTTAAAAACAAAAGAAGGGAATGTATGTGTGTATATATTATACAGTTTAATAACTCTGCTCTAACTACAAATTAATTTAAATCTTGTACTTGCATTAAAAATGAACTCTATCTATTTTATGTTGATCATTAACTAAGAATATTTCACACTAGAGATTTGTCATATTAAGGAGAATTGAAACCACTTATATCAATTAATTGTATTATACATAATCTTTACATAGATTACCAAAAATAATTTAGATTCTATATTAAGGAAATATTAAATACGAATTCTACAAGGAGTCATGACCCAAACTCCTGTCCAAATAATATTTTGGGATAGGAAAAGGAATGATAGAAAAAAAGTGTAAATCAAAAGCTGATTATGAGAACTCTTCAGCAAAATTTCTCCATTGAAAAATGCGATGTAATACAACTTAAGTTTTTCTTGCAAACATGTCAACATCTTCAGGGACACTGTCTCAGAGATAGGATGGAGGGGCTACAGTCTAGTGGTACCAGCAAGTGCATGAAACAGGAGGTCCTAAATCCAGCAGGATAACCTGAAGCTTGTTCTCCTACATGCCACAAGAAAACCTTGTTTTGGAGTTTACTCTCTCCATTCATGCTTTTAAAAATTATTATTATTATTATTATTGTTATTATTATTATTAATAATAATAATAATAAAAAAACTAAGTCACATTTTATTGTTGAATAAATAAAAAAAAACCCTTGCCAAGACCTTAAAGCCATAGTATTTATTGGCTGTCGTCATTTTTCATGGATAAGTTAGTCCCACTAACCTATGAAAACAGTCAGAAGAAACACAGAGCGAAAGCAAGCTGGTCTCTGCTAGAAAGTATTAGGTCAAGCAGTCCCAGAAGGGCATGAAGCTTACACAACTAAGAAACTTTTGACTAGCTTCAGAAAAATACCTGCCAGTATGAACGCCAACCAGACAATCAACACCAAAAGCTTTGTGAGTATTGCCCCAATTTCCATCTCCGCACAGTACTTGGCAATCACTTCAAAGCAGCAGGAGGAAGTTCTGCAGTGAGAGGAGCACATGGACTAGAATACCCGGAGGCATGAAGGAGGGGGTTAGAGACCACGAGGAGTCCAGAAAAAGTAGTAATGATCCAGAGCACACTGTACCATTACCGATGATTCTGCAGCGGGGCAGGATTCTTGGCATGGGAGGGGGAAATAAATACTTATTAAATAATTGCCTACCTCTTCAATAAAGCCAGCTTTGAACACAATTAACAGAAAAGGAGTCTAAATCAAGTGAACACATGGTTCATTGTGGTTTATTCGTTTAGAGGCTGTACCACCACACATGAAGTGAAGCAGTCACACCAGACATCAGCAGTATCATTTAGATGACACAGATTTTCCTCTACCCAGAGGAGGCGACAACCTACTCAACACAAGACAGAACTGACGGTATGCACAACCTCACATTTCCCATGCCTGCCTTAATAGACCAATAACGTTTTGTACATAACTGTCATGATGTTTTTACAAAAACATATACCTTCTACATGTCCAAACACAGAGCTTTAAGTTTGCTCGTGTTTCCTCAGAGGAAGAAACAGTAAGCCTCTGCCACAGCAGCTTCCTCTGGAGCATGTCCATTATCATGTTTTGGCACTGTGCAATGCCTGGCATTCTTCACGCAACCTGCAGATAGCCCAAATACTTCTTGGAAAGAGATTTCAATACAAACTTCCTCAGAATGTTACTGGAGACCCACTCAATTCTGAGTATAACCTTGAAACAACTGATGAAAGGTTTCTGACATGCTAACTACCAGATTTACAAGCAGCAAAGGTACATGCTATAGATCAAATTCCAATAACGCTATACACTTCTCTGAAAAGGAAACAAAACCTTAGCCAAATATTTCTGATTTTGTGTGAGTTCCACAATCACTAAGCAGTCCACAAAGAGATTTCCCAAAGGAAAAATAAATTACTAACTTTACCTCTGAATAATTCTCTGCTTCAGTGCCATATCATCCTCACATCTGTCATTACCCCATGCCTTTTCCATGCAGGACAAATTAATGATAGGGGAAGCTTCAGAAGTCCCACAAAACCCTGGATGTCAGGACCTCGTGTGCTGCCAGAGAGATGTCTCAGCATGTTGCAAATGCAATTTGAAAATTCTGGATTTGGAAATGGGGCTGTTTAGCTCTTGGATGATGCAGAGAATCGATTAATTAACAAGTGACACGAGACCTACCCATCTCTTTGCTTCACCATCCCATCGGGAAGCAAGCAGAGCACTGAGCATCCCCTGGAGCGCAGAGGCAGCCCGCAGGGCTGCGGAATACAACTGCAGCTCCAGTTGCTGCTGTGCAGCTCCCACCTTTCAGAGTAGCTCAGGCTTCATCAGCATTTACTTCTGCCAGAATCAGCTCTGAAGCTTTTCCCACCATCTGAAATGCAGAAAGGAACAGGAAAGCAGCGATGCCATGCTAAGGGAAAGGCTGCTTGTCACGCTACCATAAACAAAGGTGTCAAAGACTGGCCATGTTAAACAAGAGTTCTCCTTTATTGAGGAAAGTCACAGACAATTTAATCCAAAATTTCAGTAACAATTCTGTTATGATTTTTAATGCAGCTGTTTTTTACCTTATGGTCAAAACCGAAAACAATCAGCAGAACACAAATGAGAGTATTTGCAAAACCTGAAACAAAGAACAGCTTCAAGACCCCAACATTCTGGAAAAAAGACCTTTTTAAACTTTTCTATCTAGTAAGTGTTCCTAGTACTGCCTGTCCGAGAGCAGGCAGTGTGACTAAACTGTCACAGCATCATGGAGCCCCAAGTTGAGCAATGTTACAAACCAGCTCTGTCCAGCTAGCTCGGGGGAGAGCACAGGGACAAACACGGTGGAAGTGGCCACATGTCACCAACAGGGAATGCGTCACCTTATCTGCAACAGCTTTAAAAAAAACATTTTCACCAGTTTCATGGTGAAAACTTTGTTTCGGGAGAAATAAGGGGAATTAAAAATTCCCGCAATAAGGCCAAGCACGGCTGCGCTGCCTAACCCAGCATGAGCTCTCGCCTTCAGTCTTCTCCCTTCCCTTCAATTTTTTTCCTTGGGGCAGATGGATAAAATTAGAAACACTCACATAATAGTGGTCTTCACTCAAACAGTTTCTTGTTTACTCTCTGCCACCTACTTTGTCTACAGCTTTCTTTCAAGTAAATCATACAATTACTCTTTTCCACCCACTCTACATTTTAAGTGACATTTGATTAACAAATAAACTAACCCTTAATAAGAAAACTATTGTCTAAATAAGCACTAATACTTTAAATTAAGTACTTTAAATACACCTAATTATGTATTTAATCAGGATTTAGCAGGACATGCATTGTATGCTAACTGAACACAAAAATTAGATTACTTAAGAGGTATTTATTGAGGTTTAAGAATTATATAGAAAAGAATTATTTGCCACAAGCTGGCTCATATTATAACTTTTATTTACTTTAAGTAACATTAATGAAATAAATGCTTAAGTCCAGTGTTATCACTTACATTTGTTTTGTGGTTAAATAATGTACGTTGCACAAATAGGATTGTTTCCACACGATGTGCCTAAGTGCATTTAACCTGGAAGCATCAAGCTGGTTTCCTGTATCCCACATCTGCCATCTGAGCCTCGCTAGCTTGTTTCTATCTGTTGGCATTTGGGAACTGCCAAAATTCAGAATTTGTGGTCTGCAGGAAGTGTCAGCATTTTGAAATCAGTTTCCATTCAGATTCAGAATCACCTTTTTTTTTTTTTTTTTTCTTTTTTCCCCCTTTTCTTTTTATTTCCCCTTTCCCTTTTCCCTAAACATTTTGCAGACTGGAAATCCATCAGAGCTACCCAGAGCCATGCCTGCTGGAAGCCTGGGGGTCTGCCTGGGAAGTCTCCTTGTGTTCGGGGATGGGATCTTCCTACGCAGATGTAAATCCAGAAAGCCGAGGTCTGTGATGCGGGGCAGGCTTTCTGGTGTGGCTACCTTCGAGCCGCAAGTGCTGGCAGGCAGCCACCGAGCCACACAGGTGACCTGGCAGGAAACCAGACAGATTTACAATGAAAATCTGCTTAGCAGGCTAGGTTCTCTGGGAAGATTCATTGAAAGCCAGATGTTTTCGTGAAATGTTTTGCTTTTGACGAATCGGCATTTTCTGATGGAAAAAAACTTTCTCTCCGAAAAATTCCTCTGAGCTCTGCCAGCACCCGCTGCTGCCGAGAGGAGTCAACAGCCGCACGGCGAGGCTGGGCACTGCTTGGGACACTGTTCCAGGGCCTCCCAGTTCCCAGTCCTCCTCCCTCACACCAGAGGTGCCCACCACAACTCAGGGTGCAGGACGGATCCTGCTGTTCTCCTCCACTGTTCCAAGCAGTGGGAGCTGCCCCCAAGACAACCATCCCCAGTGCTCTCCTACCTCCAGCATTTGTGTTCAGACCAAAACACTGGCTCCACACCAAGCGGAGTGGGATCAAACATTACAATACCTGCAAGGTCTCTCAGCAGCCCCCTCTCCTAAAAAAAAACCACCCCAGTCTGGACCACCAGCAGGCTGGCAACCCCTGGGGGTGGGTGTCCCCAGGGTATCAGCGTTACACCTGCCTTTCTCATCCCCTAGTGCAGCAATCCAAGGGTGGTGGCACAGGAGCCCAGTAGGGAGCTGCTGGTGAGGTGTCCCTGGCTGCCTGCCTACCTCAGGCCATGTGTCACGCACCCAGCCTCTCCAGCAAACCAACCCGCACCAATAGCACCACACTGGGGATCTAACAAGCTTTAACTTCCAGGTCTTCCCGCCACCTTTTGCTGTCTAATGCTGACTGCTGGTACAAGGAGTGAAAAGCAGCCAGGGCTTGACAGTTGAACACAGCTCAGACAGATAACAGCCTATGTCTAACAAAGCTATTCCTAATGAAAATAAGTAGGCATAAAAGTGGAGAAGACGACAGACCTGCATGTAGGGTTTGGGGAGTGACTGAACTGTGGTGCTTCTTTCCAAATATGAGCTACCTGGAAGTGGCACTGAAGGCAAGCACATAAAAAGTGCTGATGAAAACTCTGCTTAAAGACCTCTTTTTCTCAGGCAAAAAATGCCATATGTCTTTCTCTCAGCAGCAAGCCAGACCCACTACTTTATTTCTGGTGCTACAGTAAATGGTATACATTAAATAGTCACTAGGTCTTCAGAAACTTCACCTCTGATATTATTTTAAAGGACTTTCAGCTGTGAAAACCAGTGTCGTTTTATTCTCCAGACATAGCTATCTTTCAACTCAAAGGTCATTTATTTTTTAATACATAAAGTATTAAAAAAAAATCTCTTGAATTCATCACATTCAGAACATCTGTCCGTCCCAAAGTCTCAAAACATTAACACGTACTTTGACTGTAAATATGTTAGAATATCCAAATAACTGTGTGTCAGATATGACACTTTCTTGTGCTAGTGAAACCCAGATGAAATTCATCAGCTTCAGTAGATTGCAGATTTAGAGTTCTGCAAATAAGGGAAAAAAATTGGCCCTGTGCTTTAATTAACATTTTAAATCAAATCTGCATTTGAAAATGTTCCAAAATTGGAAGAGATCATAAATAACCTTGGTCTGCAATATTAGACTAGAACACACTTGTGCATTCTTTGCTTTAAAAAAAAAAAAGTGTTTTTTATCAAACGATAATTATGGTTGTGCTTGAAATGATCACCCTTAAATTCTTCAGGAAGGTTAAATGACTGCTGAATATTAATATTTTCCCTTTAGTCAGGGATTCAAAACAATTCCCAACAAAATGTTGTGGCCGACGGATTTGGAGGGCTATGTCATTAAAAGCCGCTGTCATTATTCCGCTTACACGCTTGTTCTGCAGAGACCATATTTTCAGTAATAAATAATGTTTTGAAACAAACAGGTGATTTCTGTAAGAAGAATCGACAGTATTTTTTGAAGGCAGTGGTTTCTGTAGAAACCTTTCCTCTCTTTGTCCTCTCCTATCTGCAGGGTATTGACAGCTCTGACAAGACTTTGATTATCTAGTCAGCAGGAGCCTGAGACTTGTCACTTGTCAGGTGTGAGCCAGCAGTCACGCAGCTGATGAAACAATTGAAAGGAGATAGGCTGAGCATGAGGAGGATCAGGGTCATCAAGCCCAAAATGTACGCCTGTCTAGTAAGGGGATGGCTTACACCCTCATTAATGACTCCAATAAGGCAGGAGAGGGAGGCGGGGAGGAGCTGGAATAGGGAAATAAGAAACTCAAAGGTTGGGGATGGTGGAGGAACTCCAGTTCTCAACATCTGTTTCTTGACCATGGCTCTGCAGCAATCAGAGCCCCTGCCACCCCAGGAGATGCCCCAGCACTGAAGGCACACTGCCTCTCCGTGCCCGTCCCCTGCCTGCTGCGGGAGGCAGAGGGGAAGGTGGCACTCTGCCCTGCCCCTTCTCCCACATGACCGCTGGGTTTTCAAACGGCCCTCCCCAGCAGTGGGGGCGAAAGGCAAGGTGACTCTAGCTGGACCTGTCATGGGTCGGTACCCTCTGGTTTCACCCCCGTGGGGAGAGTAAACACCAACCCAGCCACTTCTAAGCGACTGTGCTTCAACCGCCTCCAGCATCACATGGAAATCCCAGCTGTGACAAACGCCTTTAGTCCATATGCTAAGAGGTTGGGGCGATTTCTGCTGCTCTTGGTGAGAGTTACTGTCCAACCACGACTGAAGACATCTGCCCCAGTAATCTGCACTTTGGCACTAGGCTGTACAACCGAAACTCCAAGAGGGGCATTTACTAATCCAGAGGCAGGCTTAGTCAAAGAGGGCAATATAGAACAATAGGCATTGTCTTGCAATTGGCAGGACTTAACAAAATGCTTTGTAGAAGGATGCCTGTAATCCATAACTAATATCCTCTCTGTATATATCATACGCAACTGGTGGGTCTGTTGATCGGAGCTTATCCTAAGAACATTTCACACAAAACTGGATTAGTACAATATGCTTTGCACAACAAAATCATTCACAAACTTCTACTCGTGTAAAACCCAGGACTTTTTCTGGTTGGTTCTTCTCACATTATACACTGTTTTTCTGTGATCTGCATTAGTTACCTATTCATATTAAAATGCAGTTCAAGGTGTGCTTCGCAAGATTTAACAGGCAAAATAGTGCCACCCAGAAAGTCTCTTTTAAATTTAAATGACAACATAAATTATTATACACATTTAGTTAATGCTACAGGAAAGATCATGAGTATTGAGGACACAATCTGTCAGTTATACACATGCAAACCTGCAATCATTTCACTGATTGCAGCACTTTCTCTCCAAGTCTGTCCAGACACAAAGCCAGTGAGATCAGAGTTTGGGGTCCCACCACAGGTATAAATTGTGAACTGCATTTACTAGTTTATGTGAGCCCCAAACCCTTGCAGAAAGTTTGGGAGTTGTCTGCTGTCCCTTATAAAACTGATTATTGGTGTTTCTTAAATCTCCGGGATACTTAGACATATGGATAAGATAAGCACGGATTAACTATGTCTGACTATGCATATCAACTAAGGAGAAAATTTTGCTCTGAGATAAGACAGCAATGAAACCGCACGAGACAGGACAGGCAGGATCGGAGAGGATGCTGAAGGTCTGTGACACTTGCACACAGCGGGACATGAGACAACAGGGAAGAAAGAGGTGGCTACTTAACTGAGGAGGGGCAAGAAAAGAAACAGCTCTAATGTTCAGTATGAAACATCAGAGGCAGACGTATAATTTTAAATTTGTAAAGTTTTTTTTTTAATTATTAATGTTGTACAACAACTTACTTTATTGACATAAATCAGAAGACAGCTCACTATAGTCCCGTGTGGAGAGGTGTGGTACACAGCAATGTCCCTGCTGAATGTTTGATAGGTAATACCTTTCTTGCACAGCTGGGCAACTACCATGCACTTGGCCAATCCATCAGTGAGACATTTTCCACTGAGGATTTCAATGCACTTTATAGGAGTTTATTGCAGGTATCCTAACCAGGTTTTCATATGCCTGAAGGACAGAACATTAATGCACCTGCTTCACCTAGGTCTGTACACCAACTAGAATTCCCTGTATCTAAACATAGAAGTTTAGGGAGTTTTCAGTATCATTCAAAAACTGGAATACAGCTTAGAAAATACAGTGTATGGAGTTAGTTATTCTGTAGCTTTCAGGGTACTCATCATGGTGAAATGATACCTAAATATCTTCATAAGAGAGCTGGTTCTGGACTTCTAACTACGGATCCAGTATGGAATGGATACTTGAGAGGAAAATTACAGTGTGATAAATAAAGAGCTCACCAAGAATATCAGGGAGCAATGAATGACAGGTACAGATCAATGGACTATGAAGCATCATTTCAGGCATCAGTTTATTGTTATTAATACTTTAACTTAATCTCCAGCTTTAAAATAAATGATAACGCATTCACTGCTGTCTTTCAGATTTGATTTCTTGTCTCTAAAACATTGAATCAGAAATGTAACCTGAGAATGATAAATTTACACCAACATGGTAAACTCATTGAAATGAATTACTTATGCCATTCTTGGGAAGGCTGAGTGTGTGGGAAACCGTCGCCTCGCCTGCGTACCCGCAAGGCCTCACGCTCGCCCACCGCCACCTGCAAAAGCAAATAGTGGCCTCTTGAGACTAAAGCTTACTATGCGATTAGTGAACATTTATTTGAAAACAATACTAAGGAGCAGGCCCAGTCTTAGGTGATGCTCAGACATTTCCATACCGGTTTCTAACTCATTGACCTCCCAGTGCAGGGCCATACCCTGGACTCGCTCACAGCCCAAAATTAGCTGAAATAACTTACAAGGTTTTGGCTGCTCTAGGTTGCAGATGGACAGTGATTCAATGAAGTGCAGAGAAGTACTTAATTATTCTGATATTGGCAATAATTTCCTGAGTAATAAACCAAAGGCTCTACAGCACTGGAAATAAGAGTTCAGCTCCTCCATTATTCAAGAAGCACCTGTATCATAATACATGGCTTTGAGTCCAGATTACGAATTTTCCATTTATCAGACTTTTGCATTGTTGGGGCTTTTTTTTCAGCTGGGGACACTGCTTTACTACATTCAAACCTTGAAAAGTATATTAGCTTTAAGTAAAGCAATGCTTCATTCGGTTCCAGCCAAAATACTGGAACATTTCATCCGTGGGAGAGAGCCCTATCACCATCTACTGTCAATTGTAACAATTCATAAAGGACGCCACAGAGATTTGAATGTACTATTTGATCACTTTTTCAGCTCTTGCCATTTTGTTACAAGAGCAGAGTTTGTGATAAGATCAAACCAGAAAGCTATCAATGCTCAGCTATCAATATACATATTTTCTAGAATACAAAATCCTCCAGTTAATATAAAATAATTGTGGAAATGGTTGGCAAATTAAAGATGGTTGTTATAGATTCCAAAAATACTTTTGCTTTCAGCAAAATACATTTTTAATTACTTTCCTACTAGCTGTCATTTTTCATAAACCAGTCTAGACAACTCGTGCCAAATCATGCAAAAACTGATCTCGATGAAATGCTTTCCTCTAACACCAAAGATCAGAACATGTTCTCCTTTTTTTTTTTTCTTAAAGAACATGTGAAGTTTAACAAAGCACTTCCAGATAAACTTCGCTATTTGTGGAGTGCTAAAAAAATAATCAAATCTTCCCTTTTAAAAACCTGATGTATTAAAATATCAAATACCAAATAATATTTTTCCAGTTTAGAAATAAACTTGAAAATATAAATATACTCATCCATATTGTATTTTTATTATCCCCTGAATTAAAAGTCTTTTTCCCAAAACATATTACTACAAAACACATTACTACAAAACACAAACTAGCAAAATCTGCAACACAGTTATAAGATGTACGCATGTTTCTACCATGCCTTTTATCTTATTTATTTTGAGCATATTGAAAAGGAGGGAGAAAGAGTGAAAAATAATCTGAATTTGTATTTCCTTTATACTTTGACTGGAATTATTAAGCTGAGTTATAGCACTCAGAAGTAAGGAATTATGTATAGTAAAGAATGTGGATTTTGCTTTTAGCGTCATAATCAATGTCCAAATCTAAAATTGATATAATTGACTGTTAATTAATTCCCTTGATATTTTCATTAGCACATCCAAGCAACAAGTCTTCTGTTTGGCACTTCTGAATTATTCAGGAAGTACTCAGATTGCTATAATGAAGGCGTTACTGCCTGATACTGTGCTGGCTAATAAAGCTAAATGCAAGGCATGCTTTTATTTTTCTATTCTGATTGGACAATCAAAGGTTTCCCTTAAGATATGTGAAATGAAATTTCAGAGCCGCACAAAAAAATGTCAAGAGAAATGTCCAAAGATATTTTTGTGAAAAAATCCAGCTCTATAGTTTCAATAATTGTAGCTTTCCCTTAAGTCCTAAAACTCTGCAATGAGAAGGGTTGCTGTGGGTGGCATCCAAATTTGTTTTGAAAACTCCTTAGGTGTCTGGATCTAATGTAGCCTGTCAGCCCTCCAGGTCTCAAAACACTTGCAACAGCCTAACCAACCAAACGATGAGTGGAGATTTACTAGTACTATTGCCCTTGGCAGTTGTCCCTCCATTGGCAATGTGACCAGGATACTCCCAAATACTCCTACAAATCCCTGAGCAAACATTGGTATCCCTACCCAGGTAAATCCTCTCTGATCTCCAATGTTGATTTTGCCAGAGGAAAGACTTCAGAATGGGCCTAGCCAGGAGAAAGTTAGGAGTGCTCCTTCTGGATGCTTTGGTTCATGGTGGCATCAAAAGCCAGGACAGCTGGTAGGGCTTATGCTAAACTTGGCAGCTTTGTGTCTTTTTTTAACACTCTTTTTTTCTTGTAAGGTACTAAGTGGCAGAAATCCCATAAATCTTGCCATTCCAAAAAGAAAAAGCTTGAGGGGACTGGGTGGTACATTTGATGGATGCACTGTCCTTAATGCACTAGCCTCTTCCCTAAGGGATTATGGTTTTGACTTTAGTGCAGAGAATGAACTGTTCCTCAACTGATGGCAGCAAAAGTTTATCAGCAAAGGATAGTTTTACCTTTCAGATCATCACTGTTCTCTGACATGATCCTACTCTGTACAGATCTTTCAGTGCCACTCACAAAACCAATAAATAGCCACTACAGGGGCAACTCAGTTTTTTCTTTTTTTTTTTTTTTAAAGAAACAGAATGCTACTAGTCCTAATTAATTTAATATTTGTCACTTGGACACCATCTCCCATATGACAACCTCCAAAGACTTTACAAAGATTAATGACACCCCATTATATCAATGAAGCAGAAAGAATAAGAATTAGTTCGCCCATCACTGAAATGCACTCTCTTCTGGGGTGGAACATGACAGCTACTTAACAGTGTATAACATGGAGGAATAGGGCCTTGGGGAATCAAGAACCCACCAGTTACTTCAAGTGAAATATTGGTCCTACAGCAATGAAGTGGTTCTTCTCAGGAGTTGGTCACCATATGGGTATGTTCTTCCCAGGCCTCCTATGGGATCCATTGGCTGCAGGAAGACATCACACAACTCTAATGGAGTGAAGTGGAGGAAGTTTTGCTGACGCTCCTCAGGTAAGAGACTACAGTATCACAAATTAGCATCAGCAGGGGCATGGGGATAGATGCTTCTCTGAAAAGTGGAACTTAGATCTCTTTTTAGAAATAGAAAGTGAAAAAGCATCACACCTTCAAACATTGAATTCACCTTGTCCCTATGCAGATGGTTGGATCACAACCCATGTAGTTACCAACCCTGACCAAAAATCTCAAGGCAGTTTCCATAAGCTAAGGAGTTTCCATATGTTACCATTCATGTCTAGGCCTTCCGAGAAAAGGGGTCTCTTCCCATGGGGAATGACCCGTTTACTAACACAGAGGGGTTTATACCTGTTGAAGGAGAGAAGGAACCCTGCAGCCTTGCATGAGAGCACCTGCAAGTGGAGCTGGAGGAGGGCTGGTGCCTACTGCAAGCGGGCAAAGCCTCAGTGCCCCATGGCACCCAGCACCATGGTAAACCTGGGATTGCAGAAGCAACATTATGTTTTTTCTTGCCTCCTAATAACTTAGGAAATTATGTTAATCAGAAATAAGAGCCTATCTTGGCAGCTGCAGTGAAAGGAGGAGGTGAGCTTGACACCACCCCACCCCTGTTGACAGTGGAGGTTGGATGAGATGCAATGACAGCCACCACCATCACTACCAACCTGGCTGGGGGTGAAGGGGCTCTGGGGCCACCGCATGCCCCCATGCCAGTCCTTGTGACAGCGTGTGAAAGACATCTGGCTGAGGTGACCATTCATTGTACAGCTGATGTGTCAAGCACAACTTCTGCTTGCTCCATGGCCACCGCACCAGTGCAAACGGAAGCCTGCCTTCTCATTTTGTACTTAATGTATAGGTGGTTGCATTCTGAAGTATAAAATCTCATATCACTCAATGATTAAAAAAGGGCTTCTGAATATACACTGTACAGCTTTATCAGTTAATTTGAACTTGCTGGAAAAAAAGCGCCACATTTTTAGATTTGATCCTCATGGTCTTAAAATATTAATCAGACACATGCTCGGTATTTTTCTTTAATCCAACTGTCTCCAAAATGCTTATTGACAATTTACAAAGAGAGGTTAGAAAATAGTAAAGGGAAATATGTAAGTAATTATGGTTCTAGCATTGCAGGGCCAAGTGAAGTAAGTTAATGTAATGCAAACATTTTGTGGATTTGTTTAATTATTTGCAAGTACAATTAAATCTGCAAGTACAATTAAATCATAGTGCAGTACATGGGGGTTTATAAATGAGAATGTTCCTAATGAGTCTTTTCAGAACACTCAAAATTCTTTGCAAAATACGGATATGCTTCCAGGTCGTTTATATCCACTTGCTGAATAGATGACTGTACACAGCTGGGGCTACATTCAAAAAACTTGGGAACAACTTTCGGTTAGCTACCGATGAAAGTCCCCTTATGCCAAGGACCAGCACAAGACCTTCCCGCCTTTGCTTCTCCATGGGTTTTCCCTAAAGAGCTCATGGGGACTTTGTGGAGTTTTGTGCAGCCCATCAGAGCAGAATGAGCAAAAGGGAATTTTCACCAGGTCTGAGTGGTACCTGCAGGGATTTCTGACCTGGTTGAGGAATTATTTTCTACGGACTCTGGGCATCCACCAGTCCACTCATATTCCAAATCTAAGAGCACATGAATGTTAGAAAGACCCTGAAAAGCTGCTTATCTGTTTAAACAGATAAGGTTATATATTGTTCCTGTGAAAAAGAAAATGTTGCAAACTAGGAAGTTTCTTTTCTGAAATATGTTCCAATCAACAAGTCAATATCCTGAGATTATAATTCAGATTTCACATGCTTATAACAGCAACAGCTAAAACTCACTATACATTTTCCTCTTTTTCATTAAGAATTAAAAAAATATACTGACCTAGAAAGTATTGTCTAAATAGTATTCAAGATGTTGTCTTGAGCACCTGAATGGAGTCAAGAAAGTCATTAAGAACCTAAAGGACATTCAGTAACATTTTTACATGTCTGGGCGCTATATAGCATGGAGTACCCACTGTGCAACAAAAGTAATCTAGATCTTTCTGTCTGCAACTCAAAGTTGAGATGTTTTGAAAATATATCTTTGACTTTGGTTCTTCAAAGAAATCCTGAGAAGAGGTGAAAACGGAGAGACTGTTCAAAACACTCCAAAAGGCCTCTGTTCTTCCAGGGACTGTTTAATTACCAACTGAACTGCCAATCCTTTCAGAAATGGATCAAAAAGCCACAGAAAGCAGTGACTTAGCAAAAAGAAGCAACTTTCTATTTTTTGTTTCAGTTAGAGAGAAACTTCTTCTCTTTATTTCTTTGCGTTTCCAGGAATTTTACAACTAGTGGCAGATGTTCTGTGTTGCATGGCTCTTACGCTTTTAAAGGGATGAGCAAATATGCATGGTATTCAATAATGCATAGAAATGTCATATCTTTTAGGCATTACCCATCCCCGTGAGGTCATGATCCTTTTGATATTTCTAGATCTAATCTTACTTTAGAGCAATCAACCACAAAACTTGCTTTTTCTTGATCTTTCTCTGAAATTCACAGCATATCAGTATTATTGACTTGGCATCATTTCAGGTGGTTACTGCATTCATGCTGGGTGGGGCTTTGAAGGGGAGAGGGGTGGCTTGGTTAATTTCTTTGAGGAGGGAGAAGTCTTGATCCTTGACCCTAAGGTACCCAGCTTTGGTCAGCTGAAGTCTTTGGTCTACCAAGCTGGAGATGAGAGCAGAAGCCCGGTTTGTTTGGTTAAGTGTTGATTGACTTGTAGAAGGATGAGTGTGAGCGTGTCTGTGGGGGAGGGAGGTGATCAGAAAGTGAGGAATCTGCTACTAGCCTTTAAATTGAAAGCTTTATACTCTGTGCTTTTATAACTGATGTTTTATAGATGTAAAGTGTTCACAGCCTCAGTGACAGCATCCAGTATACCTTTCTGAAATGAACAGGCACCTGACCTCAACTGGGTCTTTGATGTGGTGGCTTCAGCTCTCAGTATGTAAATATGTTTATTTGCTACAGAAGTCAGTTCTTTAAGATGACTGACTATGGTTGCTCTCGCATAGGGATGCAAGAGCACAGGGGAACCTTCCAGAAGCAGAACCGTCTGTGACCACTGGGCTTTTGTAGATATTAGACAGGGAACATCGTCCAAAACACTACTGAGCTTTGCATATCAGTGCTGTCTTCTATCTGCTTCCTTACATACCTAGTTTTCCCAAGTTCAGAAACTTGGATAAGCTCATTCTATTCAGTTCTCCACAAAACTGACCTGGATAAGCTTTTTAAGTTATGTGAAAATTAAAATATGCTTCATTTTTAAAACATTTCCTATAAATAGTGCTTTAGAGGTCATTCATGAGACCAAGATTACTTTAAACCGATTGCTGTTACCAGAAATCAATACTACCCAAGCACCCCTGGTATTACTTTGCGCTCCGGACACAGGCCAGGCTCCCACTTCTCCCACAGGTGAACTATTTGTAGAATTAGGGCTAAAATTACAGAAGATCTGCTTGTAATGCTGTTAAAGCAATGCAGGTGTACTACAGTACATAAGACATCATAAAGGGAATCGATGGGTTAAATAGATCTTTTTTCAGCTTTAGGATTTGTATGAGGAAATTATGTACATGTAGCCGGGCGCCTACCGAGGACGTGGCACGCACTCTGACAATGGCTTTCCTCCTTATCTGGGATCTTTTAATAAAGTGTTAATTATAAAAGCTTCTCAACTCATTGTTTAGAGTCCTAAAGAGAAGCATGCTTTTCCTGTCAAACACGAAGGGTTTGCAGCAAGTGAATTTGTCTTGTAGCAGTAAGCTGTATTTTCCCGGGAAGCGATTAATTTAAATGGGTTGGTGCTGCCCTGACATTCTGCGGGCTTCTGCAGCACCCACGCTCCCTACCTCAAAGATAAACCACAGAAAACCATGCCAGCACCTTGCCAGTGGCACCATGCCTTGGAGGAGTCCACTTTGCACCATTTTACAGGGAGGAGAGATGTTCATGTTGGGCCTTTTCCTTACAAGACCCAACGGCCAAGTGCTGCTCATGGGATGCGCAAAGGACCAGCACATTTGCTCCTGCTTAAGCTGATGCATACAAGTCTTTGCTGTTGCATTATGGTGAAGGGTGAAAGGCAGTGTGCAGGTAGCCTCCTCTAGACCATTCGTTACTGAAAATACCTCTATCATGTCCTCTGTTGTCACTCACTGGAAGAGTAAATAGACTGGCAGGTGAAATACAAAAAGGCCAGTAATAGAGGTATTAACATGCAGTTCCATTAACTTTAGCCAAAATGGAATGAAAATTGTAGGAGGGAAAAAAAAAAAAAAATCACAATATCATCTGAAAGCAGCACTGTCTCTAGCATGACATGCTGTGTAAAGTGAGCCTTCAAAGGAAAAATAATATCACTTTGTAATGCTGATATTTTGCTGAGTTATTTATTTTATGACAAAAAAGCATTGTGCTGTGTGAACAAATATGAATTTACTACTTTTAAATAAGCAAATAAGAAAACAGAAGTAGATCACTATAAAAAAATTCCTGTAATACTTTGCACAAATGATCATAATTAGCAATTAACTGGGGAAAATCAGGCTTACTTTATTATTTCCCATGGCCTGTTAGGGTATCAGCTTAACTCCACAGTCAGGTGTTCACATGGCTAAGCCCTAGCAATCACATATCTGCTAGTCACATTTTGAGCTAGTCAGACACAAGCCAACTCCGGTATAAAAACACCCAACCACTCTTTCTCAAGTCTGCTATTTGGAGGCAAGTGGTGTCCCGATAGCTCCCACCCAGCCAGCCCAGCACCAGAGGACAGACATGCCCCGGAGTTTAAAGCATAGAGTCATCAGCTCCAAAAATTCTCATAAACAGATTAATTTCAACTTCACTTTCTATGTAGGAAACATGAAACAAAATAAAACCGGTTGAGAATGAAGCATTGCTAAGGCTTTGGAGATGTCTGGACTTCAACACTTCTTTTTTCTAAATGGAGAAATAGAAGAGCAGGGGATGTTTCTGCGACTTGAATGAGCACCAGGGTTGGTTGAGCTTTTCCTTTTAGCCAATTAACTGCATGTGGGCACATTTTATTAACAGCACAGAAGAGGACAGCAGGAAGACCTTTGAAAAAAAGGTCTTGAAAAAGAAAGTGGGAGGAAAATGCCAGGATGTCTTCGTCAAGCAGTCCCATACTGTTTATCTCAAAGTCATTTCATACAGTTGCTTTTGCCATATTTACCCCTGCATATTTTGCATGATCAGAGGCAGTTATTGCTAGATGATTATTGTACAGCTTCATATTGCAGCAGCACCCAGGAGGCCCAGACACAGAGCAAGCCACCCGTGTGCAAGGAAGGAGCACATTAGAAAGTGTTAGCTCCTGTTGGAGGAATTCATAACTGAAATCGGGTCTGAGAGTCATAGGCTGAATTCACACTTGCATCCTGTTTGGACAAACGTTCAAACACACTGTTAAGTGACTTACTGAACTGGGAGATGGCTGACCAAAATCACTTAACTGAGTAAATGTAACGGCCTCTGTTTTAATCCTAGTCTAAGTCTCCCAGCTAATACATCTTAATCGTATAAAGAAGTGCTACCTTCCTCTCCAGATCCACCGGTCTCTGATCAGTACAATGAACCAGAAAAAAAGTTTGCAAACACAATCTAATTCACATTTGAGGACACCTGAGGAGCCCCAGCGCCCTCTATTTGCAACAAACCATTTTGCTAAGAACATTTGCTGCTAATGATCCTTGCTATTAAAATATGAACATTTTGGCATGATAAGTCTTCCTGTGCCTAAGAGGCTTACCCTTCCACCAGGCTGTGTTCTTTATTTGCAATGTGTTTTCTCCACCATTACAGATGTTGCAACAGTGGAGATCATGTTCTCTTGAACCTTTAAGGCAGGATGTCTTGCATATTTGCCCCAAATGTCACCCTAGGAATGGTCTCATCATCCTCCAAGATGTACCATCACAAAACAGAAGCTGACATTTCTGCATCCCCCAACAGTTACTTCTGCAAAGGCTCTGCAAAACGGCATCTCAGAGCATGTCCTTCAGAACCGCTGCAGTGACAGTTCTAACCCATGCCTTGCAACTGCCGTTCTTGAGTATTTTTTGCAACTACAGATACTGCACGTATTTTACATTAAAACTGAGATGAAAGATTGCTGTATACATTATGCCTGCACATGGATGTTATATGAACTTGTCTGTTGTTTGCCTTTCAGTACTAGTAGATAACCATTGTGATTCTACCCAGTGTTTTTATTGAGCAATGCTATGAAAAGATTAATCAATTTGCATACAATATAAATCCACATTCATCTTTTATTATTGCACAATCAGGGAGCTTTAATGTAACATAAATTCAAGTGCTACATGCTTTGATTGCTCTTTGCAAAAATACTTAAATACTGTTCATTTGGAAAGAATCTTATGGAAATTTTCTAAGTGATATATGTGGTATTTGGGGAAACTTTTCAGATAAAATCTCTGTACAACAGTAGGATTGCTGGCCTTCCCCAAGTTCATTAAGTGCTGAGTATCTTAATGAGTAGAACGTTCATAAATGTTTTCATTTTAAAAGACCAAACTGAACCATGGAGAAAAAAAATGAAAAATCAGCCGATACTAGGAATTTATGGTATATAATGAATAGAGAATGTAAGCAATATTTTAAAATATACTGCTCTATTTGCTAGTGAATTTAAATTATTACTAGACTACATAATACTTATTGTGTTTAGGACTATTATTCAGAGCCTGACTTTCACTAACCACCAAACCCCCTCTAGTCCCTTTGAAAAAATCCCAATTCAGAAGAGTTGTGGAAGTTTACAGAAGTAATTTTTTAAGGAATTATTAGTAAGCAATTAAAAAAGGCTGGAGAGATGTGATCCAGGCTACAAACCTCTTACATGACACTGAGAATAAGTCTATTGCTTTAAATACCTTTACAAATAAAAAGGTTGTTTCTGGATGACTTCTCTCGATACTATAAGCTTTCCTTTTACACACTCTCCTTTGGGCTCTTGCAAGAACCAAGAACAACAAAACACCATAGGAAAAAAAAAGAAGACAGGTTCATCTTAGAAAGAAGCAGAATTACCACTTTGCCTGAAATTTCCATCCCAGTTTTACAACTTCAGGAAATTTAGATGGGGTTTGGAAAAGATACTGACATTGAGTGATTATTTGAAGAGCACTAAAATATCTTAATTACTCACTGGTAGCAGGGTATTATTAACTGCAGCTTAGTAAAGGAAGGGGGAGATAAAATGCTTTCTTAAGCACATATGTGATTCTATGTAAATCTGAACTGCTGCCTGAAATGTTTGCCAATAAAGATGAAAGTCCCACAACATAGTCACAACATGATATCTATCATATGGCTTCCTGGCTGTTGTGTATGTTTTTGCTGTGTGTAATTGACTGTGTTGGTGTTTGCACTACCTAGAATTTGCATATTAGCTCAAACACTGTATTCTTGGTGGGCCTGATCCTGCAAGCTTCCCAAGAGCCTCTGGCCGCCCCTGAATCCAAGGGACACCGACACGTGGCTCTCGGGAGGTGTTGGGTGCTGCACTTGTGTTTCACTTCCACATTTGTCGTCCTTCAAACAGAAGCTGGCTAAAACTGCCCGCATTTCTGTAAGCACAAGCATGAATGTTGAGATTTCAGCCTTTAGAATAAAATATACCAGCTCAAGAGATGACAAAATGTAGGCTCTACCACAGTTTGGGTTACTGTAGAGGCAAAGTTGTAATGGATGCAAGAGTAAAGTTCTGAGATTCTATTTAGTTTGCAAATACCCCATAGTGGTGAGTTCACTCCCTCCCACCCTTTTCTTTTTTCTAATCTAAAGTATGCTTCTGGAAATCATATTGGAAATTTCTGATAATTGATTCTGTCCATGAAGCCAGTGAGAATGGAGAGAAGAATCTACAATGGAAATCCAGCAGCCACTGTCCCTTACAACAAATATAAAGTTGTGGTCTTATTACCCTCACTGAAGTTATTTCCCTTAATCCAAGCACTCCCGCTCTGCTGTCAGTGCCAGGCTATCCAGTAATCATCTGTCTGTTCTCGTAGCATTTCCTCTGCGCACACCAGTAGCACAAAGCAGCTGTGATGAATCGGGCCTAGATAGGGATTTTACCCACTAAGCAAGTACAAATCATTAATAGAAATTACCTTAGTGTATGACTTGGCTGCTTCTTGTGATGCAGTTACATATGTTGCAGCGTGTAGGAGAAAGAGGCACAGCAGATGCTACTGGAAGCAAAATCCTGAGAAGGAAAGATGGCATGTTGCTAGCAGCTCCAGTTAGAGGGGGATGAAAGAAGAAGATGCAGCACTTGCTGGACCTGCTGCTGCTGCTGCTATTGAAGCCTCTGCTCCATTACCATGATTAAAGAATGTGTTTCCATTTTCACTGCTGCTACTTCCCTGGGTTGGTTTTTTTTTTCCACCCCGCTCTGCTTTTTTGTATTATTTTCTCATGAATGGAAGGGAATCTATAAGGTCTCTAAGCAGGTTCATGTTATGGGCACACAGGGCAGGTGCAGGAAAGGGAGGAAAGGATTCCCACACAAAGATGCCTCACCACTCTCCTTCAGTATGTAACAAGTTAATGATCCATTTAAAAATAAAATCTTGACCACCAGCTAATAAGGCCTCCTGTAGCAAATTCCAGCATAAACAAACACTCATACAGCAAGTGTGAAGTTCAGGATAGGGTCAGAGTATTTAAGGCAGATAAGTGGGAAATCTGGATTCTAGTCCATACTTTACCAGTCTGAAGCTTCCTAAAATACCATATCTAATTAATCAGAACATCTTTCTGACTCACTCCTCAACAATTACCCAGGCAGGGAGAAACAGAATGTAATCAAAGGCTGTAAAAGGGTCCTCTTATATTCTGTGCTGGTCACTGAGAACACAAAACATTTTTAAATTTGTAACTAGAGGCAGACTTCAGGAATATCAGACAAAATAAAGAAAATACAGCAAAATTTCAGTGATGGGATGGAAGAGTCAGCAAGTCAAAGTTTTCCTGCCCTGTCCCTGCATTGGTCCGCACCAAAGGAAAGGGAGCGTGAGGCTCCCACCGAGGACCTGTTGCCACACATCAGACCCAAGGGCAGCTGGTGAGAAATGTCACGACTGCAGAAAACAGTGACAGCGTCCAGCCCATAAAGCCTCAGCCCCTCTGGCCCCAAAGGGGGAGCTGCTCATCACAGCTGGTAAAGGGAACGGGCTTTTATTAGTATGGCTTTTGACACTTTCCCCCTGCAGCCTGTGCGTGTATGCATCTTCGCACAGCCACACACACCCCAGCACATCCTCCCACACTGCCTGCCCACGCAGAGGCCACAAAATGGTATCTTAAAATGGTGCCCTGTAAGTTGCTGTCCCAGCTGCCCAACGGCATGCAATGCAGCTCATGGTGGGCTCAGACACCGCAAGGAGGAGCTTTGCCGCACACAGACCTCAGTCTAGAAAAATGAATGAGTTAGAGCTGTCCTGACAGATGTCCTAAAGGCTTTGCTACTGCAAGGGCTACCAGTATGGAAGAGCACATTTGATGCAAGAGTTTAGCTCCTCTGAATTACACCACAATACCTGAAAACACACTGTAAGATCTTAAACCACTTCAAGTCCAGAACAGCTTTAAGGACATTAACTCCATAATGCAGTATTAAGGCTCTCATTTGCTGTGAGGGCCCGATCCAAAGCCCAGTGAAATCCATTAAATGATTTCCATTGACTTCAATAGGATTTGAATTGGGATCTAAACGCTTAAAGCAAAGTCTCAAGCAGTTACTGCATTCTGCCCTGAAGCTTTTAAATCCGTAAGCAGTTTAAAAGGAAGCCTTGACTTGATTTTTTTTATTCTCAGTGAACTAAAAACCATGTCAGATGCCATTGCTAAGCCCCAAACTACCTTTACAGATACAGTTTTCTTTTGTCTTCATGTGCTCCCTTCATGGCTTATAAAAAAAACCCCAAGCAGCCAAGAAAACTAATTAGAACCCCAGATATGCAACATTCATATGCTTAATTTTAATCAAGTGAGAAACTTTCCTGAATAAGTAAGTTATACAAAATTAAGCACATGCTTAATTAAGCAGTCATATGATCAGGACACAACTAGGGGAAAAGCAGTGACACTGCGAATAAGCAGAGTGCTGTTACCTGTAAATAAGCCAAAAAGAGGAAACAATGGTTTTAGCTCAGTGTGCATCAGTTAAGGCAACTGCAGATGATATCTACAAACACAGATGGGAGAAAATGGGATTTTAAAAGTCCAAGTGTCCCTTTAAGACCTTAATGCTGAAGAACTTTAGTGTTTTACAGAATTTAGGCTAAACACAAGATCAGCCAGACCTTCCTGGACAAACAAAGGTTCCCAGTCACCATTGGGTCCACATAACTCAGCCTATGCTGAAATAACTGCCGTAATTCCGCACAAGCAACCCAAACCGAGCACTTGTCCTGTATGCATTTGGAGACAGGGCAATCTGGAATTTGATTAACACCAGCATGAATGAGGCATCTGCCCAAACCACATCTCTATTTTGGTTTGATTGTTGCTAGCCTTTTTTGAATTGACTCCATTGCTTCCCTGTTTGGTAATATCAGCGCATAAAACGAAGCAGAAGGAATTTTTTTGTGCAAGTTACAAGTTAACTTGCTGCTCAGAGAACTCTCAACCTGCAAATGAGTGATAAAGACACAAAATAAGGTACCCAAAAAATATGAAGGACGACAGTCAGAACATTTCTGAGTTCATCCTTTTTATTAAAGTCCCCATCTATTACCTCAGCTTCTTTTTTATGATATAAATAATATTTCAACAATGAAATGAGGGAACCGAGGGAGCAGAGCCAACTCTGTGACTGAGGTATGTTCTTCAAACCTTTGGCAGGCATTTGTTACAAGTTTCCCTCTGTGCCAGTCCACAGAGGATATGAATTATTGCAGCTCCCAGCTGCAGAGCTGCAGCTCCAGGAGAAGCTCATGCTTTTAGCTACGGATGGCTTTGCTTCACTGCCTGGTTCGTTGGCCAAGATGGTGACCATCCTTTTCCTCAAGGCAAAAGATACCCAAATATTTTGCCAGTTCTACAAACATTTTCCCTATAGAGTTTTAACAAATGAAATTATTTTATACTACCCCAGCTAGCACTATGATATCCCCACAGCCCACCTGCGCAGGACTGAGTTCCTAACCCTGCCATTAGGATGCCTTTTGGCAACATGAACAGTCCAATTAAAGGCAACTACATTTTGCCCCGGGTCACCGAATCATCACATCTCAACTCAAGATGCCCAAAGGAATGGAGATCCACCACATTCAGAACACCACATGACTTTCAGATACCAGATCCCTACAGTGAATCCTCAGCCTTGAGTTAGATGTCACACTTGTCCTTCTCAGACACTGGGAAAAGTGAGCAGCGCAGCATTTTTAAGGCCAATCCCACCCCACTTCTGGGTGCAGGCAGTGAGCCCTGCACTGCCCACAGCCTGGTAGAAGCCTCTTCTGCAGCTTCCACTTCAACATCAGAAGGGCCAGCAGCAGGGAAGGACACATGTCCTTCAAAACACACTGGGAGTCCCTGTCCACCACTACCTTTCATCCAACAGCTTTGTCTTCACAACACATACACAACTTATGTTGCTGTAATAGCTGATATTAGCTGATATCTAGGATAGCTGAGGGAGCTGATCCAAGGTATCTGAAGCAACCTGAAAGCATCGCCTTCTATTTCTCCAGATAAAATTCTTACGGCCAAATATGCAATATTCCCACTTTCCAACAAGCAGCAGCTGAACAGGAGTTTTGTAAAGCTCTCGTTTTGACATACGTGCCTACATCCTCTTTCAAATGCCTAAGTCCTTCTGTGAGTTATCAGTCTTAAGTCTCAGGAATGAAGTGATCCAATTTACTTCTAGGGCACAACCCCACTGTGCAGACATGTGATTCGGAGACAGCCAGGACACTAGGGTTGACTGATGTGTGCTAATGTGTTTTCTGAACAAGCAGATTTCCTCACCAGCATTGGATTATGTTATGAGGAGAGATGAAGTTGGATGTTTTTGCCTCCCTTTCCATTACGTCGTATAAAGTGTCCAAATAGACTCCGCATAACAGCCTCATGCCTTTGCAGGCAGCAGTGGTACTTGCCTGCTAGAGAGGAGAAGCCAAAGTTATTTTAATGACTGATGGATTCAATTTCTATGGCTATTTTTAATACCTGGGTACTGCAATGAAAATCAACCACAGGAAGAACTCAATTTTGTTTTTCATTAATATTCACTTTGTTGACATGAACAGATGATTTTTGGGAGCTCAGTTGCCCTTTTAATTTGTATCTTTGCAATGTGGAACAGATATCTTCCACTTTCAAGCAAGTAAATCCTGCATCTCACTTCTTGTGGGTTTTGTGATGATTATGAGTGGAACTCAGTCTGGAAGACTTTCTAAAAAAAAGAGTTGGGGACATAAATACCCTTTAAAAAAGCTAATGTTATAACCAGTGATTCAATATCATCATTCAGTCTTTAATTTCTAGAAATAATAGCAAAAAAGACTAAAATGTGTGTTTGATAGAAATTACTATTAGATCTAAGCCTTACAGCATTCCCTTGAGCTCTGGCCAGGAGCTCCATACCTCTTCACATCAGGAAACTTTCAGCAGAGTCTAGCTAAGGTTTCTTTCTATAGTTTTACATTAAGATATGTGGATTGTTAGAGAGATCAATACCACAGCCACAAAATTCAACCTCCCTTCTATCACAGTGATTGTCAGGTCTTAGCAAAGAAACACTACTTTTCAGCTGTATACAATGCATTTTAGAATTGTTTTCTTCCCTCTCTTAAGCCTCATTTTGTATTTTAACACACCCAACTGCTAGCTGGCTTGGCTCAGGAGTGAGCTGACCCTACTAAGGTGACAGAAATAAGTGCTCCAGTTCACTGAGTCAATAGCAGCTTTATGGTCCCCACCACTTTCATGCTGCTACTACTACTACTACTAGTACAGTCACACCAGGAGAAATTTCCAGAAGACATTACATTTCCACCCAGTGGAAAATGTGATACAGAAACAACGTAACACGCATGGTATCTTGTTACATTTTGAACCATAGCATATACTTTGCTGATTTCGTTTGTATAATCATGCTTAATCTAAGAAGGGGAAGGCTAGCTGGTTTTGTCAGACATATGCAGAATAGTTGACAGTAACAGCTTTGTTTGCATTTAAAATACAAGGGGTTTAAATATTCCTGTTTTGGAGAATGTGTTTTAAGATTGGCTATTTTTATAGTTGATCCCAAAAGAAAGACTTTTCCCCTCCCCCTTAATTGTCTCTGTTTGCTTCTTGAGTTCATTAACAAATCATCTGGTTTCCCCCACCCACCTGAAAGCTAAGTGAAAATACAGGAGAAAGCAGATTGGACATCCTGTCCCTGAAACTTTAGGACTACCAGATGCAAATAGGACACTTCCAACCCCCAAAAAAGTTTTGGCCATCACCACCTTTCAGGTTACCACTGGGGTCCATTCAGTCTTTCCATAAATTCCTAGACTTTAACACTGAAATGAAACAATTATGCCTTTGATGTCTAACATAGCCCTTGGTGCCATGCTGAAATAATTTAGATCAGAGCCCAGGAACAGTGAAAGACCTATTTTCATTGTTTATCTCTAAAGATTAAGGAACAATTTTGGAGCCCACATCGTCCAGAACAAAGATTGGAGTTCCATACCAAAAGCTGCAGGAGTATTTTTAAATATGCATTTATACCACACCCTGGTACTTACGCTGGCATCTCACTCCCTATGTCATGATGACACAGAAAAGAGGAAACTTGCTTTCTGGACAGGTTAACCTGCAGTTACGTTGGCGACAGTGGTCCCATGAATGGCAGACAGCTGGGCTACCCATTTGATTCAGTGTGGCAACCTTTTTTTTAGGTGACGAGGTAAGAGACAGGAGCTGGAAATTAATCTATGGTACAGTAAAATGCAATCTGATGGGAAGAACGACAGTGATGTGTAGGATTGCCATCCTCACCACAACAGCGGATGCTGATGTGCTGGTTATCAAAGTGAGTAACATACTATTAGAACCAGCATATCATTGCCTAAATTACTGTTACATAAAAGAAGTTACAGATATTTGCAAATCATACTATTCAGAGTCACCTGCCTTTTCAGAAGATGAAAGGCAGAAAATTATGAGTAGATAACCACCATGGAGGTGCAGCTGAGACATCACTGCTGAAGAGCAGGAATCTCCCCCTACAAGCTCTTCAGCTCAGCTCTGAACAGTGGTACTTATGATTCAGCTCGTATTCACTCTATCCTCATTTATAAGATAAATAATTTTGAGATGTATCTAAAATTACTTTACAACCTTTTAATCACTGAAAATTGTGTATAATTATTATACCTGCACTCGGGTGCCAAGATCTGCTGTGAAATACTTGGCTGCTCTAAGTGTGTGGAGGAAATGCTTCAATTCCACGTTAATTAATGAATTTTTATCCCCACTCCTGTCCATTAACAGCCACCATGCTTTTGCTGTGAATGGTCATTATTACAGACTGAAATAGGAACATAAATTTACTGATAATGAAAGTGTCATTTGGAGGGGCAGTCTATCATACTGTGTGCTGATATGGTCAGACCTTTTTTTGCTGTCTCGCATCTTTGCCTTATTTCTGAAAGGCTGGGATGTAAGGAAGGGATCCTTTATTTATGGACACCCATGAAACATCCCTTTAAAGAAAGTAGGAATGATTTTCAGTATTCCAGTAAATATTGCATTGATTTTAAAATGGCTCTCTTATAAGACACTGCAGGTCTTCACCAAGAGAACATCCCTGACCTGCTTGCTCTTGAGACTGCTAGCCAGGTCAGGTTTGTGTTGGCTTATTTTTCTTTGACAAGGAGTGCTGTTGACTCTTGGAGAAAATTACCAGGTTGACTTAATCCTTGTTGTGCATCGCTAAAAAGAGATTTCAGTTGATGCTTTGCATCTCTGGACCATATGGAACAGAGCTCGAGTTGTCACATTTTCTACCTTTCAACTATTTAACCCATTGAATTCAGTGGATAGGATCTGATGGCATTTCATCTGCTAATTACTATATTAGCTACAGCACATGATATGGTGCACATGGTATGAAAATGCATAAAAACAGGCCTTAGTGTAAAAGCATTACATTAATGCATCTCAAAATACACAAAATTAAATATGGATATAAATAATCTTGGAGAGAATCTTCATTTCATACTCAAGCTTGTGTACTGTTATTTCTTTTATATGGTGTGTATATATATATATATATATACACACATACTTAATATAACCAAAATTAAGTGTTTGAAATGGTCCTTTTTCAACCGTGTCTCGGGGAGCATAGTGGCTTTCCAAACCCAGTTCAGTTTGTGTGCAGCTGGACACTTGCTAACGGTTTAAAAGGAATACCTATATGCCACTACATAGAACAAATTGCCAGTTTCTCTTCTTAATCAAGCACACTGTACACAAATCACGTTAAAATACCAGCAGCAAAACTGTACTGCCTGCATATATATCTGTTTTTCTAAACCTGAACTTTATCCAGTACCCTTTGCCTGATACTACATTATTTGAGATTAAGATATTCCTTTCAAAGTCAAAGCAATCAGTATGACATGGCACACTTGCACAGAGGCCATCACCCAGCAGCAAGCTCCGCAAAAGCAAACCTCTGCAACCATGCAGTGCTCAGCCGACTTCAGAGCCTGAATTACACTATGACAGTTGCTTACTTCTCAAGGAAATAGTTGAAGTTACTATTGTTATTTAAGATTTGAAAAGGCAGAGAAATTAGATGAAGAAGTTGTGGGAGAATGGAAGCCCTTCAATGGTTTCTTTCTTTTGGCTTCCTCAAACTGGGGTTTGAGATGTGGCATGATTTTATGTGTGGCATATGTATGTCAGACTTTTTCCCCCCCTGCAGTTCTTGGCCAAAATGCCCATGTTATCCCATTACTGTCTGCCTGAACAGCCTTAAAATACAGCAGTAACCTGTGTGAACCCTGTGCAGATATCCAGGGAACAGAGAACACTAGAACAGTCCCCGTTTTACCCAAATACTGCATCACAGGACTGAGCCTGCCCAACACATCTAGGCACAAGGTGTTTCGCAACTACTTCCAAGTTTGCCCAACCAAACCTTTGGTCTGAATTTTCCTGAAGAATGCCTCTGCACAGAGAAAGAGTCCAAGCAAGTTGATTTAGCCACTGCCTTGGTGCAGTCAAAACATTTTTAATGTCTTAGCATGACACCGGCTGCACAGCAGCGGTGGGAGGGAGCAGGTGCCTGAGCACCAACACACAGGTGTCCCACCCTGTGCACCAGCCCTCAGCAGGCACTTGGGAAACTCGCTTTTAGCCTCACTGGGCTGCCTGGTCACCACCAAGAAAACACAATTATGGTTACTACAGCTCTTGGTGGGACTGGGAAAGGAAAGAGTGTTTGTGGAGCTGCTGGATACAATGACAGAGGAGAAACAGCTCCCAGAGAGGACTCCACATTTGGTACAAGGGGTGTGTTTTACATAGGTTGAGGTTACGTGTTAAAGCTGGAAGACAAAAATTATCATCTGAATGAGGAAATCCTGGAGAAATCATAATTGAGATTCTGTACCTGAAAGCAGATTTAGGAGCTTCCCCACAAAGTTCATCCTCACAGCTTTGTCGCTGTCTTTCAGACGACACAGCCCATTGTGAATGATGAACACTTTTGCAGCGATTTCAATAGATACAGGATGTAAAGTGACTCTCTCAGATGTGGCTGAACTCTGCACTGGGTAGGAAAGCCCAGCAGAGGACAGAGGACAAAGCAAACACTGTGCCCTGTGGACATCATTTGATGGGAGCTGAGCCCCAAAGGATACAAAGGAGGACAGAAGAAAGGAATTGTGAAAAAGCAGGAGCATCCCTTCATGCAGGGTGCATTTGGGGGCAAGGGAGGAGGCAAGGCAGGACCAGCTCTCTTGCATTCAGCATACTGAATAATAGCACAGAAAAATCCTCAGCAAGCTATTCTCACCACTGTAATATCTGCCTTCGGTACTGGGGCAAGGCTGTAGCAGTCAGAGAGCATGAAAGTAGCCTAACACGTTTCACATATCTGCACAATTTTTTTCTAGCATAACTGAATAAATATCATTAAAAGACACATTTTTTTACAGTTCTTCTCCATAAAAGTAAGATGGCATGTGGTTAGAACAGTACTGTATAAGCAAGATCTTTTTCCTTGTCAATTTACATTATAAAAACATCTCATGCACATAAAAAGTAGGGGTTTGTACCAGTGGAATTATATACAGTAGTGTATGTTTCTATATACTCAGGTTAGTGCATATTTACACGTACAATGCACACAGGATTATGCTGGGGCCAAACACTAAAAGAAAACATGCGGTAAATGGTTGCTTTAATAAGTCCTGTTCCATTGAAAGGAAATAAAACCTGAGTATTAATGAGATATAATTATATATTTAAAATCTTTTCCCTTGTGCAGTATACAGAATTAATGCCAGTAAACTCACAAACTGCAACATTCTACTCCATTACATCTGCAATGATTAGAGATAGTTTGAACATCTGGCATATAATCTGTGATAGAAAACAGCATTCTGCACTTTAATGGACGTCTGGAGGCTACACATATCTGATTTTATTTCTTTGTGTTAACTCTTTCCTGGGAGGAAGAGGAGATCCAGTGCTTGAGCACCTTCTTTCTGTCTTTTGATGAAGTTGCAGATAGCACTGGTATTTACCTACTTTCAGACTACTTATGTTTTAAATATCTAAACTAAAAAGGGACCCACACAGATTTCTGAGAGTCTATTTATAACATAGACAATTGAGAAGCATAAATATTAATGTGTTAAAAACTAAGAAACTCATCCAATGAAAGCGACAATAATTTCCTCATTTTCAGTGACTCAAGAACATTAAAATGAAGCAGCATGTGCGGTTCCTTCATTATTTCAAAGACTGTGTGAATATCCTCCCTTAATTTGGTTTTCTTTCATAATCTTGTACACGATAAACTGGGGTTACCAATGTTTGTACATTTTTGATGTACCCTAAGTGCAAGTATGTAAAAGCTTCTTTGACTGGCACTGACTTTCATTGAAAAAATTAGATTATTTCTCAGCTTTTGCAGGGTGTGTTTTGCCCCAAGCTAAACAAGAAGGTTTTAGCCCTACTGTGTTCTGTGGGGAAAAGAGATACTAACTTGAAAAGTGAATGAGACTGACAGTGTTATCTTTTGCCTTACTTACCAAATATTAGCTAATACCAACACCTAAGGAGACCTTGAAATTAGACTCTGAGTAGTAATTAAGACTGATTGAAAAGTGGTATCAGAAGACATCTATGCCACTGCTGAAAGGATTCACCATTTAGAGTGACAACTGTTCTGTGTGAGAATATTTAGGTACGAGAAAGAATATCTACTGTAAGAAAAATGTAGTGTTAAGTAGAGTTTTGTAATCTGATAATGCACGTCAGGGGCTTACTCAGCTGCCATGGTGTAACAAAAGCCATAGTTACTGGGTGGCGTCTGTTGAGTACTAATAATTAGCTTAAACATGGGTGCATTAAGCAGCCCTCAGGTCCTAAGAACCTTGCTGCAGTGGTTCACAAGGGCATCAAAGTCCTAATGGCCGAATAACCACACAGAAACACTTACACCACACACATGCTATGCACAGGGAAGAAAAGAAAGCCTGGAGATAATCATTTAAGGCTAAAACTACCTAAATACGAAGCATGTGCAATACATTAGCTTACTATTGAATTGACTTATGTATTGCTGGACAGTGGAAAGCTTGAAGCCTATGGAAAAAGAAAAAAACAGCATTCATTTGTAAACCAGATTGAACCCATTTCAACAAAGATTAGGAAAAATTGGCCTAATTATAGTTGATGATCTAATACAATTTGGCCATATTTAATGGAAGTCAGAAGCAGAAAGTTGCATGTTACTTCCAGTTCCAATATCTGAACTAATGGATCAGTGTTTTCTTATGTAGTAAGAGATGCAGCCCCTTACACATTTGTCACTTTTAAAAAAGGTCATTACATTCAACAGCTGAAGGACATCGAAGGATAGCTTGAAATCACCATTTCTTGAGGAATCACCTGCCCAGGTCTAATGAAACCCAGGAAAGTGTCTGGAAATAGGCCAGCCATGTTTTACCAAAGTAAAGACATTGTCTTTGATTTATTCAAAAACTTTTTCAATATCATCAAATGCAAAGATCAGCTCTGCAGCTGTAGGGCTCAGTCCTGCTCCAGCTTCAATCAATAAGACTCACTAGAAAACCAGGTTGGTTTAGACCCCAAGGAGTAAGCTTCCCTTTGATGATAGTTTAGTGAAGGTCCAAAGAGGTTCTGTCAGAACAAGGGGTGTATTTAACTTGGATTTGCTTGATCTCCCCTACCTAGAATTGTAAGCAGAGATCTTAGCAGACATAATTCACTGGATTAAACCACAAACTGAGTTATTTCAGTGTTAAATTCCAGGAAGAGTGATGTGTTTGGGAGTTCCATACAATTCCACCTTTCCAAGCAAGTTATTCAAAGACTGGAGTTGCTAAGTCATTTAGCACAAAAACTTGGAAAATGAATCCGTGCCATAGATCAGATAAAACCATCCTGTGAAATTCATGTTGGTGAGAAGAGAAACATGAGAAGGAAAGGGTGGAAGCAGTTAGGAAAGCACTTAAAGAGAATTAATACTTCAGAACTGCAAGGGGTGTTTAAAGCAGATTTTAGCTTTCCCCTGCCTTGACCAAGCAGCAGCTTTTACAAGCGCTTGGTGGTCCAGCTGTCTCCCGCTGTTACCAGATGGTGCTTATGGACAATGCAGGACTGAGGTTTTCCTCCTGCCCACCAAGGAAGACAAGATGCCCATTAAATGCCCCAGACAGAAATCAAGTGCTTCTGACTGTCAAGGAAAGGGAAGAGGTCAAAGTCTATCTGGCTGAGTGAGAAGGCAGAGCGAATTAGACTGAGACCAATAAGGCTGTTGGTTTCAGCATCATACTTTAAAGCTTTGGACTGAAGTAATGACACTTTGGAAAAAAGAGCCACATAACACACCCCATTCGCCTACTGGTTATTACATCTTTTGTTGCCATGTAAGTTTGTCCCCAAGAAGTCCTCTACAATGACTCATCAGAAAAGCCACACTGTGGTGATGTTCACCCCCATCTGTCCTGTCACTGTAGGACACCTGCTTTGCTTGGTGCATGAGCCAGAATACTTTGGAGGATGGTGGCATTTGATTGCAGCAACCAGCATGTGTTAAATCATCAAGGAGGGCCAAGGGTTTCTTTCTTTCAGGGCCTCAGGCTTGCATCTACTGAAACACCACATTTGAATGTAGATGAAAAACTTTAAGATGTCTCAGTGGCTCCCAAAACTATAGCTGATGAACCTGGAAGTTTTGTAGTATGAAACAAGCAGGTTTTTGTAGTGTAATAAACAAGGAAAAATACGAAGTCAGAATAGGAGAGTAAGATATGATTTGGGATTTGGTTCCTTTTGTTCTCGGAAAGCACTATGCATAGTTAACATACAGCATTAATTATCATTAACATAAAACTGCAATCGAAAAAACTTACTAGTGAAGATGAAAAACAGACTTGCCGTGAACTGTATAAAACAGCCATTCTGCAAAGTGGAAAAGTCTTACACCTAGCAAAGAGTCCTACTGGCTATCCCAATTAGATATGCTGTAGTATTCCTCAGCCGCGCACGCTTTGCGGAGCTTGTGGGTTTATGGTACAGGCTGAATTCAAGCCAACGGCTCCAAATATAGATAGAAAATTAAGTTGGAAAGCTTTTTTCTCACAGAATTCCACCAAGAGGTTTGGAGCAACAAACCAATTACTTTTCCCTCAAACTCAGCAGGCCTTTAAAGATGTAATAACTCTCTGTACTTGGACTCCAAAGGGAATAACTCGCAACACAAAGCAGAATGCTACAGGGCAATGCCAACACCAAAGAGTATTTCAGGTGTTTCTGCTGGAGTGTGCCCCAAGTTAGAAGACTCTCTGGAATTGAGGTGATCTTCAAGGGAGCAGCAGCCTGCTACAGAAAGGTGGGTCAGAAAAATCCTCTGACTGGGAAAACATACAGAAAAGATGCTACAAATTCTTTCCTCTGTGCAATTTTGTGACATTCTGTAACCATTTATTGCAGATAATGCATGCAGTGCATACTCTTGTAAGCCACGGATGGCTTTTTGCTCCCTCTCCAAGTAAATGTCACCACATCTTGGGGTTCAGTTGTCCCCACAGCCTTGATCTACTTAAAGCCCAAGTCTGAGACCTGCTTTTACTTTGAAGAGGTAGTAGTTCAGCTGATAGTTGCAAGGAAGCTTTAGCTTGCAGCCAATATACCCCAAGGGGGTCAAAAAACTGGAAGAAAGTTACTTTATATCTTTTCACTTAATCTGTGCTTCCTAAGCCAGGTTTATGAGTGTGATATGTTTGGAATTGGCAGGACTCTAAACCATGATATAAGCGCAGATCAGGCTCCCAGATTCAGAAGTGCAAAGCCCTGGGCTGCACAGCTGCTGGAGGGACTGGCCGGTGCTGGGAGGTGCCCTTCCACAGCCATGGGGACACGTTCCTAGCACACGCCTGCTGAGGAAGGGGGCTCACCTGCCCAGGAGCACCTCACCCTGCCTTCCACCTCCTGTCCTCAGTTCCCTCCTCCTACCCAGCTCTCCATTGACACTGATGAGGCAGTGCTTGGCTTCCCCTGCACAGACAGTCACTGCGTTCCCATGCCTGACGGGCCTCGGGCACTGCCATAACAAATACACAGCAAAAACATCTTCAGTACAGAAAGCCAGGCAGGATGGAGCCAGGCGAGTTCGGGAGCATTGGACTCCTGCCTGCCCCCACCCCTGGGCTGCACTGCTCCCCCTTCATGCCTTGGAGGGGCTGCCTTTCACACACAACCACCTCCAGAGCGTGCAGAAGCACTCCTTTAGCCAGATCACTGGGAGACTCCTTCCCCTACACACACTAACAAGTGTTAAGGAGTAACACCGAAGAAAACTGCTGAAACCAGATAGGAATTGCAGAAGCATATTTCCCTCTCAGAGAGGAATCTTGGTTTTCATTAATTAATATATCAGAAGAAACCAGTGAAGAAACATGTCTTGTTATCTGGCTTCTTAGATGGTAGACTTTGGTTCATTAGCCTTAAAGCATATCAACTGGATAACACTATGTATTCTGTATAGAATAACGATCTACTTTAAAGGAATACAGTATTGCCCATGCAGGAATGAATTCAACCGTTATTCACAGCTTAAATGCACACTAACCCATATAGGAGAGATACAGATATAAAAGAACTCAAAGAAAGTAGGTCCTGGGAAGAGAGGCAAAATCTAGGTACCCGTACCCTGGAGCTACTGCAGATCTGAGTGTACATTAATTACCCATTAGTTTCAAGTTACACTATGCAGATTCAGAGCCTTTGCTCTTTAGCCATATTTAAAGAAAGAAGTAAAATGAAAGTTAAGCACGCTCAGCTCCTCTTTCGAGGTCAGTAAGAATACTAACATTAGATTTGGAGTTTTCTGTTTGGTTGGAAAACAAGCTGCTGTAGTGATATTTAAAGTATATATTCATTGAATTATTTCAGAGCTATGCAGTAGCAGATAGCTCCGCAGACACTTTAACAGCCCCTTCAGAAAAACCATGATTTTAATCTTGCAAGCCTGCAAGAGCAATATCTCTGCAGTGTTCAACCTATACTGTTGACAATAAAATGATAAAAAAAGACGTTTTAAACATGCAGTAGCTGTGTCTGAAAATTAAATATATCAGCCATTAATTTTTCCCCCCCCAAAATTACTAAAAAGCAACAGTCCACACTAAAGACTAACTGTTTGTAAAATTGGATTTTTAAAGATGAAGTCTTTTTTAAGCTAAGGCCAGTCAAAAGAAGCATTAGAACAATTCTACAACTGAAAAAAAAATAAAGCCGCTTAGCTAATTCACCTCACTAAAAAAAAAAAAAACAGATTTACGCTCCTCACATCAGTGTTTCAGATATCACAGTTTAAAAGAGTGCAGATATTACATTAAAACCCACAAAATGTGAGGCTCCAGAGAAGCGGGGCAATAGGTAATGAGATATTGATCCTCCCACCTGCAGGTGAGAGCACACACAGGCAGGGAGTGCAGACCCTGCTGCGGACATCACCAGGTGCAAAGCGGGCAGCCCTGAGCTGCAGGGGAAATCTCCTCCTTCACACCCGCTGCAGGTCCTACGCAGGACTGAGAACAAACACCCGCCTCACAGCTACTCTCTGCCCCCAACAAGTTCCAGGTAGGGAGAGATCAATGCCCCCATCCACATCTACCTCTGCCGCCTGCTCCATGACACGGGCACACAGCGCTGGGTGTGCTGGGGACACTACGGATGCTCAGCAGAGCTGCTCCAGCCACAAGAAGACGGCTCTGCAGCTGAGCCCTCACAGGTTGCCACCTGACCATTTTTGTTATTTTTTTTTTTTACAGGGGAGTGGGGGGAAATAAGTTTTAAGTTTGAAATGTCAAAGGAAATTGTTTTCCAGACAAACAGTTTACAAACTTCTGTAGGTAAGCACAGTTGTGCTCCCAGTCCCGGTTGGAAACCTGACTTCTCAGAGGCTTCGCCAGCGCCACGCTGCCTCCCTTTTGCTGTGCTAGTGAGAAACCACATCAGCTGCTAAGTGGCCTAATGCAAACTGATGTGGCAGTTTCAATTCAATTGCCACTGCACAAGTAACACTATAGCAAAAGTCACCACCGTGATTGGCATTAGCTTCAACTGTTATTGTCATCACTCACGTAGTGCCATCGAGGTGCATGGTCCTTGTTGCCTTCACAGCCGAGCGACTGGAGAGTTGATGTGCACAGCTCCATCACAACCTGTCAAAGCAGCACACTTTAGTGCGGCACATGCTGTCCCCAGTCTGAGGTGGAAGGGAGTACTTCAGGACAGCAAGTCTGCTCCCTCTCACAGCTGCTAAAACTTCAAGCATCATCCACATACCACAACATAAAGTGGGAAGTCTGCAATTTGAGTCTCTAGGAGTGTTTCTGGGAAAGGCGCTGTACCAGGTATTCACACTCCAGGGGTTTGGGGGAGAAGGCTGGTTTATTTTCCCTTTTGAAATCATTAACAGGTAAGGATGACACATAACACTGTGGTTCACTAGTATATAAGCATCTGTGGTAGCTTCCTGCATTATAACTCATTAGATAGCCCTTAACTAATTATAATTTTCACTTACGTGAAATTAAGCAGCAATAAAGAGCAGCTGTACAGCTAAGCCAGGGAGCCCATGTTTGCCACAAACCAAGTAGGCAGGTAAGCGAGGAGCACCCTGACCCCACAGCACACCCCACACCAGGCAGCAGCCACCTCCAGGAGGGAGTTCTGACCCCCCCAATACCAGGGAGGGCTCTATCCCTCTGATTTCAGGCACAGGGCACATTACTCCCAGTTGTATCCAGTCTAATTTTAAGTCACTGGAGTGACTATTCATCTACCAGTTCTCCTGGGAGCTTATTAAAGAGTTTAGAAGAACCATACTTGGGAAGGTTGCCTTTACTCAGTTTTCTCTCATTGCTCTTTCAGACCATCCTCACATAGCTCTCTTCCCTCTTAAATTTTGGTGTTTAGGCGCTTGCCAGCAAGCCACATGCTGCCTCAGCATCTCCTCTGCAATGGAGAGGCACACCTGGAAGCAGCCCCCTGTGTTTTCTTCACCCCCAGAAGACAGCCAGCCAAACCAACAACCCACCCACACCTTTCCCCCAGCAGCCAGGCTCCCCTCACCCCTTCATAGCCACTGCAATAGTTGGGCCATTGCAAACACCTGGGCCCGGGCTGGTCCCCAGCACCCAGCTGCAAGTAGGGATGTGCCCAGCACACCGGAAATTCCACGCCTTAACTGTGGCTCTTTGTCTGCTTCCGAATCCCAGGTGTGGGGTTCAGGTTTTCCTCTTTTTTTGTGAAAAAAAAAAAAAAAGGAAAAAAGAAAAAAAAAGAGAAATGTAATTTCCTGTGCTCTGTGCTATTGGGGGCTATGGAGGTGCCCGTGGAGGTCCCCAAACACCCCCACACCCTTCCCAGTCCCTGCCCCTGCCCCTAGGCTCCCCACTGTGCCCCCTGGGGAGCCCAGCTGCTCCCCCCCCCCCCCCCCCCCCCCCCCACTCCCTCCATGCTTCTTGCTGGTCTAAATATGGAGTATTTTTGTCTTTAGACCTGAATTTGTGTTTCTGCAGGTTAAATTTTTTATTCTTGCCCACTTTTGCCTCTGTTATTTCTGTCCTCGATGATGTTTGCAATAGCTACTAATGTACTGTCATTTGCAAATGTAATTAGTGTGTTTACTTCTTTCTTTCTTTAGCTCATTAATAAAGATGTTAAATAAAAATATGCCTTCCTCTGCTAACAACATCCTCGAAACAGTTAGGAAGATGGGATCCTAAGGTAATAAAGAACTATATTATTTGACAAGACTTTTCCTTGCATCTTTCAGCATTTGCCATGCTCATTATGGGCAATTAAAGCATAAAACAACTTTCTCGCTTCACACCCAAAATAATCTTCCTCCCTCTTCTGTGTTTGCATGTATAGTATACATACATAAAGAGCAAGACTAGACATCAGCTGGCAGCTTGTTATAACAGAAGTAGCAAGGTTTTCTCTGGTCTACATGCAGGGGAGTAAAGTGTAGCCATTTTGTTAACCTTTTTATGTACATTATCCTTGTTTTCAACAAAGGATAGGAGCGTGAGTGCTTTTAAAACTTTACTTACAGTGATTACTGTAGCTGTGGCCTAATATGACAGCTCGTATGTTTATTATACAACCATAATTCAGCGTATTGGCTGTATCCACTAATGCATCCAGTATTTCCCAGGACTCGCTAGCCATCCTTGTTCCTTTGATTTTGACAGGGCTGGGGAACGCTCAGCACTTCGTGGCACTGGCTTGCTGTTGGGACAAAAGGATGTGCACTTCTTTTCACCTTCAGGAAGATGTGCTGAAATTAACCTCATGGCTCTAGTGAATTGGTGTGAAATGAAATAATACTGCCTTCCCTTAATTCTATATCTGCCGAAGAGACAGCAAAGAAAAACCAAATGGTTACAGAAACCAGGAAAACAGGGAACAGAAGAGAGACAGGTCCAAGGATACACAGGGGCTAGTTTATCAAATTCATCTCATTTCTTCATCTCATGCTCAGCTATTTAAACAGAATTTAAATAATACATTTATTTAAAGGAGAGCCTTTTCTCTGGGGGCCTTCTGGCATTAAGGTGTGTGGAAACAGAAGTTGTCTTTTTTCTTTGTAACGTATGAAGGAAGACTTAAGATCACCGGATGCACATTTGGGTAATCATAAATTAATTGTAATGTAAACTTTCACAACATGTTCAGAGCATGTTGAGATTTTGTTTGATTTTGAATTGCTCCAAAATGACATCTAATTATATACCAGTGATTAACACGTTGGTTGCTACTAAGAAATAGCAAACCAAGCAAACATTACAATTCAGTATTTGAATTTACTATGGGTTGGATTTGTTGGATATTTTTTCCTTTTTTTTTTTAATGCACAGAGGAAAGTGGTGGTGGTAAATTCAAATACTTAGACAAGCGCTGTGACTATTTTTCCTCATTTGTGAAAATTAGGGATTACATCAGTACAGGAAGCAAGGATGCCCCTGACGGCTCCTTTTCTCTTCTTTCTCCCTTTTTTCTCCTCTTGTCTTTCTGCCCCCTTCCTGGGACACAACTCGGTGCTGGGACCTGCTGTACAAGGGTGGGTCTGGGTTCCGTGTTGGAGGCTCAGGCTGCCTCTGGAGCACGAGGCAGGAGAGGGCAGCTCAGCGCTTTGCCTGGGTCACCACGCTTATGGTTCAGCAGCACTCCTGCCCAGGGGCAAGGGACAAGTAGGGGACCATGAGCAGTGTCAATAGGGGCCAGCTCAAACCCAACCCACCTGCAGAGATCCCATCCTGAATCCCTCTCTGCAAGCCTGGCAGTTTGCCATCTCCTTAGGAAACACACGTCTCTCCTTGACCTGAAACTTTGTCTGAAAGTGGTGCCAGGTTGTTGGTACTCGAGTGATTAATCAGTTTTTCATATCATATTTCCACATGTGTGGTTTGGAAGGAATTATTTGACCAAATAGAAAAATCGGTAGTTAGAACAATATGTGCTGTATTCTGCATAATTTTTATCTGATAAAATGGAAACTGTGTGTGTCCTCCTCAGCTGCAGACAAAAGCCGCTGAACGCCGCACCTGGTCTGAGACAGGTGCTGGGGGTGGAGTGACATGGTCGGCGTACAGGACTAGAAGCATATACCTTTGTGTAGCGGTTTACTATGTTTATCCCTCGTTTGGTGCAGTACTTCTTTGAAAGAAAAGGTTCTGAAGCATTGGAGGGAAAACAGTATTTTCTGTGTGAGCTGAAAATAAAGACTTAATGAGGTCTAATTTTCATCTCTGAGCCAAATACCATCCACATTAGCTCACTTTTCCATTCTCAAAGGAGAGAGAATCACTGCCCCCCAGCCTAGTGCTTTTGAGACGTTAGCTGGAGGATTAGCAATGGTCTTAGACTGGAAGAAACGAGGGCTTAGTTTTTTGTAGGAGGCACTGTTCTCCAGTTTGTGGGGGTTAAGTGTATAATATCACATTTCCTTACACTGGCTGTGCTTGGGCAATTGCCGTCACGTCTTGGATCACATCTTGGATGTGTTACAGTGCTGGGGGTGGGACTGGTTGGTGATGGGGACAGTTAAATCAGCATCTTTCAACCTCTACCCAAGCAGCAGGAGTTTTAGCCGTTTCACCTAGGCAAGGGCCCACCTTTGGGTGCCATCAGTTCCAAGAAGCAAGCCCAAAGCACAGGGAAAGGTCCTCCAGCTTCCCCTCACCACTTCTCTTCAAATGGAATAGGATCAGGCACTTTTTGCTTAGTTTAAGAATTTAATGATTTAACTGCAAATGCATGAGGCTGCTCAGCTGAGGTCTTCTCAGGTGGAAATTACCGAGCTTTCCTGCTGTGAACTGAAAAGGAAACATGTGCCATGAGGCCATGGGAAAGTGGCAGCATTTCACTAAAGCAAATACCACTGAGTCACCAAGAGGACACTCAGATAGCGGCTCTGCGCCTTCTGAACATCAGAAGAATTTTGCCATTTTCACCCATGAAAGGAGTAGGTGTTAAAGGAACCAGCATTTATAATACTGAGGACCAAAGTGTTTTCTCCCATAAATCAATAGCGTTTGGAGGCTTTAGCTCTGTGGAAGCATGGGGTGGATCAATGATTTTGGGAAAAAATGAAACAAGCCTTCCAGTTTTTCAAAGCTAATTGAAAATGAACCTTTTCCTTAGTGGGCATACGCAAGCTGGTGGTGCCAGTACCACCAGTAAGGTTTGAGAGGAGAGATGCCAATGACAATCGGTTGCAGAGATATGAATACATTGCCTCCACAGGGAAAGCATGCGTTGCTTTTGGCAAAAGCAATGCAAATACTGATGGAGTCATAAGAAGCTTGGAGATACCTACATTTTTTCACAACAGACTTCTTTATAGAAAATCACCAGTTGTCTTCTCCGGGAGCAGACCCATAGCGAATGCTGTTCCCATTGCGCTGGGTACTGTGGCTTCCACTGGCAGCATGGTAAGGACTAGCACAAATAGGGAGCAGTAATTCTCTAGCGAAGACGGATGTACCACAGTCACAGACATTGTGTGAGATTTTTAAAAAAAGAGAGATTTTCTCTGTTGGGATTAATAGCTCTATTTTTCTTTATTACTCCTTGTGTTTCAGTCATTCATGCATCAACCTCTTTCAAACAGAAAACAATTGAGAAAACAATCCCCCAAGAATAAAATCTAAAAAATAATAAGGAAGCACAGTGGCACAACCTAAAGAGAAATCACACATTCTGTGTTGCAATATCTCACACAACTTAAGGAAACGTTTTCTCCACAAATTTTCTCTTTCAAATAGAAGTGGGTTATTTTTTTTTTTTCCTAGCTTCATTAATAATAGGCCTGATTCACCATCAAATTATTTCAACTTTACGCAGCTGGAATTTCAGGAGCTACAGTGATTCATCACATCCCGTGGCTCAGATTTTCAACTGCTCAGTCCATATTTATGCTCCTCAGTAACTAGCTGATGCTCAGAAATGCTGAATATCCATTATTGGCTTCTCTACAGTGTTGAAAATCAGACACATCAGGGTACACTAACTATAGAGTTAAGGGGTAAAATCAGGTTCCTATTAGAAAGAAAAACTTCGGAGTGTATAGAGTCTGTGTATAATAGAACATACACAGTTACTGCATAATATAAAAATTATGTATCAATTTCAGTCCGTTAAAATTTAAAATATTTCAATTATTATCTAAGGATCCCACATCCAGGCGGCTTCTTTAAAGATCAAATTTACCTTCAACCTCATCTATTGAGATGTAACTTACCTACTACTAGTGTCTGCACATGAGACAAAGCTTGTAGTATCTATGTCTATAGAGGTAATTGAGCGTAATAAATATAAGAATCCCTTGTTTCCAGCCTTCTTCACCTTTGAGAACCTGTATATCAAGTAAGAATTATGACTGCGAGCACAGAGAGTAATTTTCATTGTATTTCTTGTGATATCAGTAAGGTGAAGGTTCTCAGATACATTTGCTGCGCAATGCAGTGGCCATAGGAAACCTGGTATTATTTTAAATGATCAGAACTCTAAGACAAGCTAAATTAATTAACCCCATAGATAGGGGCATTTGCACCTATGACAAACCCCAAATGATTTATCAGTCTTTCAAATCCTAGGGACAGATCGTCCCCTGGGGGTGATACGGTGGATCAGCATTTGATTTACACTAGGGGGTGGAGAGCCCCTCAGCTGGCATGTGCTGTGAAGTTTGCCTTCTCCGCCTGACACTCAGCATCCTTCCCACATGGCTCGGTGGAGCAGTAATATAAATTCTGGTCATAAACAAAGAAAAAACCAGACTGACAGAGAATTGGATGAACAATTTGCATCTGTACACATTTTTCCCTCTGTTTGCACCACTGAAATCCACGGACCTTTTTATCTTTAGACTTCAGTTTGCTTTTCCTGTCCTCTTGGTTTGCTAGCAACACTGTAAAAACCTTTAAAATATTAAGAAAATTACATCTGCTACATCTTGCTTTAAATATAGGTGTTCAGTCTATGTAAGTGTTACTTCATACAGTTAAATGAATAGCTTGCCCACCAGGTAAAACTACATTTTGGTTGCTTACCATGTCTGTCTTTGTGCACAACATGTAGTACATGGGCATAAATAACAGTGTGTTATATAAATAATTACATGTATGAAGAGGCTGTAAACCACTGAAGGATATATTTGTACTTTTACTTACGAGAACATTTTAAAAATGATTGCTTTGTTCACCGCGCGGTTTTTATGTGTTGAATGGAGTGCATGCAGAGAACGTTTTCCAAAGTTGGTTGGTTTGGTTTTTTTTTCCCTTTCCTCCAGGTCACACTAGCGTTATAGTTAGCAAATTGATAAGGTTCCACTGTTAAGCTTTATTACTTGTGACATGAGCCTATGACACTTTATAAAAAGAAGTAATCCAGAACAATCTCTAGGTAATTAACACCTAGATAAACAAACATAAATTTCTATATTGCATTTATTTGGACTACCACTCAAATATGCGTGAACCATGCTTTTTTAATTAAAAGATAAATCTATGTGACACTTAGCCTCAAACTTAATTATTCAGCATAGTATAATAAAAAATAGAGCCCATTAAATGTGTCTTGCTCTGTATTTCTGTATTAACAGCAAAACAGTTCACTCTGGGATCATTTAAATTTTCTTCTTCCTCTTTTCCTGCAATTTCCCTGTTCACTGAGACCCTTTTGGTAAAAAAAAAAAAGCCACAACAAAAAGCCCCCAAACAATACCCTGAGCAACACCAACAGGTGAGGAGCTGCAGAACTTCTCCCAGCCCTTATAACGCTCAGCTGGGTGACATTTTTAATACAACATTACGCCACAGCTTTACCTTCCCTCCTCCCCCTCCCCGGCCTTCCCCACGGAAACATACTTCCACTGTGGTGCATCATGCCAAGCAGCGATATCCAGAAATAAAACCACAATACTTAAGAATAATTTCACTGGGATCATGCTTACAATACACAAGGTGAGATTTTTATAATATACTGTTACAATACAGATGTTAAACAGAGAGGGGAAATATTCAATTCCCAAATTACAATAGACAGAGGGGTTATAGTCCTTATAAAAGTTTCAACAAGAAACATTATCTTAGAGCTGAGAGCAGTCCTCTGATGTTAGGTGGGAAGACTTGTCAAGACACCCACCATCGCCATTGGGAAGACTGCCGATCAGCTGCCGGGTAACAAAAATCTCCACAAACACAATGAGGTGAGGCAACCCCATTTCTCTTTCAGACCTCCTTTCCCCATGGACTGCCTTGGCAGGTGATGCCACGCTTTGTGGTACAAGGCCACTTGGTGGTCATTTTTTAGCATTCCCTAGAAGACGTATGTACCATTTAATGCCCGTTTTCCCACCAGACATTTGGGATCATAAAGGAGACTGTGTTTGTAGGCATTTCCATGGAGGTGCAATGAGACGGTCATTGCTCCTTGATTGGGCTTTTCACGTTTTCATCTATTGTGTATCGAAACCAGAAGGCACGAAAATCTTTGGGAGAACCCCTCCTCTCACCCCCACCAGTTGTTTTCTTCCCCCAGCTCCAGGGCAGCAGCGGTCACCTGAAAGGACAAGGATCCCGTAGCCAGGCAGAGTTCAGCTTTTAGCCTGGAGCTCATCCATCTCTCAGGCAACATTTCTACATGCTTACAATTTTGTGCCTAAGAAGAGTGGTTCCCCCCAAGAGAGGGTGTGAAAGACCTAAACTTTGCAAAAAATAAAAATTGTTCATTAAGGTCTTGGATTTTGTTAAAGTTTGATGCATTACAGATTTTATTCTCTGCAGACAGATAGACCCTGTGGCATTTGCCTGTGAATTTGGCCCCAGCTCTGCAGTTCACCCTGCCGGCACACGCACTCCTCCAAATCCACAGGCAACGGCAACTCCTTGCTGCAGCTTTCAGCCACTGAATAACTGAATTAAATACGCTTTAATTCATAACCCTTCTAGCAATTTTTGTACTTTTTCCTACTGGAGAATTCAAACTACAGCATAATTTTCTTATCGCGGGGTATGGACTGGCTTCACCTAAAGTTAAAATTTCCCTTTTCTAAATGTGTTTTCCTTCTCAGCTTTTTTTTGGTGCAAGGCCACGTTCTTGTCTCCTCCCCATACTTGCTGTAGTTTCTTCACAGATTTGGTGCACCTTTTTTTTGATGCTAATCGTCTTTGCTTTTCCTAAGAAGTGAAAAATCCTTTAATATTAGTTGCTTTCAAATGTGCAAAATAAAAGCTTAAACAGGAAGAATAAAGATTCGACCAGGAGAATGGGAGTGCTCTCGCACATGCACATTCTTGAAGTGTGGGCAGCTTTCTAAACATGTACCATAACAATAAACCTCACAATTTTCTAAAGCCAAATATATGATCTATACAAAACATTTTTTTTAATGTGAAACCATGACTTATACAGCATAGTGTATGATACACACTTCAAACACTTTCAAATCAAAGCTTGATAGACCCCAAGACTTTTTCTATAGTACATAAGTATTAGTATATAAAAACAATTATTACTACATGCTAAAACAGATTTCCACAGTCTTTTAATTAAGCACAATATATATAATATATATATTGTATATACTGTATATAGATTTGTTCAGATTAATAAGTGGACTGAGCACACACATCCCAGCATAATACACTCCAGTAACTGCCTAACAATTGTGAATTTACTGACATTAATTTTTTTTTAAACCTGACAAAGCTGCAGAAAATAATGTTTTAACTGTTCCTAATAAACATAAGCAAGTAGGATAACTTTTTTTTCAGAGGTAGAGGTTTTATTGCGTAAAACACTGGATAAAACTGTACTGCTTTAAAGACATTTTTATTCTAACAGCAGAAAGAAAACAGTCATTGCTGAAAAAACAACTTTTAATACTTCTATACCAGAATAAAGTTCTGTCAACTGATGTATTATAATAATAAATAATGACCAAAGAATAAACTTTAAATACAAAGTTTTCTAATTGTTACAAGGCATAGCAACAAAATCCTCTACTCTATTGATCTCAGATTTCCTCCAAGATAGAAATTTTTCTTTGTGTAGGAATGTAGACAGTATTATGACCAGTATCACAGACTACAGAAGTTACAGAGAAAAAACTTGACATGTTTAGATATGAGAAGCATGATGATATTCAGAAACTGACAATGCATCACTGCTGCTGTCACTTGTTTGTATTACAAGTTACAAATGTTCTGGAAAAAAGGGCTATGTCAGAGGGGAGGATAGGGACAGTAGCACCCGACCAAATGGAATCAACACACACATCACAAGGAGCGGGAGATGTTTCCAGTGTCACAAACAGAATTATTGCCTGTCGTATCTGAAAATGCTCAGAAGACACAAAAGAATACTGAAAGAGCTCAAAAAGTGCAAGAAATGGAATGTGGGGGGTGGTTTCGGGGTTTTTTTTTCTCACTTTTTTTTTTTTTTTGCTAAGATACTGAAGGCGGCGCAAACCACACAAAAGCAAGCGACTGACACAGTCACCAAACACAGTAGTGCAGTTAAAAATCCTAAAGCTTACTACAGTCAGAAAGTTTCAATAACATTTCAATCCTTTATCTAGGATCATAGAAACAGTTGCATTAAGTTTAATCAACTCGATTTAAGTAAGGCAGTGAGAACTATACTAGAAAAACAAGAAAAGCAGCTTGCTCTGTGCCAGAATGGGTCCAAGTTACACAGAGTGACCTCATTTAAACTGAAACTTCAGTTGGATGACAATCCTTTCCGACAGCATATGCAAAACCGTATTCCTTATTAGCCTGAGATTTTTTTTTCCAGTCTCAGGGTAACGCTAAGAATTTTATTTACATTGATTGCAGTTTAGTATTTTTTGTATAACTGGCTTTGGCAGAGCTGAAGTTTTAAGGCCACTGGGGGTTTTACTCTGTGCTCCCAGCCTGCAAAGAAATATTGACTTTTTTTTTTTACTTTTTTTTTTGTACTTTTTTTTTTTAAAGTCTGGATGATTTTGTTTTAGAAGAAGTTAATACTTCTCTAGCCATCGCAATAAACAGCACCTAATTTTGCTTCTATTCAAAGGAAGTACATTAGAAGGCTAAAATTTTATGCCGTTCAGAGAATTTCAGAATAAACCTTTAGTTATATTTCTTTCGTTTTTTTATGTATGTGGGTTCATTATAGTCTCTTCAAAAGCTTCCTACGTGGCAAAGACCTTACTAAATGTGGAGCAATCCAATCAGTAAAAAAGCTAAAATCTGCAAAAATATAGAACGCATTTGTTTTACAAAACCAAAGAAATATCAGCTAAAACGCTTTTCTTCATTAGAGACAAAGAGCAGGAAGTTTGGATTCATATTTTAGGTCAAGCTACTTTATAAGAGCTTGCTCCAGAAGAAACTTCTGCACTATGTCTGTAACACTTATGAAAACTAACACATGAAAATTAACCATGACTGGGGAATCCTTCATTCAAGTGTAAAAAAAAAAAAAGGAATTTAAAGGAAGTTTGAAAAAAAAAAAAGAAGAAAAGAACAGAAAAAGAAAAAAAAATTACCAACCTTCTATGTAATAAATTTCTGTTTCTCACCAGCACCTTCTATAATAAGGCTGACTAGTTTCACTAAACAGTATTTCTATATATTGTACTTCTACTTTTATAGCAACTTACTTCTTCATTAACAAGGGAAAAAAAAAGGAATAAAAGCATTTCCCTCAATGCTGCAAGATGATTACAAAAAATGGAATTACATTTCAAATCTGCAATCACACATAGGGCTGCAGATTTTTTCTAACCATTGATTCATTTTGGCTGTGTATTAAGAAAAAAAAAGAAAAAGAGAAAATGTAATATCACAATACTTTTCAGTATAGGTCAGTACTGACCCTAGCTTATGGGCGTCTAAGGTTTCTCCTATACTGCAGTTTGCAACCACCACTTGAATTGATTTTCTCTGCAATGACAGCTCCAGTCAGACTGGCACCATGGCAGTCTACCAACACATCTCATTACTATGCTAGGCAAATGACAGCAGCTGGTGTCATATTATAAAGGTGTTTTCAACCAATGAAAACACAGCTCTCTCAATCTTCAAGGCAACACTAAATCGTTTAGACAGTATCATTTTTCTGTAAGAGCATTATTTTTGGACAAAGACCACTTTAAAGTTTGAAATTGCCCATGCTTTTTAAATAACTAATGACCTCCCAACATTTTTAAATCACTTTATTATCCCACCTACATTGTTTGGAGTACTTGTTGCCAGGGGTAACAGTTTTAGCAGCCATTTTCAAGGAGGCTGGAAATTTGTGTGTGTAATATATATTTAAAACACACGACAAAACACGACGTATGGAATGTGTGTATTTTGTTGGTATGTGTGTGGTGTGCATGTAGATATATATTCAATGTGTGTATGAACTGAATATCTCTGTGTGTGTAAATATATATATATGTGCACGTTGTCTGTACATGTACATATACATATATTTGAATGTTTTCCAGCATCCTGTACACCTTCTGGGAATTTGCACGCGTTCTCTCACTTGGAAGGCAGTTCGCCAACCCTCACCCCAAATGCATGTCTAAAGCCGTGTAAAAGGCTCCTGCGGTATGGGAGACGGATCCGCCGAGCTGCATCACTCCTGGGCCTTGCTGCCCTCCTCCGTTAGCTCTTGCCTGAGCTCCCCGGTTTGACAGCTCCAGGTTCCTCCAAATTCCCAGAAGCTTCGGAGTCAACCCTGGAGCGCTTGAACCTGCGGTCGGGATACTGGCTGTTTGTCAAAAGGCATGCGATGGACACAGAGAACATGGGTCCTTCAGATTTCCCTTCTGAGAGGCACTGTACGGGCAGTAGCGGCACTGGAAAGGCCTGTGACCTGTGTGACAGACGAGAGCCTGGTTAGTTTTGGATTCTGTGTAGGTGGTGCCTGTACAACCCCCCCCCCCCCCCCACCGTTGCATAGCCTGACAGAAACCGAACACACCGGAGCCCCCCGCCCCAGCAGAAATCCCTCCCTGTTGTATGGAGGACATCACTGCGTGTCTTCAGCAAGAGTATGAAATCTGTGCTGTTCACATGATGTCTGTTAAAGAGTCTGCATTTTAAAAATTCTCTGCTTTGGATTTCCCGGAGAAGTACAGCTATTTCATCTCCCTCTCAGACGCAGCCGTAAATCCGTCAGCCCACAATCCAAACTAAACTCTTGTAAATACAGCGCGATCGTGTCCGAGACTGCCTTCTTTTACATTTGTTAATTATCTTTTTTATTGAAGTGCAACTCAAGGATGACAATGTGCAGACCCTTAGTCTAATAAACACACTTAGTCTTTGGGTGGGTTTCTGAGTAAAGAATTGTATGTTTTATTTTAATCACACAGATTACTTTTTAATGGAAAGAAATAATGGATTGAGATAACCAAGGCTTCAAACCTGCAAACATTTACTCCAGTGAGATTACTCCTGTGAGTAAAGATACGCAAGCACATAAGTGTTTGCTGGACCAGGGCCCGAGGTTATCACCAGCTTTAAAATAAAATGTCCAAGCTAGATTAGAAAAGGAATGTTAATGCACCAAAATCTGATAGATGCACTTCTTGCGTGTGAAACAGCAACCGACTGCAAAACGAAGGCATGAATGAAAGACATCACTTCTCAGTAAGACTATCAATATACTCTCCCGTATTTTTCAGATTAATTGTGACTTTGAAATCTCCATGCTGTATCTGGTTTTGAAGGTTATGTTTCAGCAATCACATTTCAACCTATGCTGGGAAGTTGTTGATGTGTTTTACTGGAACTTTATGAGCTTTGCCTCTCAAATTAACTTAAACCAGGACCATCTGAGGTCAAATGCGCTTAGCTTGCTTTAATTTGCTCAATAAATGAATAAATAAATGTGCCAGAGACCATCTACATAAAGCCAGGATAAGTGAAAAACAATACCCTATCTCCACATTTGAAGAGCACATTCTCCTTTGCTGCCCTGGTACTACCTAGGAGGCATAAAACAGACGCTTGTGCAGCAGAGGAGGAGGACTATGCTTCCCGCTATGTGGGAAGGGTCTGGGACCATCTCAGCTCGCTTTTAGGTAGGAATTTAACAGATAAGCAATAGACTCTTGCTGTGCACTGGTCTGATGTTACCTGTCCTGGAATGGGAATGCTACCGTAGTCCTCCCAGCAGAGACGGGAGCCAGGATAACTGCTGGTTTAAACTCGCGCTGCTGCTGGCACACCAGCATGAGCATCTCTAGCAGAGTAAATTCTCCTCAGCTAGCATTAGTGCTCTGGGTTGCTCAAATAAATTGCCATTTTACCATAACATCAAAACTACCACTTGAAGGCTGAGTCCCCCAAAACATACTGCTTGCTACCCAGAGGAAAGAAGCGTGAAGTCCAGTCCACAGTTACCTAAGCCCTATGCCCCAGGACTACAGGCATGTTTCTTTTCTCCAGGACAGAAAGCTCCCCTCCCACCCTTTACTTTTACAAGTTGAAGACTGCCAGAAGTGTGACCACCCCCCAAGACCTCCAACATACACGTTTATGCATAAATCTTGGGATGGAGTGTGGTTGATCTTCTAGTTCTCTCCGGGGATAAAGACATTTTCCTCAACAACATCATAGGGAAAAAGAAATTAAATCTGTAAGCTGCTAATCATTACAAAGTCAAATTTCAGTGGAAAATTTCATAGCAATAGCAATGGAAGAAACCTACATAGATAATGTTACAGAAATTGGATTGGGCTTTTATAAAAAAATTTCAGCTGGAAGATATGAGTAAATAGTCAACAAAAAGATTGAAGGTGTCCCTAGTGCCTCTTAAAGTCAGCCCTAAAATCAATTCAAATGCACAAATATGCTTGAAAAATTTTGAATATAATAGTTTTGAAAACTGGAAGCACTCTCAAAACTGGATATGAAGGAAGGTCCAGAGAAAGTCTGATTTTCTTTGTTTCAGAAAACCTAGAAATATTTGTAAACTCAGGAAAAAAAAAACCCTAAGAAAACCATTACATCTCCCCCATTGTTTGTCAGAGACAGATAAAATCACTAGAATTCACAACTGGGTTCTGGACTCTTTCTTTTCTTCTCCTTTTTCTCCCTCCTGGGTAACGCCTCTGACTGGGCAGAGTTAAGGGGTCTATTGCCTACTCTGCTTGGGGTGGTGCCAAAATGCCTTGGCCAAAGAGGGAGATATGTTGAGTAAAGGGGAAGGAGACGTGCTCCATGAAGAATTGAAGTGATTTTTCCCTTTCTCCAAAAGCCAAAGGCCTGCCACTGTCACCTCCACCGAGGTGAGAGACTAATCTACACCAGCAGCACCACCTCCCTTCCAGTATTTCCCAGTGTTTCACTTGACCATCTGATGACTGGCTCCTTTGCTGAGAACAGAAGACGCCATGCTAAGTTGTGACAAAGGGTACAACTTGCCCTCCACCCTTATTTACTCTGTTTTTATTGATGCTATGGAAAAAGAAAAAAAAAAGATATCCTGTGCATTTGGTCCTTCTTGTGTGCTGCAATGGCCGGCGACTGGATGTACCATAGGTGATATAATGTCCCTGATAACTGCTCACAGAGCAGCACGCAGGGAGCACAGACACAGAGTGATGGAACTCCAGGAGCGAGAAGGCACTACGAGCCCTTCAGCCCCACCTCTGAACCCCTCAAGCATCATGTAGTATGGAAATACATTGGACAGTTGTAGCTAGAATTGGTACCCACCAGCCAACAGCATGAGATGTCACCACACAGCTCTTAATGCTTAGCCCACAAGTAGCTATCGTTAAACGGCCATCCTAATTCATTCCTGCAAAGAAATTCTAAACAAGGAATCCTCAAAGCATGGATGGAGCTAACAACCTCACACGTGCCAGAATAAAAGCGAACTCTTTCTGCCCATCACCGGACCAAGTTCAAACCCATGCAATTCCATACGGAGAATGTCATTTATTAATTCAATGCACTTTAATAAATCAGGCAATATAAAGTGCACCTACAAGGATTCAGTTCTGCATTGCTTCCCCCCCAACTTACTTTTTCAGGCCATCAAAATTTCACATCACTGCCTTGTGAAAAGTAAGTACACAATAAGTTAATTTGTATTGTCACTATGCAGTACAACTGTGGTAAAGAGCACATTCATTTTAATCTGGTATGAATAATATATAAATATGTATACAGACTGAGGGTCATAGGAAAGCAAGCGGTACATTGTTTACAGCAGAAGTAGTAACAAAAACTAGAGATTATTCTCACTTGCAAAGATAACAATATCTGCAATTTGCTTGTAACTAAGGGGGTGAAGGAAAATGCCCATTTCTCTTAGGTATCCCATCCATTAATTTTAGCTCAAAAACTTGTGGGCAGCAGGCTCTTAAAATAACCCTTCCCAGATAAGTTGGCAATAAATTTATAACGTTTTAATCTAGCAGTGGTTGTAGGTTCCTTCTTAGCAAGCTATAGTTCATATATATTTTACCCACTATATATATATTCCAATAAAATTATATGAAAGCCCTTCAAAAAAAAAGAAATCTTCCTGACAGTTCAGGAGATAATGTGTAATGCATTGCATTTGTAGTAAGGAGAATTAGGACTAAAGGTGGGCCAACAAGGGGGGCAAACTATCGTGCGTCTTTCTCGGATCAAAAAGAGAGGATAGAGGACAATATATTGTTTGCAGCTGAAATAATGCTGTTGTGGAGCGATGTTCTATGAATTCTGGGACTGAGCACGTGAAGACACTTGGTAATCCTCTAGACTGAAGCCGAGATTCTAAAGAAATGGAGCAGCAGAAAATAATAAACATACTAAAATGGCAACAATGGTAGCTGGAATTAAAGAACACTTTTAGAAGGCACGGATTTCCCCAGGAAGGGTGATTACCTCCGGCACCTGCTGAAGCCACTCCTCAGGAAAGTGATCTAAACCTTCCAGAATGAGACCCAGCAATGCCAGCAGTGCTAAGATGACCTAGGCTCATCATCATCTCTAGTTTCAACTGTACCCTGGAGAGAACAAGGAGCATGGGTGGGAGGTACTTTCTGCTCAGGGTGGAGAACCTTTCTGTGGGATCAATATTTAGAAAATCCCTCAACTCTTGAAACTAGTCCACCTTTTTAAAAATATATGCTGCTTTGTTAATTTAGGCTTTGAGAAAAAAAAAAAAGTTTTTTTTCTTTTCTTCTTCAAGTTTGTGATCTGATATGTTGCTTGTGACACATCCCGTCAGCCTGTATCAGTCGCATCGTGTTAGGTTTCATAACATGGCATGACTGATGCAGCCCAACATGGTTGCATCAGCTGAACAGAGCCAGAAAATGCAGGTTTTGAGAAAGACAAGGATCTCAAAGACTGGGGTTTTAGGACCAGTCAAAGGAAAGTATTTTTAAAGCAGGGGTCTTGGATTTAAACACCAGCTATTGCCCGTGAGTTGTTAAGGATTCAAACACTTGCCAAACCTATTTTGCTTTGTCTTATCTGTAAAACTCAAAATGTATTATTGGAACTCATAAAAAGTCAATGTCAACAAAGTGTCACAGGGTTTACTTACTGTAATCCAAACACTGCTAATAGTTACTAATTTATTAACTTTGATATGGATCCATTATTTAAGATTAGCACAAAGAAATACACAAGCAAGAGAGACAGAGAGAAAGAGTGATGAATACTAAAGTCTTTTTCATTAAAAAAAAAAATCATTTACATGGTCAAGCCACATTAATTCTCCACTTCTAAAAATATTTGATCGGCATCCAAATTCTATAAAATTTCCACAAAGAAACATCTATTTTTGTGGTATTACAGGCACATATGTAGGGCTTTGCACTAAAACGTAAAAATGGGCATTGGACTAGTCACATGAATAAGATCAGGAATTTATTCCAGATTGTTAAAAGTGTACTAATCACAGCAAAATCATGGCTTTTCTCCCAAAGCAGCTAGAAAACGGTAATTTGAAAGAAAAATGCCAATAATACATCACACACAAGCCGTCTGTTGTCCCCCACTACACCACTTTTTATTATATTGCTATGTGTACATATATACACACAGATACACGCATACAGGCACACAGACACAGAATTTAATGCATAAATTTAGGGAAAAGGCAGAAGAGCAATAAAATGATGAACAGAAAACAAATGCTGTGCAATGTACTATAAATTATAATTAAGTCCTGAATAAAATGTGTTTCTTAGATATGACATTTGTTCCCTTAAAATGCAAAAATGGCCATGATTATCTGACAGAATGTTTTCCTTAGATGGCCAATGGCTATAGCACTTACTGCAATGCAATACAGCAAACTCATTTCAGATTTCTTTGCTGGTTTAAGAATATCCTTTCGGTGAAAATCGAAAATAACAGCAAATTACCTCTTTAAAACAAAATAAATTACGTCCTCTCTGAGAAATATTTGAAAAGCCCTCAAAGGTTTCAATTTCTTGGAGGCAAATCTTTTAGTTAAGATGTTGGACACTGAAGATCTGGACTTGACCTGCTGGGCTGCTGTAGCAATCCTAAACAGCCAGGACCACCTCTGGCCATGACCAGGAACGCCTGCAGGACCAGCTGCAGTGCCTCAGGATGGATGGCCACTGCCCTCCTGCCCCAAAATGCTCAGTCCCACAAGGTTTGCTGGTAGAACGGTCCATGTAATCACACATCCTACTGCCATGCAAAGTCAGCAACCCCCACTCAAACCTTCAGTGAGCCCGAACCCCCCAAGAGAAGAGCTTCTTTAATAACCTTTTTTTCCTAAGCGAGCTTGTATTTGAGGTACAACACCCTTTTAACAGGTGAGGTGCATGTTGTCTCACAAGTAACAGCAGGCGATGATGGCCATGGTGCTTTCCACGTAAGGTAAAAGACATTTTGAGCATCTCACGTTCGCTGGCATGTGACTACTGGGCTGAACTCATGGCTTTCTCAGACCACAACCTCAAGGGTCCCAGGCGTCTTGTGATGCTGCCACTTTGAAGTAACGCTATTATAGCATAATAACAAGTATTTGCAAAGTGGAGAATCTATTTTCATTTAAATCTTGGCTAGTGTGATTTCCTTTTTTTAACATATAATTTTCATAAATACATTTACTATCCACAGCAAACATCCTCCAAGTTCTGTATGCGCTACCCAGGAGGAGCAGAATGGCTCTAAATGCAGGCCATTCTGATCTGGAGCATTTCAGTATGGATGGGAAAAATGCTGAATAAATATATTTGTCCAATAGACGATAATGGCTCTGTATTGAGCCAATCCACTTTATTGGTCTCAAAAATATGCATTTTATGAAACTCCCAAAATACTAGACAGATTAAAATACATCCAATCAGGTTCACATATGTAATAAAAGTTTTTATAAAACAATCGAAAAGTATATGTTTATTTACACACAGGTCCAGAACCAACCAAGATGGTCTTCTGGGAAAATTACAATATTCTGTGAAGTTTATATGTTTATTGGATTACAAAAAAAGGAAATTAAATTTTAAAAAGTCTCTATTTCACGTTGACCAGGAAAAGCCATAAAAACAAAAAGCCTTGTCTGAGACTTTTTTTGATGATTTACCGTAGAAGTATATATACAAAAGCATAATTATCTGCATTTTAGGAAGGCCTGGGAACACTTTCTTCTGCCAAAGCTAAGGCTTTGGGTTGTGCATTTCCCATGGGACACCTAAAGTTACAGCAGCCCCCTGACCACCCTCTGTTCAACTGGATTCCTTCATTACCAGGCTCAATCCTGCAAAAATTCCTAAGAGCAATCGGAGGAATTGTTCGTGATAAGAGGCACCAGAGTAGTTACCCAATTTCCCCCCCCTTGCTACACAAGAGCAACAACACTTCCAGGGGCAGCTCAGGTCTGAACCTGTGTACTGCCATCTCAAGAAGCCTTTCTCCCCTCGCTGTGGGCTCCACGAAAGATCTTAATGAGGGGAGGTTAAGTTTGGGGTAAAGACCCATCCCAAAGCCACCACGCAGCATGACAGCCCTGGTGTTTTGCCAAGATGGACACTCGGTCTACGGGCACCTACAGTAGCAGGGTGGCAAATGACTTGAAGCAGTCACTGGCTGCAAAAGAGCTAGACAATGGAAATACCCTAAGCTGTAACTAATTTATTTCAAGGATTTTTACTTAAAAAAAATATCTCCATTCATCGGATCAAATTAAACCCTCGGATACCTACATGGCTTTCCTGAAATGTCAATCAAAAGTGGAGTCTGTTCTGGATTATACTATAATATACAGTTCTTGGTGTTTCTGAATAGGTATTTCAACTTGCTGATGAGTACACTAAAGGGTTTAATGATGGCAGGGAAAACCCAGAAGTTGACGCTGCACTTTGTCTTTAACACCATATTATTAAAAGATTAAGTTAATTTCACACATTCCTCCTAAAATAAAACCTGCACTTAAAGTAACTGTTCAGTTCCTGTCCTCAAAGAGTTACAATCCCCTAATTATCACACACTAAAATTTTCCTTTAAAGCAAAGAAGAAAAAACAACACCAACAACAAATAAGCCCCAAATGAAGCCAAAGGTAAATCAGTGCACCACAGGGCTGACAACAACCTGGACACTCAGGATAAAGAGAAAACAAGTAGAAGATTCTATCATTTTCCTTCATACGTGTGCTTTTAACTTATTAAACTAATCTATCACAAAAATTATGGAAAACCACTAATTTAACACCATGTTACCTTTGTTACTTAGTGCATAGAAATTGTAACTATTTGGAGGTAGACCAAGGAACTTGCTAGCCCACTGCAATACACTAAAATACAAACAAATTACAAGATGGCTAGTGAAGTCGCTGACAGTATAATGGAGACATGCAATTCCTGGAAAACAAACATTTTCGCATTTCTTGAAGAGCTGATAAAGTAATGGGATTACTCAGCTCCAGACACCTTAGCACAGAATTTGTGTCTTTTTCAGAAGAGTAAGCTTTTCACACAGGAACTTCTGATTTAGGGAAATGGATCTTTCCTTGAAAAAAAGGAAGAGCATCAGCAGAAAGCTGAAAAGGTCCTTCTAAATAAGTATTAAAACATTGTAAAACAAAGATTCTCCAGAAAACCTGCTGAAGACTGCTTTCTAAGGACCTGTGATATTTCAGACCACTGCCGGTGGGTGCATCCGCCCAGCGCGGTGCAGCACCCGGTGCACGACGGCACACCAGTTTGGGTTTTGACATGACAACATGAGTTACGAGCCAGTGCCTCAGCGGGCTCCAAACGAGGTTAGTAGGGATGCTGTCATTGATTGAGCTTGAATTGCCAGACTATCATTGTCCCATGCCTTTGGGAAATTTAATTACATTAATTTTTCATATTTATTTACTTTGGTTTATACACATAAGTAGAGGACAGAGTTCTTATCAAGGGCACTGGGTACCTGTTGTAAAGAGTAGGCCACCCCTGACTAAATTTATAATGGCAATGGTTATATATATATAGAGAGAGCGCAACAATTTATAAATTCCTCAATCATAACCCCCTTCCCTAATTCCTAAAATCACAATAGCTGGGTGAAAAATATAAGCATAAATCTCCAGCCATGCGCCCCACTCTGGTACCAATTGTTGTTCTCCCAAAGGGCAGAGGCACAGCCGGTGCATCCCGGCATCTCTGCAGCCTGGGCGCCTCTGCTCGAGGGGGGCAGAGGTACCCGAGCCCAGGCAGGAAGTGGGTTATAGCCCTCTGACAGCCTTCTCCATCTTTGGTGGCTTTGGGGACCAAGTAGGCTGTAGCTAAGGAACATATCTTGAAGGTAGGTGGAAGGCTTTTCTTTAATATTAAGTAACCTTGAGCTCTTCTGATTATCAAAATTGCATGTTCAGAGTCCCACCTTTGCCTTTACTTACATATTTGATTAATTTGTTATGTCTGTTCACTCCTTTACTTGTTTTAATCACATCAATAACATTACGTTCATATTCTAAGCCCCTTGAGCGAAATATCTCAGTTTTCCTACTAGGTCATTCACAAGTTTTCTGTCTAATGTTCTGTCATATTTTTTAATTGTCTCAGTAAATATTTATTATTTCGGGGAGCATTTAGGACTTCTGGAATGAAGTTCTATTTGAATGTAACACACCTATGATTTCCCAGAATAAATGCTGTACTGGTGGCAGTGGGATTTTAGTAAAAAAGAGATTGTGCAATTCAGAGGTGCTAATAGGAAAGGCCTTGTCAGTGATGCTATTTCGCTACCAAATATCCTTTATTCTGCCTAGCAATTCATAAATACAATAGCATTTTCTCTTTCACTCTGGGCAACTGTCTTGAGCTTATTTATTTTATTTGGTGGAATGGAATTTAGAAAATCCCATACTCAGCTTTCTAAATTTTTCCTGCCCACATTTCAATGTGTCATATTCTCAGCTGGTGTTGAGCAGCAGGACAGCTGCGCTGCCAGCACCGTGTGGACCTGCTGCCCAGTACACAGCCAGGTAAGGGCCCGGAGCCTCCCCATCAGGCCCCATGGCCCACAGAGCACCTACATGTGAAGAGACGGAATTACGCACATGCTGTAACGTTTGCTCATGTGGACCCTGAGCGAGAATAATTGTTTCCTGTCTGTATGACATCACTTAGGCTAAGCATGTTCTCCTGCTATTTTAGCTGTTGCTTTGTTATGTAACTTGGGCAATTTAGATGGTATTTTGTCACATTACAACTTGTCATGTACCTCATTGATTCTCTATCTACAGTGGCAAGTGAGTAAAGAGACTGCGGAAAACCAAAAACACTTTAATATCCAGCTCACTACTAGCTAATATTTCAAATTATCCACGAGTAGCTCACAACCCCACTAATCATTCTGCTAAAACATTACTATTATCTGTTTATGGGGTTTTGCGAGTGTAGTTCACAGAACAACTCATTATTGGCAATGGTGCAGCATTATGTGCCATCACCACACAGAATTACCACAAGTGAGGACTCGCAGCAACCCACCTCTCACCAGGCGCTTTTCCTATGTGGGTGTAAGTATAGCTAAAATCTCCATAAAAAAAAAGCCAACATATTTTTTTGTCGTATCCCATTCAACAAATCAGGAGCTCAAACAGTAAAAATTAAAAGGCTGCAAAGAATAAATTGAGCATTAGCTTTGCAGGACCTCTCCCTCTGGAAAGTACAGTTGATGTTGTCGCAGAAAAAGTGTCTTTTTTATTAAGTCACAAAGGAAATGCTTTCTCCCCTTCTCCTTTTCTTTTCTATAAAAGGCTCTCTAAAATGAAAGGTGTCAGACTTTGCTTTTTCTTCTTGGCATGATCCAGAATGTATGGCTGAGGAATGACAGATGTCTGCAACCAGCTGCAATGAAGCATGCTAAAGTTTCAGTCTAATCCACTTATTTCACTGCAGTCACGTAAACCAAAACAAATGGGCAGTGCCTTACATTATAAAAACACAGCAGCATTACTTTGTTGCATAATGTAGCTGATACGCCATCTTTTTATCATTTTTCCTACTGCAGAAAGAATTCACCTCTTTATTAAAAACAGCCCCTGAAAGTTCCCCCTTTCTGCTCACCTCTATTTTTTTCTTTTAGTGTCACAGCAGTCTTGCTCTGCCCCATGCATTACTCAATATGCTGCTATTATAAAAACAGCGTAATATTTTTCTAGGGAAGACTGCTTTCGTTTTTAAAAGCGCGATCTGATTCAAAAGCCAGGGGGGCCTGACTCTGTCCTCGCATCCTTGTTACGAGCCCGCGGTTTAAGCGTATCTGCGCTGCTCCAAACAAGGTCAGGATTGGACCCGCCGTCAAATTGGTCCGTGTTTTGGCCATATAACAAGTGCACCAGTCACTTACCCTTAATGGGTTAGAAAACCCCACGTTTCTGCTTTTTGCTGATCAAACTGGAAACACCAGCGGAGACGCAACGAATAACCTTAATCCACCTGACTAACCTTCATTCAAAAAACCCCCCATTGCAATGAGGAGGAAGAGACTTTGCCGGTAGGTTTGCCGAAGCCCCTGGAAGCCCCCCCCCGCCCCCCATTTCGTTATGCCAGAGGGAGTATAACCTAAGTGAACATGGCATCGCTTCCTGGGAAGGGAGACCCTGCCTCGCTCCACCATGTAGTGCAGCAACCTTTTGAACCCTCCCTCCTTTAATCCTTGTAAGGAAAGGGAAAGGATGCGGAGTCATGTGGCTCCCTCCCCGCCAGCAGTTTCAACAGCTGGGAAGCACGCTTTCAGCGCGATTCATAAAAAAAGATGTGTTGGATTTCGCCTATGGCAGAACGGCGTACGATTTCTGGCCCTTCAGGCTAAAACAATAAATGCAAAGAGGAAAATTTGAGATTTCCCCCCCTTAAACTTCCCACAACAACCTCAGCAAAACCACATGACTTGTCTTGTACAATCTCCCTGGTGTTTTCAGTGCTACTTTGGCAGGAAATCAGAATTACTGTTATATAAATTCCATCTGATGCCAGAGCTACCATCTGTGAGTAAAACTGCTTCACCTACGTCTGCCGGCAAAGCCACTCTCCCAGAGACAAGGGAGAAGGGGGAAAAAAAATTTGATTAATTTGCAGAATGCTTGTGATTTGCTCATATATTATTATAACTGCTCATCAGCACATGACAAATTCCCAGCACTCCGCACAGGAACCCGTTCAGTTTCAGCAGTTTTTTGCGTCGGCACCTGACAGACTGCAGAGCCACTAATGACTTTCAGATGCTTACAAACAGTAATTCTATCTTCAGAATAAAAAGAAAAATCCGTAGGAAGAAAAGAGTAGAGTTAGTCTATTCCATTTCCTTCCTGTATATCAACATGATTTAACTCTTCGGGGCAGCCGCGGTTCCAGGATCACAACACGGCTGCTCCTTGCCTGTAAAAGACAAAGACTGCCAATCTCAGGGGGAAAGGTGGAAGCAAAAGCCGGCCTCCGAAGGCTTTCACTGCACCAGCTCCACAGAGAGCCAGACACAAAGCAGGTAGCCTCGCAAAAGGCACACCTACCCTGCAGTACTGAAATAAAATGCAGGCTCTCCCCGGCGCTCCCGAATTCCATATCTATTTTCCTATTTTAATACTTCTGATAACCTTTTGCATTTTCAGGGAACACATCTGCTTCCTAACTGCAGCCGAAATGTTTTTTCCCCCCTTTAAAACTATGATTATGCTTTCCGAAGCACTGTCTGTGTGCTTGATTGCCTGTTTTAGATTAGAGATTTTAGCAAGGAAACAAAGACTTCAGAGTGCACATCAGTCCTGCATATGAGAAACCACAGAAGGAATAAGCAATAAAATGTGATGCACCATCTGTCCACAAACAATAACCTGGATGTTCTGAAGGCTTACAAATTATTTAGCACACAACCTCACCGAATTATAGGACCCTTAAATAGAGCAATAGACTGGGAATGAGAACCTCTTTGATGTCCTTTTGTATTTTTTTTTTTTCAACTCAGCCCTCGATTGATTGCTAACAGTTGAGGTATTTCTCAATGACTATTGGAGCAAGTTGATTTTTATTAAGTAGCTCTCCGTAGAATATTTTGCCACAGATTTGAACAGTGGGGTACGTGCTGCCTCTCTGGCCCTCGCCTGCTGCAAACAGATTGTTAATCAAAAGACAGTCTAAAAGAATAGTCAGTTGGGAAATTCAGTCCTAAGGGCAAAATGCTGCCCTCGGTACTCATGCGCAACTCCCACTGGCTTCCACGGGAGCTCGCGGGAGCGCTCAGTGAGGAATTTGACTTTATTAAGTACTAGGTTTCTGACTGGACTCTTGTGGAACAAATCTCTAACAAAATATCAGGTGGTTTTTTTATTATTTTTTTTCCCAAATTGTATCCTGCTCCAATTAAAAATAAAATTACATTTTTCTTAGCTGTCATGCTGAAGCACAGTGATCTTGCATGCAAAATGCATTAGCAACTGAGCACACTTCAGGTACTGTAAACTGGAGTATGTCAAAGCTACTGGATCCCGAGAGAAACCTGGCACCCCTCAGCAGTGTGCACGTATATCAAAATCAAGACATTCAGAGACCTGCGTTTGCGATAGAGGATTTTGGTTCACCATATTTAACTGTGAGATCATGTTAAAAGCCCAAGTAAACAAACATAAAAATTATTTCTTTAATATTCAGCAAACTGAAGAATTTCTAGATCTACTGTTTCATTCAATCTCATCTCCACACTATAAATTCCCCAGTTTTTAGTGAATACTAGCATTTGTTTTTTCCAGTTGAAGCATACCTCTAAACCCATACTCCAAAATACATTAGCGTCCCTAAAAGCCACCCACTTAATTTTAAGAAGGAAGAGCTCTGCTACCATCTATTAACAACCTGCCCTAAATATTTCTTCTGTTTTGTTTTCCATAGATTATTTTTTTCTGCAGGTTTTCTTAACACAACATTTCCCATGCCACCTCTCCTCTAACAAACATCCAGACCCACCTACCCAAGGCCTTCTCCATGTGCCCTTTGCTCTTTTGTCTAGATGGCAGATCAAAATTCAAATAAAAAAAAGATGTTGGAAGACAGAGGATATTTTTTTTATCATATTCTCTTTGACAAAGAGGGGCCAAGAGGGAGGTAACTATATAATTAACTTTAGATGTGCCTAATGTAACTCCATTATCATTGATGAGTCTTATTGAGAGACACTGAGAGGGAAATGTACCTTCTAGAGTTTCATTGTGGAGCCAGCACTATTACAGAATATTTCAGTATTTAGGCCCTGATTCAGCAAATTGCTGAAGGTTACGTGTACTATAAAGCCTGTAAGTCATCCCACAGACTTGTGTGGGAACACACACGTGCTTACCCAACACACGAGTGTAAGTCGTCTCCGAGCTGGGGCCTTGTAACCTAATGCTTACTTACAAAGATTCATAAAAGAGACATGAAAGTTTGCCTGGGGCTAAAAGCTGGCACATTACATTGTTTCACTTCAAATCCATGCTCCTTTTGTATTTATTTTTGCGTTTATTTTTATGTGGCATTTGTTCCCAGTGTGAAAGGGTCAGAGGGCCCCGAGGATGCTGAGTGCGTGAGGGGCCACCAGCCCATCACCTGCAGAGGGGCACGGGCAGCGCCGGCACGGCCACCACTCGCCTGCAGGCTGCAGCCCCCTTGGCCAGCGAGGGGCCACTGGCTGCTAATTGGGAGGGTGGTAATTTTAGCATCACTATGGGTGCCCCAGAGCTGGCTGGCTGCAGTACATGTTGTACGCAGACCAATAATCAACAGCCAGAGCTGAGGGGTAGCTTTAGCTCTTACCCGTGTCCCTAAGCCCAAGCACTGCCACCCAGCAAAGGGCACATGATTGACATGCAGCAAATCAATTAAACAGAACCAAAATCCCCATCCAATAACTTCTGTGGCAGTCAGTACACAGAGTACCAGGTGCTCCTGAGGATATCATTTTAAATAAAATTGTACAAGCCCAAGGTATCGACACTTCCATGGGCAGCAGGACACAAAGCATCCACTTAGGGTGTTTGGGTATTTTATTTTTTTTTTGATGATTTAGAGTACAAGTGATCCCATACCTGTCCCTGAAGAACTTAAGCCAAACACAGCATGGCAGGTAGCAAAGAGGCAATCGTTCCTGCCATCAGTACCCAGCACACTGAAGCCTTGCTCCGAGCCCTGCTGTCTATGGGGGAGCCTCTCAATCTCGCAGAGGCTTCATTGACTTCCATCCTCTTCCAGAGAGCAGGTTTATTTATATGAAATCAATGGCAGGCTCTGGGCTTTCAAGCAAACTGATACCCACTTGGGTGTCTCTGTGTATAAACCAAAATCATTTCGCAACAAAACTAATGTATACAATGGTTAGAAGGGGCCAAAATATTTGCCTTCTGGAGAAGCCATGCAATTCCTCTGATTGTCTCAAATAATCTGACCCAGGTAACTTTTCTCTATCCACCGTTATGTTAAGCAGAACAGAGAGGTCTATAAATGTACTTAAAGAGACAACTAAAAAAAATTAATCTGTGGTTTAACTTAAAGGTCAACTCAATACATATTGAGAAGTCAACTGAAATTCTGCCATTAAATATAATCACCCCTCCTAGGGTGGTAAATACCGTGTGGAAATGCCCATCAGGAGCCAAATTCTGATCTCAGATGAACAGAGGACTGGAGCTGCACACGGATGGAGGAGAGTAGGGCTGACCTTGCATGCAGAGCCCTCCCAGTCTGAGCCTCTGGGTATGAAGACCCAGGCCACTTGAAAAGCTCCTTTAAATTCTGTAAGATGTGATTAATATCATGAGACATAAAAAAGAAATTAAAAAAAAAAAATCTGGGTTTCTTTTTGGACTTTTCCCAGCTTTTCCTGCTTTCAAGCATTTCCCATAACTCTAAAGGCTAGAGAGTTACTTTCTTATAAAAAAAGACGGGAGAGATTTTTCTATAATCATGTGGCTACCAGGGTGAGAGCCTTTCGGAAATAAGAAACTGCCCCAGCCATCCCAGTAAAATCGGGCAGCCATAGGATCCTGAGCCCCCACTCCCGCTCCTCAGCTCTGCGGCCGGCATCCATCCCAAGCCATTATTCTACACACAATCATTCAAAACCCCAAACCAGCTTTCCTATTCTTCAATAAAAAGAAGAAAATTGAATAAGGCTTAACTAGCATTTTCCACATGTATAAACTTATTCTTTAAATTTTAATATATGGAAGGTACGTTCTAGGCAGTATCTTCTGAAATAATGTTGAAGATTTGAGTACCAGAGCGGGGGGGGGGAAGGCACAAAGGTCAGATTTAAATCTGGAAGGTAGCATAAAAAATTTAGATAAAACTGTTTGCGTATATTTTTGTATAGCATGTGTCCTGACAGTGTCACCATCAGCACGGGCTCTAGAATTCATAAATCCACTGTGCTATTTTTTAAAATAGTTTGATTTGTTTATTAACTGTGCTTTCCTATTTCCATGAGATATAGACATCGACAGTGAATAGACCTTTTCTAATTGAACTGATAGCTTGAAAGTGAACATGTCCTTGAATTTACACTGAAAGATAGACAGTGATTATTTATAATAAGGGATTTAGTCAACTGCCTTTCCATTTGTACAGCAAGGACTTTATCAACAGACCATGTTTAGGTAAATAGTGCCAAATAAGATAAATTCTGTATTAAAGGACGAATGTCTCGCAGTGTCAGATGTACAAGGAAGAGACGTTTGGTTGATGATATGTCCTGTAAGTATAAAAGAGAGTATTAAGATAACACTTTATGCTAGCATTAATACATCAAAGTTCTGGACTGACCTGTTTCATCCAAAGTGAAAGCGAGGATGCTCTTAATTCCTATCTAAGATTAATTTAATTCAGAAGGCATTCAGCCTTATGTCCTGTTTTGCAGCTTTATGAGAATTGCTGGATTTGCAAAACAGCACGGCTGTATGTACGTTAATAAATGGTCTGTATTTGTCTAGCCAGAGTTGAAGCCTTTCTTTAAAAACACACACACACAAAACTCTGGCTCTGTGAGCTTGCTTTGCCCACAATATTAGAGCTTAGCTATCTCCTTGCTGAAGGGCCTATTTGTCTGCTTTAAGTGAAATCACTCAATTCTCAAAAGTCAGTGGAGGACTTTGGAAGGGGGAGGGCTGGGAGAGGCCACTCCAAATAAGTTCCATTAATCAAAAGACACAGTCTAATGTAACTAATATTTTACAATTAGAGAAGACAAGATGGAACTAAAAGCCATCTATCTCTCTTACACCACATGATCATCGATTCATAATCAGAAGACTGAGAGTCGCACAAAGATGCATTTACAGGGGCTGGGGGAGGGGGCTTGGTCAGAGCCGGAGATAATGAACACGATGAGAAGGAGCGGCGCTGAAGGCTGGGGAAAGATGACAGAGTGGTTCAATGGTGACAGATGACACGAAGATGAGTACTGATACCTGACAGGCAGCGAATGATGACTGCAGTCCTTTCCCACCATTATGATCCTCAATTATCTTGGTAAGGACTAAGAGGGAAAAAAAAGCCGAAGTGGCTCAGCCCATCCGTTTATTTATAAGCTGGGATAATGCTAGAGTGTGCCAGGCTGCTGGGAAAGGCCACCTTTTCACAATTGGATCAGCACTTTATAGGAGCTGTAGTTTTCATTGTCAGCGCTCATGGGCACAAGGGGAAACGGGTAAAATACAGTACTTGTCCATCTGTTTTGTAATAAAATTCCTAAATCTTCAAAGGGAGTTATTTTTTTTCTTTCACTGCCACCTTCAGGAAAAAAACCAAAACCCTGGGCTAACCAAAAAAAAATCAAAGAGAAAAGAGAAAACTTGCTTTGTATTTGCACACAGAATTAGCAGGCTGCAGCCTACGCTCCCCAAATTACACGCACAGATTTATCCAAATGTATATTACACGGCAGGGAACGAGCCAGCATGAGCAAGAGCCGATGCTGCGAGGAGTGCGGGAGCAAAGTGAAGGGGAACTTTTAAAGATTCCTCATTGATTTAGGGAATTATTAATAAAAAGGGAAGAAAGTTCGCTCAAGACTGCTTTGTAGTTGCAGAAGATGCCACAGGCTAACATTTCTGTACCAAAGAATATGCCGTTCTGCTACATTATTTATTTTTAAAGACACAGATCTCCTAGCTATGTTGGAGCCATTGCTTTTGAGAAAAAGAAAAACAAATTAAGATTAATGTTCTACACAGCTCCCGATAGCAGTAAATATTTGATCAGAACAATTCACATTTAAATGTTGACATACTAAAAATCATATTTTGGAAGAAATATTGCTTCTTCACGCTTTAACCATAACTTTCCTTTCTTGTTCCCTTCCCCCCTTGTCCTCTTGGAGAAACAAAGTCACGCTACATAGTGCCACATTTCCTACCCATGGAAAAAAAAACAAAAACAGAATGAAACCAGGTCAAAGCCAGCTCTGCTTTTTAAAGAAAAAAAATAAAAAGATCACATGTATTATACAGTTCACACGTGCTCTGCAATTTTGCGTTTTTCCTCTCGCAGCTTTATCCAGAGGAGGCTGTGGGGTTTGGCGACCCGAGGGACAGCCCCCGAGCTCGGCAGAGCTGCACGGGCAGCGTTGTGTGCTGGCAGCGGTGGGCACGGTGGGCTGCCCTGCACAGCCCCGCTCCCCGCCATGACGGGGCACAGACACACAGCAAAGGTACCCCGCTGCACATTTTGGGGTGGCGACAGTCTAGTCCATCAGAGCAATGGGGTTACAGGTCTGTCTGCGGCCGGGGAGGCAACCAGAGCCCTGCCAACCCTTCAGGTAGCTTAAATACCAACACATCAGGCTTCACAGAATCACAGACTGGTCAGGGTTGGAAGGGACCTCTGGAGATCATCTAGTCCAACTCCCTGCCACAGCAGGGACACCTACAGCAGTTGCCCATGACAGCGTCCAGGCAGGTTTTGAATGTCTCCAGTGTGGGAGACTCCACAACCTCTCTGGGCAGCCTGTGCCAGTGCTCTGCCACCCTCAAAGTAACGAAGTTCCTCTTCATGTTAAGGTGGAACTTCCTATGCTCAAGTTTGTGCCTGTTACCTCTTGGTAACTTCATCTGACTCCATGTAAAAACTTCCCCTGGACTTTTCCTGGCTCCAGGACTGTCAGCACAATAAGTATATCAACAAAAAAGACACTGTACCCCAGCAGAAAGGAGCTGTCTTATTTGCGGTGGAAGCCAAAAGCTCCCCAGTCACATCAGTTCCTGTTTGGCCAAGTGGCCTATAGCAATAAGCATTAAGAATATTAAAGTTCAGCAGGTGCCTCTCATTATCAGAGATGCTTAAGGTGAAGGAGTTCTAGATTTTGGCTACATATGTTAAATAAAATAATAGACAAAACCCAATAGTGAGAATGAGGCTAAATACAGTTGCAAATGCTTAGATCAGTAATGGCTACCTTAAAGCCCTGACTGCATTGCACTGCTTGGACTTTAGGGGCACTGAGAGGTGAGACTGGTTCCAGTTGGCAACCTCAGTGCCAAGGAAAGGCGAGGGTATGTCAGGACATGTGTCCATAGGACTACATGGGGCACCGTTTGGTTTACAAACAGCATGTCCCCAAAGAAGTGAAAATATACTGCTTGGCATACGGTAACTTAAGGGAGCTGCTTTTTAATTTTGATGGATTCCACCCTTACTTTTGCACAGAGGATACACATGCTAGACCAGGCTTGAAAGGAGCGCACGGAACAAACCACACTCGTACAAGAAATGCAATACTCATCTCACAGACAGTGTGTGCACGACGAGAAGCCTTGTTGCTACAAGACTATAAAAGAAGCATTTCCCAGATTTCCTTTTAGGAATCCTAATTATGAACAAATGTCCTTAATCTGCCCACTTCATACATCTGAGATTCAAGACAGGTTGAATCCATGATCATCACCCTAATTAGCCCAAACAAAAGCTCCAGATGTGAGAAGCATTGTTCTAATGTAGGGGTCTTAATAGCAATTGATGAAATATTGTATAGCTATAACTGGTTTTCATAAATAACATAACCTCAAAAGTGATGATAACTGACACATTATAAAATGCATTTTGTCAGTGATTTTTTGCAAGAGCACGTGCTTCACTTGTGCACAAGTTAGACCCATCTCACTGTAACGTTATTTCAGCATTTGTGGCAAAACAACACTACTGCCATCAGTGGGTTCACGACTGTGTAAAATTGGACTATCATAGTGATTAATTGGGCTAACTTAATCTGTACATGCAAATTAAGTAATTGCACACACAAATATCTAATTTAGCACGTGCATGCAATAGTTTAATTTGCACATACAATGATACTCTTTGGGTAAATGAGGTACACAATTATGAACAATTTTTTTCTGCCCTTCACTGCATGTGTAAATTCTCTGGATGAAAAAAAAAATCATTGTTTATATTGAATGCAAAGAAACAAATATTTCTTGTAGCTGCCAATATCACTTCTGTTTTGCAAATGGCTATCAGGATAAACTATGTATACTTATGAACTAGAAGGCAAACTAATAAAAAGGATAAAAAAGGAAAAGAAAAAAATCTTACAAATAAGATTCGGTTGGTTTTGCTTGAATACAATTCTAGCAAGCAGGAGAATTAGAATTTTGCTTGAATGAGCACTGGAAGACTGAAGCTTTAAACTAAATTTTGAAAACTCTTCAGAAAATAGTCTGATTAGTTTTATAGCAAAAGATTTAGTTATTAACATAATATTAAGATTCTGTTATTAACATAAAATTAAGATATTAAGGCTTCTTCTGCTAGCAGTTTGGACCACAAGGGCAAATGTAGTGCGTGTCATGAACCATGAGGCAGCAACACAAACTAAAATTTACCTTTTTACTACCACTATAGCTTTTAAACGGTGGCAAATAACTACTAATACCTCAAAGACGCATTAGTAATTTCATACAAAATTACCCAGGAATTATCTTCAAAATGAGAAGGGAATGAACACCCCCCCCCCCCCCGAAAAGAAAAGAAAAGAAAAGAAAAGAAAAGAAAAGAAAAGAAAAGAAAAGAAAAGAAAAGAAAAGAAAAGAAAAGAAAAGAAAAGAAAAGAAAAGAAAAGAAAAGAAAAGAAAAGAAAAGAAAAGAAAAGAAAGGAAAAGAAAAGCCAGGCTGTAAACAGAGTTCTAACTACACAGTAAGTGACGAACTCAGAAATAATTATTTAGCCGGGCACTCCGCTAAAAATCTATCAAACGTCTCATTAAAATGCAGATTACCGGCGGCTTATTGCGCTTTCGCTCGCGGTTTGGGCCGAAAGAAAAACATTTTTGTTTTTCTCTCTCTCTCGCCGCATCCTCGCTGCTCTGCCGGGGCGGGGGTGCGGGCCGCCGGCGGGAGCCCCCCGCGGCTGCGGAGCGGAGCGGCGCGGTGCGCGGAGTGCGGTCTGCAGCGCCACCGCGAGGCAGCGAGCGCGCAGCGCAGCGCGGGGGAGCGCGGCGGCGCCGGTTCAAGCCGCGGTCACCCCCCGGGGCTGCGCGGCCGCTCCGCGCCTCCCCTCCGCCGGCGGAGGGGACGGGGCTGAGCCCCCTCCCCACGGGCGGACCCCGCGTGGCCGCGGGTACGCGAACCAAAGCCCCGAACCCCCCCCGAGGGTGGCAAATCGCGGATGCTGTTTCCGCCGCCCTGGCAGCGCCGAGGCGGAGGGGCGGGCAGCGCCTCGGGTTCAAGCTGCAAAACCTGCCGAGGCGACAGAAATCTGTCGCAAGACATATCGCGCGGCTCCGCGGGGCTTGTTTTTAGGTGGCACCGCTGCTAGGGAGGCTTCGCTGCACACCAAAGAGCCACCGTGTTGAATTTTTAACCCTTGCGCAGCGAACAGGCTGTTTTGGGGGGGAAATTGCCTAATTTCAGTCCTTCTACATAAGGATGAATAGGGGCAAAAGAATTACAGCCACACAGCTTTGACTTTTGCAGCCTCCCCAGCCCATTGAGCGTGGCCCGAGTCCCAGGGCATCCCCACAGCTTTGGGCTCGGAGCACATTTCTGCTCCTCACTCCATCCCTCGTGCATCCAGTGAACACTGCACGAAGGAAGAGCTGCTCACCCGGGCCTCTGACAGGCTCTGCTCTGCAGTTGGCCCTCCGTCAGCTCCTGGTTCTCAACTGATTAAAACTTCTTGTTCCCCAGCAGACACCATCAACTTAAAAAAAAAATCAGATATTTAGCAATAAATGTAGTATGGCCTGCGCCGTTCTGCACGCACAATAGCACTGAAGCACGAGCGTGAGGCTCCCACACCCCATTTCACGAGTGACAAAACGTCACCTGGGAATGGGCTGCAGAGCCACCCCACGGAGGGCACAGGGGACAGCATTGGTGGGCAGCGGGGCTGGTGCCCCAGCAGCACATGGGTGCAGCCTGGCCTGCGGCACACAGAGGTGAAAATGAGATCGGATTTTGTCCCAAAGCTGTCTGTAGCATCAAAACTCTTTCGCGGTCTTAGGACTGATGCAAGACCAAAGCTTGGCCTCAAAAATATCAGACAAAAACTCCTTAAATTAAACACAGAACTCCTCTTTTATCCTGCAAAGGAGGAACTTTGATATAACAAAAATAACTAAGTGAAGAGAAAAGAGAAAAATGAGAGGAAAGGTAGGGTTGGAATTAAACAGAAAAAAAAAGTAAATCACATCACTAATTGACTCAATTCCTGGATTATAAAGCCAGAAGGCACCACTGAGATCACTCCTCCTGACCTCCAAACTCGTGCAGTCTAGAGGACTTCCCGGAATTAATCCGTGCTTTGAGTGTAAGAGCTGTGGCTGAACCAGACGATAACTTTCAGAAAAATATCCTGTCTTCATGTAGTATAGCCTAAGAAGAATCCGCTGAAACCCTCATTACTTTGTGCAAATGGCCGATTATCTAGCAGGCAGGACTCTTTTCTGTCAAATGGGTCTTCGACATAAAGTTTGTGCTCCAACTGCTTGTTAAGCTAAGCTCCTTGGATAAACTGAGGACCAACTCCGAGATGTTTTCACTCCAAGGCAAGCTTTCTATCCTTTGAGCATTTCCATAGCTCTTCTCTGAACCCTTTCAAACTTGCATATTTCTGTAAGGGCAAGATCACACCAGCATTACCTGCACAGATTGCACCACCTTCAGCAGCCTCTGGTGGGACCTCCACAGCTTGTGTTAACCTCACAGCCAACAAACAAACTGCATGTCCTTCAAGTACACATTCCCTCTGAGCATTAGGTCTCTTTCAGAGGTCCTGCTCATCAGCGCAGAGGCACACACCCATTCTTTAAGTGTGACTTGTGATCTTACCTTTGGCTTTAATTAAGTTATCTCTGCACAACTGGGCCTAATTTATGAAGTAGCAAATTGATACAGAGCGATGTTGGCCACTGTCTTCCTGGCTGTGTATCTACTTACTAGCCACAACTTCTGGGCTCGTTGCAAACTTCCCAAGTAGGCAGGTTTTCCACCATGCGACTGCATAAAAAACCCAAACAACAAAAAATCCTCACACATAAGATCAAAACTGGGACAGTTCAGGACTCTACCATTAAATGCCACTAATAATAATACATAATATTTTTCATCAGTAAACTTTGAAGTGTTTTTAGAAAGGGGTTGCATTCAGGGTTGACATTTTACAGACCAGGAATATAAAGCTCCAAAGCTGACTGACGTCCCTGGGGTTACACCATAAGGTGGTGGCAGAGTCAGGAGCAGGAACTGAGTCTCTGGAGTTTAATGGAATAAGGAATCCACCAGCCATGCTTCCAATTTAATAGCTCCCTACTAGATTAGGTATTTTTAATCCATTCAATATGCACCATATATTAATTTCCCAATGTTAATTTGGAATCATTCATTAATTTGGAATCGGCTTACTTGTAGTAGTCAAAATGTCACACCGCAGAAAGACAAAAGCCATACAGAAGCCTGCCACCCCAACCTTGCCACTTTTACCAAACCAACTTGCAATCCCATCAAAAAAAAAACCATTAAATTTGACAAGGTTTGTTTTCACAAACATATATTGATTGGCATTAATTATGTTTTCCACCATTAATTCTTTATGAAATGAGTCTGAGCTAACCTCTTTCATTATTTTCCCCAGACAGAAGGAAGTCTGGTAATTATTTAGGTCACAAGATTACCTTACTTCCAGCTTTCTGAAAGTTCATCGTCCGAAACTTAATAAAAGCCACACTTAATTGAAGCCTCTACTTTTGTCTATTTATTAAATGCTTCGACTATTAACATATTTCTCTGTTTCCTAAAGGTTAGAGGCCCCACTACTGTCTCGTGCCCCGGAGAAGAGCCCACCTCCAGCACTGCACGCCCGGACGGGGAAGGCGACTGCCCGACGAGACACCTACGTGCTGGTGCGAGGAAATGGGACAGGTGACGTATACGGAGCTCCATACCTGATAAAACACATGACATTTTAAACATCATATTTTACCTTTTGAACATCCTGGATAATTCAGGTCTAGGTCTGTGTGCATGGGTAATAGCCCAGACTGCCTGTGCTGAAACGTACCTCCAAGCTTTGAAGAGATGCATCAGCAGACAGGACCAGAGCCAGACAAGTCATTAGAAAGGACCGCCGTGACACAGTGAAACATGCCATCCACACACGATCTAAGTTCTTGTTTGGGGTTCATTTGACACAGGTATTGCTGCAGTCACCACCAAAAGGCTGTCATTCACTTGGAGGAGAAATGCAGCGAGTGCTCTTCTGTCCTGTTCCTGGCAATGCAAGATGGCAAAACCACCGCAGCTATTGTGCTGACAACCCCGTGTCAGGCGCTGGCACCTGCCAGTCCTGAGTAAAAATAGTCTTTCCCCACTCTGAAACCCGATCTGAGCACTCCTCTTCCAGCCCGGGGCAGCAGGAGCTGCACACCATTTATTTCAACACCGATAAAGGTTCCCAGCACCTGGAAAGGTGCAGAAGTTTTCCGCAATATGAGGACAGAAAAAGCAACTATTCATCTTCCTTTTGTCACCACGGCTTTTAGGGTGAACTCCTCAGATAGAATAAAGTTTATACTGAGCAAAAATAATTGCAAAAAGGTAATACAAGGGTATTTAATTTGAACTAGAGTGAACCTACTAATTTAAGGAAAGATACAACCTTGAGCCAGACTATTCTCTCTTTGCTCATCAAATAGCTTACAGAAGGGAATAACGCTGTCACCACAAATGACACGGGTTCCTCAAGCTGTTCCTGAGGGAAGAGCTGGACCCCGCAGGAGGTCCAGAGCATCCACCCACTGCGCAGGAGAGCTGTACGCCACCGCAGCAGGTGCCGAGAAACCCTCAAGGTCCCGGTGTAATTCATCCAGACTCGTCCCCCCCAGGCTGCACAGCTCCCCCAGGAGCCGGAGTGCTAATGGCTCTTCCTCCACTCCCGTGATTTTCCCTCTCCCCAGGGACAGTGCAGAAGAAGACTTTCATTGCTCCCACCTTTCACAGTTTACTATTTTTCCCCCCCCCCCCTCTTATCTACTCCCAGATAAGATCTCTGGTCCCTTTGGAGTGATTTTGGGTTGTGCTTTATACCAGGTAGATACAAGGATGCATTTGGAAAGTTAGTCGACAGTACTGTTCTTTGCTCGTAATGTTAATTTCAGTTCTACAAACTTTCCCCTGATTCGCCCAGGGATGCGGCGGATATCTCTTAAGAGCCTCCTGCCTCATTTTACCTCTTAGTAATGTTGGAAGCGTATCTTTTAGGAGCATTATGAGAATTAATTAGTGAATGTTTCCAAAACTGTTAGGCAAGTGCATACATTATTATTCTCTTCATGCAATCTATTTCCTTGCGACGTGCTCTATTGAGCCAGAAGCCAGGATTCCTCTGTGGCATCCGAAAAGGATGTGTTGGAGGCAGTGGATCAATTACTTGCTACGATTCAAAAGCCATAAGGCTCCTTGGGCGGCTCCCGCAACACCAGCTCTCTCTGCAAGGGGGACTCGGTGCATGCGTGCGGCAGCCGACACGCAGTGCTCATCTCCTACTTAGTAAATCAAGCCTACGCCAGAAGCGCAGTGACAGCCTGACAGCCCAGCATCAGGGCGATGCCGAGATGGCCCTGGCAGCTGACTGGCCTGGAAGGGAGACGCATTGCTATGTGTTCCTGCGCACTTGCTGCTAACGGGCATGTTCAAGCCCAGGATCGTGAGGTTTCTAGCCATTAGGCGACTATGAAAGCAAACGGGAGTATTTTAACAACAGCAAACTTCTTACCCATCACCTAAGTTTCCTTCGTCTTCCTGCACTATCCAAACTGATTATCCTTAAAACACCTTAAAACCAGCTTTTGCTCCTGTAAAAGGCATTATACAGACCTCTGAGCGGTTAACAATTATAATTCTAATGATGGTTTACCTGCTTTTTTGGGCAAATGAACAAATTGCACTTCAGTTTCCAATACTATCATACTTAGTCTGCTCTTGATTGAATGCAGGATGCGTAGCTGCATTAAGAATTAATATCTAGTTTTAATATGTTTTCCAGGGTCCTCTACAAGACAACTTTTTCCTTTGGCAAGCTCAACACCCATAAAACGCAGACACACACTCTTTTCACAGCAGTAAGCTTTCCTTGAAAATACGAAATGCTATTTATTCTGAGATCGTACGTTAGCTAAAAGAAATGTGCTATGGACTTGGGGATTGATTAAGGTGAAGTGTAAAAGGAAAGGGGGGGTTCTTTTCCTTAGTTTTTTTTTTTTTTTTTTTTTACTTTTTGGTAGAAAAATCAGACTCCAATCATCCGGCTGAAAACCTGATTGGAAACAGAAATTCCAGTTCAGAAGTATTCTGCGATGACTCACGAGAACAATAGTTTAGTGCCTATTGCTTCCAGTTCCCTTCTAATGGCCTGTTTCCACATGTAGACCACCAGGACTGGGATCAGAGTTGCCTTCTTTTGGGAGTATTTTTGTTATTGGCAGGACATTCACTAGCACCAGATCCACAAACTGAATCAAGAGGAGAAAAAGTGGGAAGTAGAATAAATTGCTGTGTGGGGAAAAGCAGACTGAGAGGTCCTCGCATGCCGAAGGAATAAGAACCACCTCTCTGGATATGTTTGATACATCTGTGAGAAGTCCCTGTCTCGGATGGACTCTGTAGGAGAGGGAATTAAACATCATATCCAAAAAAACAAATCAAAACCCCACTATAATGCATTTATTTCCTGAACCTCATGTTCTGAGAGTCAATTTCTTGATTTGCAGGGACCCAACTCATGATATCGGAGTTCTTGAGGTTGGCAATGACAGAGATGCACCTAAATCTCCTTCCTCCCTCCCTGGCACAGCTATCCTCCTGGCACAGGAGGCCCTGGAGGATAGCAAAGTCACAGCAACCCAAACAACGGCTCTCACAAGCATCATCAGGAGCACTTCTGAATTGTGACTTTACAGTTCTGCAGTTGTTGGCCATCTAAAGTATTCTTTGTAAGGGGGTATATTTGGTAAACAAATGTTGCTTTGAAAAAACAAACCCCTCTATAAAATCAGTTACTGTAGCACATTTTCAATCAGCCGTAATAAGTAATGTTAACGTTTGCCTTCAACTTAAAGGACCTGACACTACATCATGCTTGGTTCAGACAGTGCAGGTAAAGAGAGCTGGCCAGCTTCTCCATCTTGCTTGATGGTCACTAAATGATCTGATGAACCAGGCAAAGTCTCTGACCTTGTTATGACTGGGTTTGTAGGTCACACAACTATTTTTCTTTGCCATACCATCTATGATATTAATTCAAAACCAGTATTTCCTTATGCATTTAACAATGAGATATGGTAACATTTACCTGCCTGCTCTGAAGATAAGGAAGTTTCTACACCGTATAGCCATTACCCATCCAGCTTTGCCTGTGGAAAATGCTTAAATGTTGTATAACATAGCTTTGTTGAAAAGGCAGTGTGCAAAGACAGCATCATCAGAGATGGCAGCTGAGAACCACCTGACACAGAATCACAGAATGGTCAGGGTTGGAAGGAACCTCTGGAGATCATCTAGTCCAACCCGCCTGCCAGAGCAGGGTCACCTACAGCAGGTTGCACAGGACAGCATCCAGTCGGGTTTTGAATGTCTCCAGTGTGGGAGACTCCTCAACCTCTCTGGGCAGCCTGTTCCAGTGCTCTGCCACCCTCAAAGTAAAGAAGTTCCTCCTCATGTTAAGATGGAACTTCCTATGTTCAAGTTTGTGCTTGTTACCTCTTGTCCTAAACACACAGTGCGCACCAGGGGATCGGCTTTGCCCGGGAGCCTTTTACCAGCCTGGGATCCCTGCACTTGTGCCTGGGAGGTGCTCTGACCCCCGCAGTGGCACAGTGCCTGCTGGCACGGGAGCCGGCCAGCAGCCAGCCCTAGGCACGGCACCACCGGCCTCTTTGCCCACAGTGGGCAACGAGGCATGGGGAGAGACCCCGGACCTGGTGGCACTGCCGCCGCCGGAGGTGGGGATTGCCGCTTCTGTAATACTTCCAAGGGTACCTTGGCACACACGCATGCACACACAAAGAAAAAGATGGAAAAAGTCCTTTTGGATTGACACCTTTTACTCCGTGTTTATCTTGAATTTATACCACTTGAAAAATGTAATTTCAGTGGCGCACTGGGCCCATCTCGGGGGTGGGAGCATCCCAGCGCCTGTCCTGGCTCCCGTGCTGATCTCGGCCATCCGCCCCAACACCATTGTTAATCACTGCAGTGACTCTTGGCACATGGACTCCTGTCTACTTGGCATGAGGGGGGCACCTCGCAACTCCTTTTGCACGAAGAACACATTCATATGAGGAATTGACAAAAGCTGCAAGCACTTTCTTTCCTACTAGCTTCTTCCAAACGGGAAGTTGATGATTTGGAGACAAAAAGATCTCTTAATATATCTTATAGTGAATTATTCTTCTCTTCTACATAATAGTAGTCTGAACCTGTGCAAGATCTGTAAACAAGGCATTTTTGCTTAGCTCCTCCCTTGTCACTTGAAATCACATGAAGTTTGGGGTTTTATCACAATATTGCTGTCTTTTGAAAACAGGCCCATCATTATTATTTCTGCTTGGGATATTTCATTCCTTTTGGTACATGGAGTTTGTTACAATTGTTTATTACTTCTACAAAATGTCTCATATTACGAAGAACAATTCTTACGTATTTCACACCATTAAATTAACCATGGAAAACATTTACATATGTCTGGCAAGAAACTTTTGTGAACAGATTCCAGTTAAGTCCTAGTTAAAAGAACTTTATGTGCAATAAAGTTCTCAAAAATATTAAAAATCATATTTAAAGCATTCTCATAAAATGTATATTGAGAAAAGACAAGTTTAATTCTCAAAGGCTCCATTATTGAAGCAAAAATTAATATTTGTACTGTTTCTAAATTGGAATAAAATTGCAAGGATGCAAACGCTATCCTATATCATAATCTATAAACCAGTCACAAATGTTAAATCAACTGTAAAAATGATTTAAAATCTACATGACTAATTTTATTAAACTGATTTAAAATCACATTTGTGCTACCTTCATTTATTAACTGTATTTCAGACAACACTGTGTTTATAATGGATTTGCATGAATACAGATATATATGGAGAAGAAACTGTCTGTTCAAAGGGACAAGACCTTTCCTCTCTGTGCATGTTTTCTTAGCGCATGCTTGTGGTAAACAGAAACATATAAATTAAAGATGCAGAGGCCTTGTTAGGTTCTGCAGTCAATTCTCTGCAATTTTATGGTCGTTCTCTTCAGTTTGCTTATTCATAACACAATGATTTTTGTTCTTTGTTCCAAGCTTAGAAAGTGGTTTACAAATATTAATTAATGTCTGTAAAACTGTAGCCATTTCTAGTATCGTTCTGGCTTCTTGCAGACGGGAGAATTGTGGGCTGTGGCTTTCCATTTAGCTTTAGCACAGATCCAACTAAATCAACAAAGCTATTTCTGGTTTATTTTGGTGAAGCCAATTAGAACCAGCAGCTGATCTTGAGATAGATAAGAAGGGGTGACATGAAAATTCTGGGGAGCTCACAAGCTGTTGATGAATTTCCAATTATCATTTCAATGTCTTGGGCGTTAATGCCGTTGCCTGCTCCTTGTCAAGCACCCAGCCTCAGGAACAGGCAGGGCACTGATGTGGTCTGTCACCCCAGGGATGGGCATCATTATGGTGAGTCACTGGCAGGACGGGGAGCAGCTACAGGAGTCCCAGGTCCCTGATGTACCAAACTACCAAACACGGCAAACTTCTAAATAACAACGGCAACCGTTTTAATAACAAAATGTACCTTGAAACTTTACATAAGGGAGAGAGTTACAACATAAATGCCCTTCACATCCTGATTAGACTAAAACATAGGTGAAGGTAGGCTTCTCCAGTATAGGAACTAAAGGAAATATTTCACTGTGTTTTTTCTATTTCTGACTAAAGAATTTTAAAAAAACAGAGAAAAAGCTATGGTGCTTCGAAGCCTGATGATAAGCACACACGTGGTGCAGGTGATATTCGGGGGGTCAGGGTCTGTCCTCCCCATGAGCTGCTGGTGTCTTGGCTGGGTGATGTTGCCAGGAGGTGACACTGCTCCCTACTTAATGCTGGTGACCGAGAGCCTCTGCTGCTGCCATCCAGCAGCACTGAAATCAGTGGAAGTTTTCTAAGTGTTTATTAAAGAAAGAGATGCAAATTCTTCTCACTCTTCCTTCCAAACATCACGAATAATGGTTCTATGGGAGCAGGGAAAATCAGAATGTCAAACTCTCCACAGGGCAAGATATTTGTGTGTTTGGGTTTTTTCTCCCTTTAGTGTATCCCTAATTTAAAGCGTATGTCTCTTCACAAAGAAAACAATTTCTTGCTGTCATACCATCAGACATTACAAAAACATTAGGGATAATTCATGTGCAATTTAAAACAGACCCCACAGAGCAACTGGTGGTCTAATGACAGCACACCACTCTGTGACACCACAGGTCTAGGGGTGGTCCTTCGGCCCCAGCAGCCCCCAGAGAGGGGTGTGGAGACATCACATTCACTGCCGAGGAGGGGAATGCTGCAATACTGGCCTTTTTTGCTGCATGACAAATTACCAGTAGCCCTTGAAAGCACCCAGCTGAAGCCCTGACTCTACCAGAGGGGCTGGTGGGCAATGTCATGTGCCTCCGCCATCTCTCTCAGGCTGTCCCATGTGGAGCCACCCCGGGGAGAAGACGGAGGGTGCCTGCTCTTGTGGCAGGGCTTGGTGCACGCTGCCAACAGGGCGGTGGGAAAGCGCTGCTGAGACACTTCGTCCTCACCGTCTCTCTGCCAACAGGATGGGGACCAGCAGGCAGGAGTCACCATGATGTGCCCCATCTGAGGGGGCTATTGCCTCCATCCTCTGTAGGGACACCACCAGCCCCTGGTGGTCACAGAGAGATGGCAAGGAGCCCTTCAAGGGGTAGCAGTGGGGTTGGGTGTTGGTCAAGGTTCAGGACTGTAGCCCTGAGCTGGAACCTAAACATTGGGGCTAATGTTTCCCCTTTGCTCTGCCCTTCCTCTTGCCTGGCCTCCATGATGGCCCTTTCTGCTGTGAGCTCTTCCAGGAGGGCACACATGCGCTCGACACGAAGGCATGAACCACCTCTAGGAAAACAAATTTTCTAGAGTTTTGGCTGAATAAACCCATTCAAGTGAAACGCTGCTGGACCTGTCTATGCCTTACTGGAGGACAAAAATCCTGGCTTCACATCTGTCTTTTTAAATATGCGGATTTCAGCAATTGTTTTTTCCAAGCGTTATCTCCTCACCAGCACGTAGTGACCTTAGACATAAGGAACAATCAGCAGGATTCGCACAGATAAATATTCTAATGCATTTTATCTTAGAGATGCTGCAAACATGTTTGCAAGACAGACACAGTTACTGCTCCTTCAAGACTCTGTATGACCTTTAACATCATTTTCCCCAAAAGTTAATTTCTGTGATTAATGCAATATACTAAAACCCATAAATCTGATCATTTGAAGGATTCAAATTAGGAATTATTGACAGCTGATAGAACAGAAGTGCAGAGATGAGGCAGATTTTCTCATCTGTCCATCTAAATGTTGGAATATGTATTGATTAAAATATGACATGGTATAGAACCCACCATAAATCTAAACTCTATTAGATTAACACAGGCATTCAATTAACATAAAATGACAACCTAAGAGAAAAGCCTTGAATGTCAGCCTATCTCAGTTTGTAATATTTTAACCCACCTATCTGGGCAAGTTTTGAGGTAGAGATGTGTGCCTGGTTTCACCTTGGCTCAGTACCCGCAGGTGTGAACTGAACCCTCGGGTGAATATAGCAACCCGGTGCACAGAAGTTGCTATCTGGTTTTCCACTTGACAATACTCAAATATTCAAGCTGTGCATAGAGTACAAAATTGTACCCGTGACAATAAGACCACTGTTTTCAAAAATGACCTGTTTATTGTCTTCATTATGCATGAAACCCCTGGGCCTAGAGAGTCCCTTCTGTTTGAAATTACTTCTGCAATTATTCCTTCCACCAAAAAGCAGAAATATCACTAACCACGGCAAGAACATTAACAGCAGAGTGAACTTACCAGGTAGAAACCATGAAAACAACACACACAGAGAATAAGAAAGCCCTTCTCTAAGCACTGACTCCACGGCACCTCTCAAGCCGTTACATGGGTCACCTAGTAAGGTCCAGCTGCAGAAACCTCTGGACTCTACAAGTTTTATTCCACTAGATGCATAAAGTCTTATAAGGGATTTCAAGATTTCCTTTGTACCACGTAGACTGAAGTATGCTGCCTAAAGCACCCAGAAGAGAGAGCTTCACATAGCCAAATAAATCTGAGCTTTCTGTTGCCTATCCACAATAAGGAAGCTGGTGGAATAATATGGGAAAACAGCTGCCATACAAACGGCCCAATGCTCTGACCACAGGGGGAGGCGTGCTGTCACGCTTCCCTGCCACCCTTGCTGAATGGATCTCCTTTGCACAAGCATTGCGCAGCACAACAACCAGTCTCAGTGATAAGGTGCAAATTTTTTCTGATCTGTAACTGCTTAGGACTGGGAGTCCTCTCACCGGGTAGGTGTGGAACTGCAAGGGGAGCTCTGAGTCAGAGTGCTGCAAGACCCGGGGTTCAGGCTTGATTCTCACATGCGACACACATTTGCGGTATCATTTGATTTTAGCTGGGGTTAGAACCACTCACGCTTAAATCAAGCTCTTAAAGACTTTTTTGTAAGTCTGGGAAACCCTGCCCACGTGAAAAATTGTCAGGTATTACCTAAATGCCTAGTTTTCATGCCCTGGTTTGGAGCACTTAAACATGCAGAAAGGCATGTTCCTCTGCCTGTACAGGCTCAAGGTTTCCCTCAAGCTGCTGAAAGCCTTAAATGAATCTTATAGCCCTGTCCCCCAGCTGCTCCACTACGGCAACGTCATTCCCAACGAGGCTGCAGTTAAGCTGGCTGAGCCCGTCTGTTCCTTTCTCCTTCTGGCCAACTCGTCCTATCAGGGCCACCTTTTGCCAGCCTTATTCTATCCAGTAATCAATAATTACCTTTCTCCGCTCCCACTGATGACTTCTGGAAGGGGTAGCCTTATGTCACTGTAGCAATTGAAACCATAATCTGTGCTCTAATGAGTATTTGTCTAAGGTTCACAACTGCAAATGGGAAAGTGTTAACCCAAAGTCCCTGCAGAAGCTGAGAGGGAAAGGCTGGCTGCCTGGTGCTATACACAAGTGGTAAATCCTCCCAAGAATGAAATTAGTATGTATTATTACTCTGCATATTATGCTCACATTTTAAAAGATACTAATTTTCTCTCTTTCTCTCCTTTTCTCCAAAGTACCACTATTTAGGACTATAGATTCATAATTGCTCAGGAAAGCCATTGTCCCTGTTCTCTTAGTACGTCCATTATATTTAATCTATCCTCGAGCATGTATTCAAATGCAACTTGTTAATATTTTTATTATAATATTCCATATTTTCCGTGAAGCTTTCGTATTACATTTTTCCCTCAAAAAGAAGCTCAAGCTCTCAACCAAGAAAGTTGCAAACCAGCAGTACATGAAACGAGCAAGCTCAAAGCACATTAAAAAAAAAAAAAATTGTTTGCATGTGGATTTGTTACATGTTCAAATTTTTATCTTGCTTACTTGTAACAATTTTCAATAGCTGATTAAAAATTTGCTGTTCTGAACTGAAAAAGCACGGTTTTGTTCAAAAGAAATGTGCAGGATTTCAACAATTCTTTCAACTGCCACGCCAGTTTTTTCACACTCAGCAATTCATCCTAACTGGCTTTCTCCACCACAATCAGCAGAGGAAAAAAGGTTGTCTAACGGACTAGGACTTCAGATGAAAAAGCAAGGTTGTTGAAAATTCCCTAATCAACTCAACTGAAGGGGACCAACAGCAAAGTGTCAAAAAGGCTGCGCTGGTGCAGGTCAGGGATCCCACGAGCAGCGCGCGACAGATGTGCGAGGAGAAAGCCTGATGCAGCAAGATTGCCAGCCTTGTCCTAGGCACAGCTGGTTCAGCCTGTGCAAATAAGATCCGCTGAAGTGCTCAAACTTCTGCATATTTTCATAAATCAAACCAAACCCATCCAGGTTTTTTTTTCTCCTTTCTCTTCTTCTTTTGTGCTTAAAGGAGGCCAAGAACCGAGTGAGTACGTAATTAGTATAAATGGAATCTGAATTGTGGCCTCACCCCCAGAAAACAGGGGCTTCTTGAGATTAATTGGAAAAGCAAAGAAAATAACCCACTTCAGCTCAAACTGTTTCTGAAGTGCCGCGGTAAGCTCCATATGATATGAATACATAACCTTTGTATGACAAATATATGGAACCAATGCTTTTAATGTGTCAGGAGGAGAAAATGCAGTTCATCAAGGAACGAAGCGCTCGAGGTGTGCAGCGAGCACCCCTGCCTGCGCCCTGCCTGCCACTGCGCCACACACGCTGGTGGGTAGGGACCACATACGCTGATGCTGGGACAGATCCTTGGCCCACCGGCACCAGCAGAAACCTGAAACGCCTCCACCAACACTGTCCCTGGAGCATGCAACCAGCGTGCCCCTGCTGCACCAGCCCCAGGAGCCAGGCGGGGTGGCAGGATGCAGCACCCACGTCATGCAGGGTTGTATTTCCCCTTCTCACCCACTGTTCCCAGCTGATCTCTTCTTTACCAACTCTCTCCCAAAACTTCTTCCCCTTACCGAACACCACGAAGCACACTGTGATGACTGACACCCAGTATTCAGGCCTGTCAAAGGTGCAAAATTGTATTGTGGCGAGTCAGCTATGGTACTAAGCAAAGTAACTGCAGCAAATTGAACAAGCAAGTAAGCAAAAACATCTTGCAAACAACTCATTTACTAAAAGTACACTACCCCTTCAGACTGAATACCTTCTGTGCAAACTGACAGGATGGACAATGGCTGGAATTAAAAAAAAAAAAAGAATGTGATCTCTTCCCAGGGATTGTGGCAGCAGAGCCACACTAGGGTCACGTCAATGCTCCATACCTTGCCAGATGAAAACTCAGGAGTTTTCTCCTTTGGAAAGAGAAACCGACACAGAACAAAATTGAGATCCTAACAGACTCAAGCTGTTACTCTGCAAGGACTACTGGCAGCCCGGGACACACTGTCCTCCACAGAGATGAGCCCCTGATAAGGGGAGCTCCCTGGCAGAGCTGCATCCAACGGGCCAATTAAGGCACCCCATACCCCAAGGACAAACGCACGTATTTCACACACTGCACCAACACCAGGGTGAAAGGAAAATGCACGCCCAGTATATAATCCTGCTTTACGCTGTGTGGAAATGGATCATTACTTTTCACCTAGAAAGATCTGCTATTAGTTACAGTAACTGGGAAGAGAAAGATGGCTAAGGAATCACCATGAGACGCTGTGTTCTCGCAGCTCAAACGTGCTATTTGTAGCTTTGGATGCAGCACCACTTCAGTGTTAGGTAGTGGTTAAGACAGACATACAGGACTTTCACAGCAAAGATGGCAGGAATCAATTTTTTCACTTTCTGAAGTGGGAAATATTAGTGACAAAGTTACTGTGCATCAGTGACACTGTGGCTCTGGATTGCTGCAAAAAATCTGGAACACCATCTTGCATTTCAGTGATACACCTGACTCTTAAACACGGGACCTGGTGGAAGTCAAAGATCCATAAGGAGTTAGATACTTTTTTCCTCATGCTACCTACAAGAAAGTAGCATCAGCATCACCATCTACAGCGGCACCTGGTGGGGACTGGATGGTGCCCAGCTGAGCCCTTAGGAGAGCTTCCACACCTGGACTGCATCAGCATAGATTTTGCATTTAACACCATCTGCCTCCTTTAGAAATATATAGCAACGTACCCTCAAGCTGTGAAGGACAGCAAGATAAACAGAGAGAGGAAAACAAGTGAGAAACCTGTGATGCCATGGCCTTGCAGAGAGCCAGAAAGCATGCTCATAGGGGAGAGGGGAACACCAAGGGAAAGAGCATCATCGCTTGTCTGAAGCGGCTCTGGGTTCACAAAGATGACCTGAAGCTGAGCTGGCTGGTGCACAGGGATGAGCTCAGCTCTTGATGGAAAGATGAGACATCATACTTTGTGTATAATCCCAACTGCACTAACTTACATCAGTATTGAATTTAATTTGAATAATGTTAACAGTCCCTCAAACCCTTCAGAAGAGAAGTAGTTTAAAGTCTGCAACATACACTAATGCTGGAAGAAAAATGACGTGCTATTGTGTGTTCAGACATCCATAGTATTTGCTGTTTGTCTGGAGTTTTATGGACTTGGGAAGACACGTGGAAATTTTTTTGTTAGAGCAATGCAAATGATAGCAACATCACTGGATGCCTTGTAGGAAGTCTCAGTATGACAGCAAAGCGTCTAGATGTGAATTGTAAATTGAAATTAAGATTTTTCATTGAAGAAACACAAACTAGATTCAGTATAGCTTGGGAAAAATATACCCACAACTTTCCCAACAGACTGAGGGCTGTTGTTCCTAACACCCTTCACCACAGTGGTATCTTGATACAAACCTTCGGGATCCCACAGAGAGTGAACCCTGAGCGTAACGTTGCCCCACTGCACCGGCCTGGGAGCTGCTGCGAGGGCGAGAGGGGCGAGCAGACGGCAGGATGGAGAAAGGCCGGTCTGAACCAACTGAAGAGGAACCATCTTCGTCGCGTGACGGTAGGGAGGCGGGAACGGGACAGCAAAAGCTGTAAGTGTTTTATTTGGTATTTAAGCGCAAAGTGTAGACATTGTCGAGAACAAAATTACCATTCACCCCAGCTCTTCATAAATAACTGGGGGCAAAAAGTCTTCAAGCCATGAGAGTTTGGGGCGCGTGCTGTGTGAAGGAGATAGCTCCTGAGACTCGAATACGGGGGGTTCCGTTTTCTCCCAACCTGAAAGCTGAACTGGCACTTCACAAACCCCTGGGCCAAACACCCCGAGTCACCCCGATCCAGCTGGAGTGAGGCGAGTCCTGCCCAGGGTGGACATGGCGCTGCCTGAGCACCCTCAGCAATAGGTTAGCTCCCAGTTTTAAGAGACCATAGGTCAAAAAAAAAAAAAAAAAAAAAGAAGAAAAAAAAAAGGTGTTCCTCCTTCTTGTTTGTGGGTTGTGAGCTCCCTCTTGTGGCGCTCGCAAAATTTCCAGCTATTTACCGAGCTGGCTGAAGGCAGTTGCAATGGGAAGCCCGGATGGGCACCCACTGGAACTGGCACTCTTCAGGTCTCCCTGACGCCACCAGTACAGTTATCTTTTGTCCCAGTAACTTGCTGCTTCAGTTCTTAGATTCTGTTAAAACCTTAAACGTGGAAACGTACCTTCTCAACGTGCACTCCAGCTCAAACCAAAGGGTAAGGCTGAAGTGCTCCCCTGCGCAGGAAGGCTCTTGGCCAGCCCTGCTGTGCCCCCCATGGGACCGGGGGAGTGTGGCATGTCCCCTGCCAGCTCCGCTGGGTTCTGAGGGGTCCCCAGTACCCCCTCGCCTCCTGTACGCCCACAGAGGACCACTCATCTGCTGTCCTTCCCAGCTCAGGTCAGTAGTAGCATCACTGAGTGCAACAGCCCTGTCTCATTTCTGGGTTCCCCCCAGCCCAGGCCAGCATCCTCGTAGGGATCTCATCCCTCCTGGAACTCTCCCACATCTGGAGTTATGTTCCCACAGCTGGAATGGAAACATTTACATTACCACACTGCTAGGCCCCACGGTTCCCCCCAGTTAGCCGCTTTCCTTTCTGAAGTATCTAATTAGGCAACTTTTCAGGGAGAGGAAACGGAATTGTTTGTCGGTGGTTTCCGCCTGCAAGATTTCACACCAGCCCTTTATACATGGGGTGAGCCTTGCTGCCTCTGGCTGCTGCTAACGCTTGCCCCGCGAGGCGCACAGCCGCCGCTCTGACAGCTCCATCCATGCGCTGCATAAATCCTGGTGCTTCAGTAGCTGCCCTGGCCCTGACCCTTGGACTTCCCCTGCGCAGAGCAGCAGCTCAGCTCCCTGGTAGCATCTTACAGGAACATATGTTTTTACATCTAGTACAGTGGCTACAGAAGGGTTTCCAGAGTGGAGAAAGATATAAAAAAGCATGGCTGAAGTACAGCTGACCCTACAATATATTTTTTTTTTTTACATGGGTACATCGCTCACCTCTGTAACAAGTCAAAGGGAAGGTCCTTGCAGCAAAAGAAAGGCAACCTCGCCAGGAACACGGGGACAGGACTTATCTATGGTTCAACTCACACTAACTGCTACCACAACATTTTCATCTTGAATAAAATCAGCAAGGTGTCACCGGGAAAGAGAGGAAATCAGAATCCATAAAACATCTTACAGCACCTACTCCCAATAAAGCTGGTTAAAATAGGGATCCTGAAGGCAATAAAACGTCAAGGAAGACACTTGCTTATCAAATACATATAAACAGCTCTACAGTGAATGTGGGGGAGGTTTAAACTCCAATATTGTGATAAAGGTTCCTCTCTTGAACATACCCTTATAGAAATTGTTTTGTATGACATTGAGAGAGGTGTAAAAAGCAGAAGGAAAGTGGAAATGTTACAAGATGTGCTGCAGAAGTTAGCACTTTCTTGACAAGTGATCATGTTTCTTTTACAAAAAAAAAAAAAGTCCTCATATTACAGTCTACAGCTGAGTTTCTTCAAATGTTTATCGGATGTCACTCCAAACGCATATAGCCAGAGAAGTATGCCTTACAAAAAGTAGATACATAAATTCTTCATTCAGACATGAAACTATTGCTAAATAACAAAAGATGGATGAGTGGCTATGAAGAATGTGTGTCTTTCAAAGGGGACGCTACCAGGCTAAGCAGCTCAGCACATTTCAAATCATGGGAACCATACCAAAGTCAGAGAGTAACTACAGTTTCTAAGAAAACCTCTGATATTCTACAGCTAGAATATTATGTGCCCTTTCTTACATATCCATCCTAACCACAAAGTGCACATGATATGATTTTGTGTGCATCATACGCATTTCATGTACATTAGCATTTGGAGAGCTCTGCATTGTAATGAAAAGAAGGAATAAAAATGTTCAAGTTGCACAAGAAAGAAAACTTATAAAACTGCCATCTCATGAATGTAATTTATTCGTTTGGAAAGACAAAGGATGAAACATTCCCACAGACCCACAAAGTCTCCACAACCACAGGGCAGGGAAGCACATGAATATGCCAGGCAAGAAGTTTTCAATCCCTGGTGCCTCAGCTAACAATGGGGGAAAAAGTCTTCTCAACCTATTGTCTTCTTCTCACTCCTAATTGCAGGGACCTATGAGGAACTTGGAAATATAGTCGCAAGACTTCCTCTGCTAGACAGGGGCACCTCAGAGAGCCTTCATCCAGTTTTATCCATGGCATGAAATCCGACTGCGCTTCTCCATTTTATTTCTTTGCAAAAAGGAACATCAAGTTTTTAAATTACTCTTGGGCTATTTGTTCCTGTGTTAAGGCTGAAGATCCCACTCATTTAGTGTCTTATTTGCGAGCCCTTGAGAGAAGGACATGTGTAATTTGTAAGCAATGCCACAGGCATAAATATTCAGAAAAGCAGTGGCCTTAAGCAGGTCATCACACTGTCCAATACTACAGGTCCACATTTAGGAGTAAGATGCCAGCTTTGGGTGGCTTGTGTCTCATGAGAAAGAATGTTTATGAAAGAATGGAGGATAAATTAATAGGTAGTAATTGCTATACCCCAGGGATCTGATGTCATTCTTCTCTGCATACTACTGCCCCAGTCTAGCTAGGTGGAGTGCTGTTCCACAAATGTTCAAAAATGTGAGTTTCTTCAAATTTGTATTAAAAAAAATCAGAGTTGAAGCAAAGCTGTCCAGATAGCTGGACGTGTGCGTACACAGCGTACTGAATCCTGAACATACACGGTCTCAAAAAATAGGACATCTCCCTCGGTAAGGAATCAGAAGAAATGGTGCAATAAGAACATAGCCATTGATATGGAAATCAGTTTACCTTATGGAGAAACGTTTCATTGATTTAGCTCCTAATTTTTCACCCAGCCCAACTGTTTTTTTATTTCACACCAATAAAGAAGCTGGTGGGATACCAGTGCTGACGGGGGACAGCTCTGAGGCGCATTGTACCCTTAATGTTCAGGAGTCTCCAGCAGTGGATGGGGGTGTTGCTTGACACTCCTGGCTACAGAGAGAACACCTTAGACAAGGACATGCTCTGTGTCCCCATGCCACCAGCCCTGCCAGAGCTCAACAGCGAGCAAGTGGTCACTGTTCTTTAGTAAAGGTAAAACGGCAGGGAGCTGGGCAGGGGGGCACGGAGCAGAGAGGGGGGCAAGGTACTTACGGCGGAGAGAGAAACCAGCTAGGACGCAGTGAGAAGGAGCAATTCGGGAAGGATTACCAAGCCGCTCCTCCCTGTAACTGGACGCCTAAACTGGCACATAAACATGCATTTATGTTTCTTGAGATGATGTGACCGCATGACTACCTGAATACAAGATACACACATCCTAAGAGCTTGAAAAAAGGGTTCCGAATATGAACTACCTAGAAATACTTCTGTTTTTTAAAAATAAATCTGCTTTGCCTCATCTCCTTTCAAAATCTCTGGTTACCAGAAACAGGCAAAATCAGTTTAATGAACAGCGACCTCACTAACAGCAGACACCACTGTGGTCATGGCCACGACTGGGTCACCTCTTGTTCAGAGTAGCAATATTTCCTTCTGGAAAACAAGTTTTTATCCAGTATTTTAAAAATAGGCTGCTTCAAAGAGGAAGGGAATCAAATGCTGCATCCATTAGGGATGAGTAGTAAGTGAGCAAAGGCAGAGGGGAGGGATTCTTCTTTCAGTGAGCAGCTATCTGGGAGGAACACATACCCAAGATGTGGGTTACCCTCTCCTCAGCAGAGCAGTGAATTCAGGCCAGGCCTCCTGCATCCTGGATAAGTTTTCTAACTGCTCAACTGGCGGATAAAAGGGCTGTCATCTCCTTCTCTGCCTTTCTGACAGTCTGGCTCTGCGTGGCTTTTGTGTTTTTCTTTTTTTTTTTTTTCTCTCTTCCCCCCCCCCCCCCCCCCCCCCCCCCCCCCGAGTTGCCTCATTTGATACAAAACACAGTATTTTCTATGTTTCATATTATTAAGCAAAATAGACAAAGAAATACTTTTTTTGTTGAGATTGATTTTTTCTTTTTCTTTTTTTTTTTTTTTCCTGCAAGACAGCCAAACCAAAAAGTCAATTGTTAGCACAATCATAATAGGGACAGCAGTCTGCACTCAGCATTGTGGGTTACAGAGCAGAGTGGGCCAATACCACATCCCAGAATTCAATTTCCACTTCCAAATTTGGTGAAAGAAGAGATCCAAAATGATATGCAACCCTGGACCCGTAGCCCTCCAAAAATCCTATTGCCTCTAAATTTGATCTCAGCTTTAAGGCTCAGGTCCCAATCCAGTGCATACCCACATTTGCTACATGAACTTTTGCTCCCTCCCCAACTTGATTAAGAGCAAAGAAAGTAACAGATGGATCCATGCTGTTCCTTTGTAGCCGAGAGATTAATGTTTGCATTGCATCAGACTACTCGCGTTCACACAAGGGAATACTGCTGTTGTCCCCGCGACTGGCACCTGCGCCCGCTTGCTCCAATCGGCGTCTGAGGCAGAGAGGCGATGTAAGGGAATGCAAACGGTGTTTGGGTTTGCTTTCAAATATACGAAACGCTTCGGAGGCGTGACACAGTGTGAAAAACGGCCATGCCTCGAATGGTGAGCTCTGCTGTGCTTTGCCACTCGCTGACGGCAGCTCATGCCTCTGCTGTACATCGCTCTGCTAAAAGGCTGTCACAGAGCGCATCCTAAGGAAGGGTGTTGTTAAGCAAACCCCGGCCTTTTCTCCTGCGTGCTCAACCCACGGGTAACATCAACATGAAGACAAGGTACACTCCAAAACCGCACCAGCAGTGCTGGAAGCCGGCTTCTGCCGCTTGTCAAAAAAGCCCCCCAGATTCAGCCCAGCGCTGCCGTTAGCGCAGGTACCCTCAGCGCAGGCGGGTCGCTCCCACCAGCCATTTTCCCCGGGCGGCAGAGAGGAGCTGCGTCTTCCTAGTCTATGGCCGGGGTCCGACAAAGCACAGGCACATTATCAGCAGGGATGAAAAGGGATGGTTTTGTCTGTGGTATCAGGATTAGATGCTGTGGGTGCCAAGCTGCAGGAGCCTGGAAAGCCTCAGCCGCCAGCCGTCCCAGGGATCTGGGCTGAATGGGGCTTTGAGTAACTTACAGCTTAAAAAACTCGGACAACAAAAAAACCACATACATTTTTAATCAAAAAGTAGCATTATTCCCTGTAACTTTCGTTGGTTTACCCAACAGTTAGATCTTCCTTTACCCCTGTGCAACAGCTGCTGTTTTTCCCTGGGTGTTACGGCAGGTTTTTGTCCCATGTCCCGGACCTCTTAACTGGTTACACAAAAGGGACACGTATTCAGAGAAACCTCAGCCCGGCAGAGCCACGCTGGTGGTGATGGCCCTGGGAGGTGGGACACCAGGGAGGACACGGGGCAGGCTCGGGGGCAGAGGTGTACGGCGCCTGCAGAAGAGCCTGCTGCAAACTCTGAACTCTTATTTTTTAGCTCCTCGCCGCGACAGAGGACAGACTTCACATGATTTACTGTGCAATCTGTGAATTTTAATAACCACTACCATCTATCAGGACATCTATCATACTATATCTTTTGCAGCTGTTGAAAAACAATATTGGCGCTTTCAAAGCAGTTTCATCACAGATTCAAAAAAGCCTAAAACAAAATTGAAAAACAAAACCCGGCCATATGCCTACTTGACCTAGGATACATAAACCTGTTGTTCCATCCAGAGGAGGGATTACAGCATTACTTTTTAGTAAGTTGCTTTTCATATGGAAATTTCTTTTCACAGTAAAGCTCTGTATTTAATGGCATCAACATAAAAAACATCCCTATTTTTAGTTCCCCGATCATGGACATATAGATTTTTATAGTGTCTGCAAGCATACATTAACGTTAATTTCCCCATTCTCCTTTGTACTTTGTTAATGTCACAATCTGCTGTAAAACCTTGCCAAGTTTCTTAACTGTCATGTTAATTCCGAGACCTAGTCTGCACTCTCTGACATTTCAGGACAGAACATGGCAGTAAAAATAGATTAAAAACAGCTTATAAGTATTATAAAATCTAGAACTTTACAGATGGTGGAATTATATCTGCTGAATGGAAATTTTAGCAACTCAGAACACAATAATATTAGAATAGCCTATTGATTTCTAAGACAAATATTTTCAGAAGTAACGTAATGGTATCTGAATAGTGGGCAAAACCCACAAAAATGTAGGAAAGTTGGGTGGGTTTTCTCTTCTCTTTTTAAAGCATCTCTGTGATTGCGCATATCGTGTTGGTGCTCATATTAAGTTTCAAAGCTTTTCTGTACCATATAAATAAAGGACATAATAAGATCTTGATTTTATTCATGGTTAGTTCAAAGTTCACACAAATTATTTCACACAGGGGATTTGTCTGAGGGTTTTGGCATTATAGAAATGCATTAATGTACTTTAGATATTAAATGACAATGCCACATGGTAAGAAATTTGCACGAATGAACAGGAAATTAGACACTTTCTTTTTTTTTTTAACTGATTGCTAAAGAATGCGCTGTTTAAATGCATACTATCCATTTCAAAGGGAAGCTTTTGCTGATTTCAGGAAGTTTAAAATCAGCTAATCAGAAAGTAATACAGTTAAAGTTAAATATTTTTTTAAAGGAAACTGTTTCTTTAAAAAAAAAATCCTTTCCCCTTTTCTTTAAGGAGTACTTATTATTTCCATCATCCTTGTTGAGTTGTTGATGAATAGCTCACATCGTTTGCCAAGCTCCACCCTCTGTCTTTTTTCTAAACCCTTTACTCATTATTTGCTCAGTCTTTTTCCCACAGCCTAGACAGCCTGTCAAGGCAGCTTAAATAAAACACTGTATTAACATTAGGAAATGGCATTCAGTTCCCAATTGATCTCCTAATACTTTATGTTGAAATGATAATTGGTACAGTCTTCATTGAAAAAAAAGAGAGAAAAACTACTTTTCAGTCACCACAAGGTATTATCTTAGCTGATGTATTCACAACCAAACAGATACATTTTTAAAATCTCCCCATCTGCTGGAGACTGCAGTTCACAATTCTTTTCAGCTGACATAATCCAGATTGATTCGTTCAGCAGATAAAATTCAGGCCACTTCTGCCCTTTATAGGAGCAACATAATACCAGTCTTTATTCAGTAACAATGTAACATAATGGGATCGGAATGTGCAAAATGACTGTTCTTAAATTACTGTGACACACAAGGGTCCAACACAAGCTGTGGTTTAATGTAAAAAATCATTAGGCACAGATTACTAAAGTGGTCCTGCATTAACAAGGTCAAACCAAGACTGTTTATGATATTTTTCAGGAAGGGAAAAAAATAAATAAATGTTTGCTAATATATAGATTATGAATGCATTTTTAAGAGAGGAAAAAAAAATCTGCAGTTTTTTGGCTGGGTTTTTTTTTTCCCATGAAGAAAGTACTGTTTATTCAATAATGAGTGCAACAGTTAAGGATTCTATAAAGACCTTTTCCGCAGAGCCAAGTTAATCTATTACACACTGAAGCACACACACAAAAAATCTAAATATCAAAAGGTTGTCAAGAGAGTTGCCAGAAACGAATATTTTGGTGCACTGCTATATCAAACAAATTTTGAGGACCGACAGATTATTATTAACCCATCCTAGTTCTTTTCTTTTGATACAGCCAGAGACCATTAGAAGGAACTTAGCAAGTTTCCACACCGCTGCAGGGGTTTTGCACCTATGTAAATCTTTGTTACTTAACAATACGACCCCTCATACGCATACAAATCAACCTGTCTGCACAAAAAAAGCCAAAGCAAAGAGACACAGTAAATTTCATCCTTATTGACAGGTCCTTGCACCCCGAGAGTCTGATGACCATTTAAGATCACATAATATATGGATTTCTTTGTACAGTTATTTCTTCCTATCTGATAAAATCTAAAATTTAGTTAAGTCTTACTTAAGAAATCTGTTATATCATCAAGCATTGAAATAAAGGAATACGTAAGCAACTGTTTCCCAATCTATCAAAACACCGGCCAGTGTATTCCTCTTGCCTTTGGTTTGGTACGTGAATGAAAGCCAGCATTGCAGACAGGGGCTGGGCTTGCTCACGCGAGACAGATAGTTTTAGCTGTTGATGGAAGGTAACCCAGAAGCTTCATAGTTCTGCTCCTGGGAGGAAAGGTGGTACTGAAAAGAAAAAACAAAACAAAACCCCCAAAACAAACCACCAAAAAAAACCAATCCCCCCAAAAAAGCCATTTCTACCCTAGTTTGTGTCTAGAGGTCCAGACCAGGTGGGTCTCATGGAAACAGAGGGAAACATTCCACTTTCCCATTTTGACATTGTAAAGTGAAAGCAGAATTTTGCTGTCCTGTACTACTTTGCTAAACTACCAGAAGTGGGTAATTGTTGAAATCAGTCGCTTTAATTTAAGCTACTACTCATTTGTGATGAATGTACAAGCAACGAGTGTATTTTAAACACATGTTCCTGGAAAGCAAGACTTCCCTATTTGCATGCCACATCCTCATGTGCTCATTTCATCAACTGCCAGAAAGTGCCTCAAGAAACCTAGCTAGACAATGACAGCTAGCAAACTCAAAGGATGGCTGGAGAGGAATGGATCCATTTCAAAACTCAGGATGAACCCATCTAGATTCTCAATACAGGTGGGTGACGGTCAGACCCTCAGCCTGCCAAGGGTGCTGGTGGGCAGCCGGTAGCACACACTACGAGTGAGATTTCCACTGGCATGGCAGCAGGTGTCCAGCAGGACTGCATCAAAATCAAAAAGTGCCCTTGTGAAATATTTTCATTTGAAGAATTCCCACAATTTGTGTCATTTTACAACAAAACGCTGAAATGCGTCCCAATAAACTCTATCCAAAGCAGCAGGAGAAATGAATTTCTGAAAGTTCATAGCCAGACCATAAAATAAGCTACGTCCCTAATGTCTTCCGAATAAGAAATGTATTTAAATGACATGTGTTCTGCTAAGGTGAACTTCATCATCACAAAAGACGGTAGTTTTTAAAAGTAATGAAAACTAACTGCATAACTCCAACAGTCCTGGAAACTCATTACATTCAAATATTTACATATTCTAGTGAACTTAGGATGTCAATTTTGACTGCACAAATCCAATAACTGAAACATATGGCCTTGAAACCTGCAATCAATATAAACCTTTTAGAGCCCAAGCTTCAAAAAGTTATATCAAATATATATTCGATGAGAAGAAGGTTAATTGAATAATTGATTACTCAGTTACAATTAAGTGCTCTTCAGATATCTTTGGGAAATACTGAGATATAATAGTGATAGATATTTATTTGTTTATCAGCTATGCCTGATTTATAGCTATCATTTATTTTTTATTTCCAAAGTCAATTTTTACATTTATATATTTTAACAATATAGTCCCTGGTGAGAATCAATATACAGGGGTTTTTCACCACAGGGCTATCAAAAGCTAGCCTAGAAATCTATATCTACCAATTCAGCCAATTTCAGTGCAGACTTCAGCCTGATAAACACCTTGCTAAAATATTCAGACTCTGTCTCCAGATGGCAGTTATGTAGACAGAACATGCAATATTTGTAGCAATAAAGGTTAACCAATACTAACCATGCTGATAAACTCTGAACTTCACAACAGTTAAGTGAAAAGATGGCCCTTGGAAAAAAAACCAGTGTGTGTGCTGTTTGTGTGTTTTAACAAAGTACTATTTCTTATCAAAATACAAATAAGTTCATACAAGTCCCACCCCTGCAGTAACAGCCAAAAGGATCTTTGGGATCTCTGGGGCATTTTAAAGTTGACTAAACAATAAATCAGACAGAGTTGGGTCTTCAGAGCTGTCTGCACAGAAAATTACTGTTAACTCTTTAGTAGCATTAATATTATTTAAAATTTACTTAGCAGTAGCACTCGCTCTCAGTAATGAGGAGAACATTGTTGTGTCACATACTGTGCACGTTTGTGCATGCACATGTTATAGATACATACATACAAAAGGCCGTGCATCTAGTGGCTGATGAGCTAGATAAAGCTGGGTAAGATTTGTTAAAACACGCTGAATTCCTCTGAACATGGTAAGATAAATAAAAAACCTCACTCTTCCTCTGCAGTAGATGCGAAGGCCGCAATAGATGTGAAGACTTTCAACTATTTCCTGCATCCATCTCCAAGACATTAGGATAACTACCATAAAACACTGCTTAAACAGCCCCAGACACAAAGCCTCCTGTCTTTTAGGGTATAGCTCTGCATTCACTTCAAAACTTGAAGCCTTCTCTCACGTCAATGGCAATTCTACACAGGGTGTATAATAAAGAAAGGTACTAAGTCTTTGAGACAACATTTCAAATATTTTTGATTGGTGCCCGAGATTACAGCATGTGATGATAAGGATGAGGAAAATAACTTCACATTCTCACTGAACAATAAAATCTTATTTTTGTGAATGTCCTCCTGTAATTACAAATGTCTACAGAGGGATGTGTTTGAGGGGAGATAAGTAGTGAGTCATGAGGAAGACTGAACAGAAATGAAAATTCACACTTTCCTTTTCTTAGCCTAAGTACCTGCAGCACCTAACTCTTGATATGCTCAAAACCTTACATGAATTATCCTTTCCAAGAAAATGAGTTTCCAGTTAGATCAGTCCAAACTTCAAGTAACCCCACTGGATTGTCCCTTCACTCTCCCTCTGCCTAAGAGCAGCAGTGCCAGATATGGGGCAAGATGTGCATGGGCCATAGAGCACTAAAATCTCATAAACTGTGCTCCTCGACCTTAAGTTAACACTTCTTGGATGAAATTAATCACTTAATGCTTTGTTCTTTTAATCTTCCACCCTACTGGAGCCTGAGCTAGGCAGAATTAGGTGCTCCAAGGTCTATGAAGCTACTGCAGATTTTCACCAGTGTGGCTGAGAGCAGAATCTGGTCTTCGGAGAATATTATTATTTAATATGAGCTTTCAAAACAGAACACTTAGACTCCACGGACACCAGGCATAACCCTCTTTACACATTGCACTTTATAGTATGTCAAGGGTGATGTACGCTTTATGTGGGGCCTCGTAACAAAATGACAGGCGTTGCTGTCCATTGACAAAGCCACATGACAGCGAGGTGTCACAGACAGAGAGTGCAGATGTATTATCGCTCTACCACTTAGACAGGAATGACATCCTTTGAATCTCAAGAGACAATGTCGCGGGCGAGCTAACCTTAGTGTGCCAGTTGTAGCTCAACAGTATTGACAGTCAACAATTCCACATACATCCATTGTGAAAGAATGCTGAGGTCTAAAGACAGCAGATTTCAGATTTCACATGTGAGATAATGTTAATAGACAAAGGATGACTATGAACAATATACTTCAAAAGAGAAAGTTAATATTCTATATTTATGTTCAATGCTTCATATGTACTCAAAAATTCTATTTTTTTTTTTAAATGTTCCATATTCACATCCTACACTATGGAGAGAATTATTCAGAAGGACACCCCATTAGAATTCTTTACGAAGGAATTTGTCACATAAAATAAGAACATTTTATAGTAATTAGTCCTGATTTGAAAGCCCATAAATTAGCTTTCTTTTGAGTATGACCAAAGATAACGTTATAAGCTAAGTCCTGGGGGACATCACAACACTAACATCACCCATCTACACTTCTGAAGCAGGTCACATACATTCATGGCTCAATTGATTTATATACCCTACAATATTTTCCAGGTTTTATGGAAGTTTATAGAACATTTTAGAAAATCAGCACTATTTCTATAAAAATCTCGAAAAGAAGAGAGAGACAAACTCATTGCATTATACAGGTCGTGGCATGTTCATCGCTACACAGATGTTATTCATAGTCACTGGTCCCACATAAGTAGGTCATTGGACCTACTTGCCCTTTTCAGTGATCCTGAAATATGGTGGCATACTTGAAAAGCCATATAGAAATGTGGGGCTTTCCTGATAAATCATCCCAGGATCAGCTGCTAACTCTTGCATTCAGATTCAGGGAAATGACAGCTGAGTCCGGCTAGTAGAGGTGGGCAACGGGGAGCAGGGGTCAAGGGGGCGATTAGCTCCCATCTCTCCTTGAAAGGGACTTCCCCTTTGCTGGCAGAATAAGGAAAGCTGAGGTGGAAACAAACGCTGAAGCAAAAGCCGGGAAACAGCAGCACCCTTCTGCGAGAAGGGTGTTTGGGTAGCTAAGAAAGCCAAAGCAGGAGAGCGGGGGAGGTTGGGAGCTCACCCAGGAAGGCAGTTGAAGACTGACTTTTTGCAAAGCCAAGTGAGGAAATCCCTCCTTCTCCTTTCTCCTGCACCAAGTCAAAGGGGAGAGAGAGGAAAAAAAACCCAAAAAACCTACAAACCAAAACCTCCACAGCTTCTGGTATTACACTTCTAGGAGTCGTGTCTAGAGCCTACGGTATACACACTTCACCTATGTCAACCAAGACCTCAGTGGATGGGCCACCTACCTTAGGGCCACCCGCTCTTAACTTCAATGCTTTTGCTCAAGCACTACAGCAGAGAAGCAGGTGTCTGGGCATCACTGCTTTAGGGGGAAGCAGCATAGCTGGCTGGCTATAATCTCAAACTATGTGGCCTCATCACACTATGCTCTTAACTACATACAGCCACTCTCACCTCTGATGTAATCTCTTGCCCAATACCTAATAAAACAGAAAAGACTGGTTTAACACTAGGGGGAGGGGGAACAATTAGGGATATTTTTCTCCAGAAAAAATCTGTGTCCCAAGATAGCAACAAAAAGTTGACCATTAGGTATCCAAGCTCAGGAAAAAAAAAAAAAAAAGGAAAAAAGAAAAAAGGAGTTAAGCTATCAAAACCTTTTCAACTGCATGAATTGTGTATGTTAAGAGGCCTGGAAACTGCTTCATGTGTTTCACCTCCTGCTGTGCAGTTTTTATGCTGACAGGACTGAAGATAGCTTTTCTAGCTCGTAATATCACAGGGAAAATGCTATATTAAACTAAGACATCTCTGATCATATGCTAAAAGTGCTCATGTAACATGCTCATGATAAGTCCATTTATCACTAGAGGCAAGTTTAAAATGTAGGTTTTTTGAGTTGCTCCAGGTTCCAAAAAATTATTTGTTGAGCTAATTCATACACACTTTGAATTTTCAGTGTATAGCAGTTCCAAAGCACAAAGTGAAACTTGTCTAAAAACACAGATTTCATTTGTTTGTGGTGAAGAGTGCCCATAAACACATTTTCTATGACAGCTACTCATACCTGGAGCATCAGCTCAGGCCCATGCTAGGAATTTTATAACGGATAGTTGCCCAAAACCTGTTGAAAATCATCAATATTTTTTCTAAATCCGGGTACAGCACCCCCAGGTCAAGTGTACAAAGTGAAAAAACTCCATCCTTGGTTAACTGATTGCACACTTCCCTGTAGAAAATGTTTAAATGAAATTTTGAGTGCAAACATCCAACAAATACCACAGGATCAAAACTAACCACTCCGTTATGGATCTACGCAGTCTTTTGAACTCTGGAGCAAAAAGGCCTGGGACAAAAGCAGAGTGTTTTTCTCAGCCTTTGTCTTCAGGAGATCTTCCTTCTGACTCTGCAGATGTGGGTGGAACTTTATCCTCTGTTGAGCTACATTCTACTATGTGCAAAGTAAAATCTTTCACAATCTGATTTTGATTTTTTCATACTTTCCAAAGGCAAGCTAAAATTTAGTTTTCAGTGTCAAATAAATTAACTACAGTAACTCTGCCTGGACAAAAACATGCCTTAGGAAATGATAAAAATGTTTCCTAAAAAGGATGTGATATAAATCCATAAGTGACGGAAAATAAAAATTACCCTTGAATTTCAAAAATTCAAAGTTTCCATAAGAAAACTGTTTACCAAAAAAATGCTTCATATTTAAAATTGTACAAAACTAATCTCAACTATGAAAATGGAGACCCAGTCTTATTGCCACCGTCCTTTGTATCTTCTGTATAGATCACACCACTCATCATATCATTAGTTACACTGCATTTTGCTACTGTTAAACACAACTGGACTCATTCTTCAATGCTCCAGCATTCTGTAATGAAAAATAGACATTTTAAATTAAAAGTAAAGAGAACGGAATGACCTACAATTATTGCACGCAACAGAGGGACTCTTTTTTGTTAGGAATGACCGTGTATAACTGATTCACAGCTCTGGTTTGCTTCAGCACTTAGCATCTTGCACGTTACTCCTGACTCATGAAAATAACATTTCTGGATGCACTTCTCTTAATGCATGAAAATTACCCCTCCCTGCACAAAGCTGGCAGCATGAGAAGTGAGCAGGATGGTGGGAGTAAAGAAATTTAACCTTTGAGTGCCCTGGAAGTCCATGGGGATGTGTTGTGAAGCTCCTCCATGGTACCACAGTACACCATTTTTTTGTAGCCTGAGAAAGGCAAAGAAGGAAAAAAGCCTCTGAGGTCTGTCAGTGGGTCTCAGCCTCACTGAGTCAGCCTGAGCCCTCCTGCAAAAAACTCCTCTGTGCTAGTGCCATCTCCATTTATTAAGGCGGGGTGGCCATGGGAAGATGGAGCTTGATAAATCTTCGTCCTTCTGGGCGAAGAGGGGCTGGCTGGTGAAACACCAGATCCAGGAGGGAAAGGTGAGACATTACCCCTTCCGAGAGGTTCCGTATGCCTATAGAATACAATCTGGAGAACCACATACCTGATCTGCTAAGGACTCCAGCGTCAAGCCTATACACAGCCTAAAACAGAGTCTAAGTTTCAGGCCCAAGCCCATGGCTGGTAGTGCCGCAGCCAGCCCTACAGCGGGGTTCTGCCCTTGGCACGGCACAGACCAGCAATGGAAAGGCAGTTCCTACCCGTAAGTGTCTGCAAGATGAAAGATGTCAGGCAGACAAGGGGAGAATTAGGAAAAAATGACTTCTGCTTATTAAAGCCGTTCTTAATTAGATCATGTTCTCTTGGCCAAAGGTCTTTTTTTCTGGTGATGTTTGTTTAGTACCATTCAGCCAGAGACCAAAGTTCTGTTACTTTATGTTACCAATTTATGTTGGTAAAATAAAAACAGTATAGTATAGCTTCCAGTCTGAACAGACACGTTCACCCTCCGGCCCCTTCTGTGTGCCGAACGCTGCTCCTCAAGGAAGGAAAAGGTGGACGGGGGAAGGTGAGCATCCTTCTGTGCCCCATGAACCTTTTCCCTCTGTGCTGTTTTCTCTTGGGTGGCTTCTTTTTCCCTGCATGAGCACCAAATGCTCACTGCGTATGCTGTAACTCAGACATGCAGGCGGGATCTCAGAGACAGGCTTGTGAGTCTGTCACTCCTGTAAGAGGTACAGCACGGAGATAAAGAGATGTGAAAAGTTTCAGAGCTACCAACTGTAAAGTTCAGAGGCTTCTCCTAGCCTGAATGGGGCAGAAACCCTCCAAAGGTCAATGAAGTCCCCAGCCAGGTTTAACAGGGTCTTGGGCTCAAACCACTTCAGTGGAGAGTTTAGGTTGTGGCAGGCTCCACTTTATGTCTTGTCTAAATCCAAGAAGATCAGAAGAAGAGTGGGAAATTAAAGGTTAGCTCTAAGTATCAGGTAAGGACCTGGGATGTTTTTTTTATGTAGTCTTAATGAGTTTTGCCATCCTATATCTACTGACATTTTAATAACTACTAAACCCCAGAAAGTCTCCAGAGAAGGTGCACTGATACTATGATGAGCATAATATAAATGCATAGACAGACAGACAGATATTAATAATTTCTTCCTACTGATGTATGTGTATATATTCATCTATAATAATATAAAGCTTTCAGGGTATTTTACCCCTATTCAGCACAACAACATTTACTACTATCAGTCTAATCATAAATACAATTATTCTTGAGTACTCCATTACAAAAACCAATAAACTAGGCCTCAATAGAGATTCTGAAATTACTTAACTTTTCTTTAGAAAAATATTAAAACAGTATTATCACATCAATGAGAGGAAAAGACAGGAAGATAATAAAGTTATGTTAAACCTCCCTGTATTTACTCATGTGTGAAACAGTTATGTCTGGTCACATAATTGCAATGGTTCTGAGAAATATTTCATATTTTATAATGAACATTAAAAGAGTTTGTGGATCATTACTTTATATGAGTTCCAAAGTTATTACATAAAACCCAACAGGAATGGTTATAAATTATTTGATCCTCTAGTCTGGCCTTGGTAAACATAACATGAAGGCTGAACTATCTCAGCAGACAAGATTCATGATAATAGGTAAAGTGCTTCTACAGTTAAAAAAAAGGAAGAAAATACCAGAGTACTTGTAAGCAAGGCTCTTAACATTTTTTTCTTCACCGTTTCAAAGAAATCCTTTTCTGCAATGAGCTTAAGACGGTAAAAAAAAAAAAAAAAAAGCAAAAAAAAAAAAGCTTTGTCTAGAACAAAAGAAAACTTGCTCACAGGCATGTTCTATCGTCTACCAATTTGGCATTATCATAACCGTGGCCCTGAAGTCACTGTCAAATTCTTGAACTTACAGTGCAGTATGTATTTAAGACACTGTACTTAGCCATGAAATAATATCACAAGCAATTATTTGATTTTTCAAAAGGATCCTGAAGAGCATCTCATTGAAATATGAAAAATAATAGTATACTAACAAAAATTACACACTTGACACAATTATGAAGAATTTTTGTCTTCCAACTACAATTGGCAGCAGCATTTTAATTAATGAGTGATCATTTGCTCCAGAGATAAGTGTAATACTAAATGAATTCTGGTCCACTTCCCCCTCTCAGCTCATCTTTGTCTGCGGCTCCTGTGCTTTGTGTCCAAATACTTTGTGGATGTTTTTGTTTTGTTCTATAAATGTCTTCTAAGAATATTAATACGGAGAATTAATTCAGTTATGCACGCACAACATTTAATAAGATTGGAAAACATGTTTAGATATTCTGGTCAATTTATAAAATACATTTAATGCAGATCATACCCAAGGCTCAAATCCTGCAGATTTCTGCTCATGGGTGCTGTGTATTTGCATGTGCAAGAAAACCCTTTCCCTGGAAGCATTACTGGGCGATACTTTTTGGCCCACGTAGACAGAAGCCTGGACTGGGTGACCACGATGGTCTGTCCTGGCTCACTGCTCTGCTGTAGGTTTCCAAGGCCATGGTCAGCGGGCAGGAGCTGGGGATTGCTGATCACAAAATGGTCAGGGTTGGAAGGGACCTCTGGAGCTCACCCAGTCCAACCCCCTGCCACAGCAGGGTCACCTACAGCAGTGGCACAGGACGGCGTCCAGGCGGGTTTGGAACGACTCCAGAGTGGGAGACTCCCCCACCTCTCTGGGCAGCCTGTGCCAGTGCTCTGCCACCTTCTGTAAACAGAAAACCACTGCTGAGCTGGGAGGGCTCAGGACCCTGCCCACACAGTACCTGCTGTAGCAGTGCCGTGTCAGGTCTCAATAGCCACATCTTCGAACGGCTTTTTTTTCTTTTCTTTTTCCTTTTTTTTTTTCCCCTCCCTCTCCAGAAATCCAGGAGCTGTACTGAAACACTAAACCACGCAGCCACGGGCACTTAGCCGCCGCAGTCTTTCATCACAAAACACTTAGGTATGAAAATTTCCTGCCTTGCAAATCATCTGTTGTCTGATGGCAAGAGTGTCCACTATTCCCTGGCACTGCTGGCAAAGCTGCCAGGGTGGGTCGGGGTCCCACCCATCAGCATTCTCCTGCCCCAGAGAAGTTAGATTTTATTGATTTTGATTGGATTTTTATTAGGTTTTATACTACCTCCTGTTGAACAAATACCCCTTTGGGAAAGCAAAGGTTGAGCCACCCAAAACCACTCCATGCTTTAAAGAGCTTACTACTGTCACTGTCCAATTTATATTAGTACCACTAGTGTCAGTTCCTGCATCGTAGTTCTCCTCTGCTATAACTTTGTCAAGCTGGAAGCCCATCCGCTGCCCTCACTTTTGCCTCACTCTTGTCTTTTTCTCTACACTTGAAGACACTAGCTGTTTCCATTCATCAAATAAGTACATAATTTGTTAAATAATAACTTCCCTCTTTCTCTTTGGCTTTTCAGGAAATTTCAAGAAAGAGCGAGCCTTCATAACGTTGCCTGCAAGTTCTTCCTGGTTGGCCAAGGGGCTCGGTTCTCTGTATTTTTCAAGTAATATTCTGACTTCTAACAGCATCTTTTTGCATTAAAAATATACAACTAGTGGTATTGACACTGAAGGATTTTACAGAAGAGCCAATATGAAATGTGCCATAACTGCTCGCGAGTTTGAGCGCCACAGAAACAGGGACGGTGCAGAATGGGTGTCGCTTAAGAGAGCAAAGCAAGCAAAACTTCCCAGGCAGTTTTGGGGAAGGTAGAGGTTTGTTTGAAGCACTTTGCTTTTTAAAGATAATCTATTCCTCTCCGTTTTATTATTTGACAAACGTTTCTAAGCCATCTGTGTCGTATCCTCTAGGTGGTGCTGATACTGCACAGCTCCGGCTTCCCCGCACAATGAAAACATTAATTTGCTATGAGATAATTTTTGACGTAAATGTAAAATGGTGCCCATTCGAACTCAGTAATGAAGCATGGTGCATTTCTACAGCTCCTAATTTGACTAGTTAAATGACTCCATTACGTGTCTAACAGACAGAAGCAAATAATTTCTGGTCAGTTGACGCTCACTTATCCGTATCATTTTACCCTGAAAATAAAGTCTCTAATCTACAGTTTCTTTGTCTTAGTTTTTTTAAATATTATTAAAGCAAACATACTTAAATAAGAGAGATTAAACCAACACAAACTAACAATTAAGGCTACAATACAGAAATCAAGTTTATATAATGTGGGAGGATGGATAAAAATTAAAATTAAATAATAAATTAAATGACTGCTCATCTCTGTTATTTCCACTGTTAGATTTGACAACATTACTGTTTAGGAAAAGGAAAATATCTTTCTCAAATTCATTGACTTTGAAAACCACTTTAAATACTGCTTGCAAATCTGCCCATAAAACTTCCCTGCGCAACTTTGAGAATGTTTGGAAAGACTCTTTACAGTACAGAGCAATAAAATAAAAATGTTGCCTTAATAAATATCAGGTGATGAATAATTTTGCCCCAAGGAAAAAAATGGTTAATGCTGAATCTTAATGTTCCTCATCTAAATGCTTTTTTCTTCCTGCTAAAAACAAGTTTAGAATTAAAGCATATCACTTTACACATATTGCATGCATATTAGCGAGACACAGCTGCTTATGCCCTACTCTTAAGAGCCATATGATTAAGTTATGGGATATCAGATAATCCAAGGTCCTTTTCTATTGGTCACCTTTTGCAGACAAAGGCTTTTTAGTTTTAAGTCCATTTAATGACAGAATGTCCAATTCTATAAATGTGTGAGTAATTCCAGTGGAACACCTGTGGCTCTCTCTGCTCGAATATAGAAGGAAAGATATAAAATGTCATTACAGTAACATTCAGTGTCTGACTTTAGCAAAAAATATTCGCAATCAAGGCTGCCACTCCAACCCTGATGTATTCCATCATACTCAGGTTTCCATGGTCTCAGAGAAGTAAGTGTGATCTTACATACCATATGTGGAACCAGCCTTCATCACAGTGGGGTGAGCTAAGGACAGAGCAGCAATTTTCTGGTTGAAGTCACGGGTCCTGTGGGCTCATTTTCACGATGGTTTGTGGGGACAGAGGCATGTGACTTTCAGCATTATTAGCAAGGGAAACGTAAAAGAAAAGTTTGCACGCTACTCTTAAAAAACAAACAAAAACCTCCAAACCTGCACTTAACCTTATTTTCATAGCTTTTTTCTCTTACCATTTAATTGTGTCTTTTTTTTTTTTTTTTCCCAAAGATTTAAACGCTATTTGAGCAGTTTTTATATGAGTACACGTTTCCTAATGACAGGGAAGAAGGACAAACAGATTTTGGAGCATCTGATGCAGCATCCAGGAAACCTGAGTTTTCTATTGATATTGTTTTTGCAACCATGACAGTGGAAATGTTATGACCCAAATCTAACTATGGAGAGTTTTACATTAAAATTAATGGCCTTCTTCATAGTAGCCATTCTTCAAACAGAAGAAGCGTTCAAGGAGTTAGAGTTGGATTTACAACTAAAATATAAAGCTCAATATCGACGTTCAATTTCAGCAGGGTTAATTTTTGAGAGCATGCTTAAAGTGTCAGTGAATCGCAGGCTCACTGCGGCTCTCGAGGAAGGCAATGGCAAAACTCCCAGCTGACTTCAATGAGAGGAGGAGCAGACCCTGAATGGAATAAAGGAGCGGAGGAAACAACTCCATACAGAAATGGCAAGTGTTCAAAGATGAGTTCATATCAGCAGAAAATACACATGCGGTCTGACAAAAATACATGAAGGGTCAAGGAGGCAATCTCTGTCTTGGGTGATCCAAAACAGCAAGCAGATCTCAGATGGAGGAGAAAAGATGGTCTGGGGACAGGACACTGGCCTTGGCCTCCGAACAGCACGTGGTTTCTTGGTTTATCGAGGATCGGGATGCATATGGGGAGGCTGGCATGAGGCCACCCAACACCACACGCAAGCAAACCAACCAACTGGGGCGCCAAGCAGGATATCTGCTGCCAAGGCGGCTGCAAACACCAATGTATGGAGCAGCTACCAAGGATGAGAAAGATGAATAAATGAGATGAAGGTGAAGCTGTAAAAATGCACTTCTTCAAGTATCTAAAGTCCAAAACAAGCTACTGAAGATGGGACGCCTGCCAGAATTCGGAAGGAAAAGGCAGAAGGAAGGGGACACTTCAGCAAATAACTGTGAAACATCTTTGGAAGCAGGGGAGGTACTCGTGGATGGGAGGACTAATGTAACACCTATATATAATAACAGCTCTAGGGAAGATCAAGGAAATTAAACACCAGTCAGCCTGATTTCAGCGGTGGGGAAGATATTGGAAACACTAATCAGGGACAAAATAGGGAAAGTTATGATTTAATTAAAGATATTCAGCATGGATTCACAAAAGGGAGATCATACGTAACAAAACTAATAGAATATTTGGAAAAAAAATAACCCAAAAAACCCTCAAAAAGAATTGAAGGAAGCCATGAACATGATTTACACAGACTCTATGAAAGCTACTGCCATACGATCCCCTAACAGGCTACAATGTCATAAGTTCTGACGAGAGGGTGAGCTAAATAATGCATAATGAACCGGACAGTGTACGAGGGCACAGCGCTCTGCATGCTAACATCAGGAGGGAAGAGTGATGGGAGGCGATAGCTGGTCTGTCCCAAAGATCACCAGCAAAGCTGATTTTATTCTGCTTCTATTTCAATGGCATGCAAAAACGGGATGAAATTTATTCAAAGTAGAAAATGGAGGGGAAGCCGCAGACAATATGAATGAAGGGACAATATATAAATAAAAAAATCCAGCCTGCCTCTTAGTGAGCAGGGAAAGTGATGGGATGAAATTCAATAAAGAAAAAATGTCAAGTAACATTGTGGTAAGAACAAAAGGCAGGCACCACTCGCCGTTTTCCTTAGCGGAGACAGAAGGGGCAGAAACGTGGTGAATAATTAGAAATTAAACTCTAAAAATCTTAAGTGTAGGACCTAATGTCAGCACAAAAAGAAACAGAGATAATTCTGGAATGCCCAAATGAGGCACTGACTAAACTGTCAGAAATCATTCCTGCAGCATTTAACGGGAGAACGAGGAAATATTTGGAAGACCATACCCTGACTTTGGCTATCTTTATCATTAGATGTGTACAGAACATCCGAGAAAAAACCCCGAGTGACAAAATTTTCCCAGTGAGTTAAAACCAAACCAGATCAGTGTTCTTTAAAAGCTGAGGGAGGGAATAGACAACTGATGAAGTAGCCTCCAGTTACAGCCATATCTAACAACAAGTGGGCACGAGCTGAAGCTAAGGAAAAGCAGGCACTAATGGAATTTAAGTGGAATTTCTTTACACAGAGATGATAGTCAATGTCACGCGCAACCCAGGGCAGCATTAGCAACCTGTGGAAAAATATTACGCAGTGACTCATTCAGAAGAAAAGACAAACTGACATGATGTCCCTGGCTTTTCAACCTTCGGTACTTTAAAACTGTGATGTGAGCTGCTATTCAAGTGAAATATTAAAATAAAGACTATTGCATTTGTTTCATGGGCCAGGTAAGCAATGTAAGACAGCACAACTCTGCAAATTTTCATGCATGCAGCGTGTGAAGATAAGTAATGAGAGGTGCATGCGAGCCAGAGGAGGCACGAAGGGCCACCCCACACCCTGGGGCTGCGGAGGAGCCCAGCTGCCTCTGCGGAGCTGCTATCGCACCTAACTCACTTAATCTGCTTTGGTGGAGTTTTTATTATTTTCCAAGCAAACGTACATCACAAAAATGGGCCTTAAGGGAATACTCTTGATGATGTTGTTTCCCTCATAGCAGGTCTTACGAACCAGGCATGAAGTTGCTAGAAATGTGAGGCTGGAAGTTCTATTGCTCAACTATCACAGGAACAAATGAGGTTTGCATGCGACAGTACAGCCACAGCACGAGCTATGGGCTGATATCTACAGCTGTCTGTAACCAACAGCACAGCCCTTATTGCCTATACACTAATGCATTTTTATTCTTGAATGTTTTCAGCAAAACAGCACCCATCTAACAGCACAGGGCCCACCATGGAGGAGATCCCATACAATTGCATTTCAGTGGCCCTTCTTAGGGCTTACAGATTTCAAGCAGGTGGTGAGACCATGCAGAGGAGCATTTCTGTTGGGACCCTCTAGAACACACAGGCAGACAAGCCGGGCTTGCCTTCCAGATGGGGCCAGAGGGCAGGAGAGAAGGGTGGAAAACAACCCAGGAAAAGATGCAACAGCATGGGTTTCGGGGGAGATACTTTAAAAAAAAACCAAACCAACCAAAAAAAGAACCAAAACCCTGACCCCATCAAAACACAACAAACAACAAACCCCAACCAACCAAAAAAACAAACAATACCACCCCCACACCCTCAATGCTACAAACATTTAGGTTTGCTTACAATTAAAGCCTTCCTCAAGTCCATGAAGAGTTTCTCACCGATTTCAAACAGGCGCCGGGCCCATTCTTACTCTTCCAGTTGTATTACAAAAACACCCTAAAACTGTCCCCATGGCTTGGCACTACGCAGACACAGGCTTTGCTAGCTGTTATTTTCGGCTACAGGGTCCTACACGTGCACAGACTGTCCAAAAAAGTCCAGTGAGCAGCAGCTAACCTGGTCCTGCTTTGGGAGTAGAGTTATCTCCACATAACCCAGGCAGGGTATGGCCTTAAAAACGGGGCTTTTGCAGTGAAAGCCCCAAGAGACATACAACAACAATGTCACCCTCTGCAAGCACAGTGTAATAAATACTAGAAATACAAAGATCGCGAGACTAAGAGGTGGGTCAATAGTGAGGAAAGAGAGGGCGAAGGAGGGAGATAGAGATAAGTTCGCAGCACTGGAACAGCATGACAAGGGCTCTGTGCCTCAGGTGCTGTGTCCCCAGCCGCCCCGTGCGCCCCTTCCTCCCTCCCTCACTGCTGGGGAAGTCATCTCCTAACCCTAACGGGGGAAGCACGTTATGTCTTTCCCATTCTGCACCTAAACATCACCATCATGCTACTTCATGCCAGGACAGGAGGCAGATTCAGGGATCCCTGCAGGGAGGAGAGGGAAGGTGGGGATCCCGCTGGCTGCCATGGTGTTCGGTTACTGGTTACCCGAAAAACAGGAGAGGACGGTTTAAGTAAGTGCCCAGAATAGGAATATTTTGTTCAGAGCAAAGCAGGCATCTCCTCGGTCTACACTCCCACCGCCCATCCAGAAAAAGGTTCTCATGGGAACTCATATGAATAGCGCTAAACTTTAATTTACAACAGAGCCTAGTGCAACGCCCCTTAATTACAGCCAGACCCATGAATGCAAGGTGTCTTGAATGAAAACAAAGGGTTAAAATACCTGTCTGGGTTTTTTCTTGAAAATCAGTCATTGAGAATCATCTGTCAGCAAGACAAAATTAATTACTACATGTAAAACTGAAAAAAACCAACATAAATTTAAATATTACACAATATTACAAAAATGTTCATAAAATCCTATTGTTAATGATGCATGTTCACCTTTCTAATACTCAAACTAGCCAAGATTATTATACCCAATTTGCAATAATCAAGAAGGAGAGGAAAAAAAAGGACTTTTTAAAAAAATTATTTTATCTGACTTTAGAAGCTTCGGAAAAAGCCTTCCACAAATTACAGTAACTTGCAAAATTCAGTCATGTTTTTGAATACTCTTAGACGGCTGGTGCTGAAGAAATTGCTGGAGTTTAAATGTTAGACATTTATGCTTAACAAAGCCAGTAAATACAAGCCTTAACCACTTCATTCACTCAAATTGGGACAATTATTGCACTTTTCTCTTGCAAGCATTTTACTAATTTATGCATAGTTAGTTTTACTTATACATTAAATCAATTACTGCTAATATATTAAATATGTTTTTAAGTTTAACATGTAAATATAGTTCTGTACTGGAGCTTTAAGGCCTTTTTTGGAAAAGGTTGTAGGTGTTTACACTAAAAGGGCTTTCAAAATTTGGCAGTGCATATGCGCACAAGTTCCCTAGAGCAGAGGCGCAAATCTCCCGCGTGCCCCAGGCCAGCAAGCCGCTTCCCCAGGGCAGCGCTTGGATGCTGCAGGAACCAAAGCCAAGAGTCCGGGGAGCCACCTCCCACCTCCAAAAAGAGATTAAAAAAAGGTATATATCTCCTACCCTGTGCACTATGTGGAGTGCAGCCTCCAGCTGGGATAATTCTTAAGCTATAGTAATTAAAAAAAAAAAGGGTCTTGCTCTAATAGAGGCATGGTGTTTGCATCATCTCCTCCAACGCTGCTCGGTTGATCTGTTTTCCAAGACATAACCCCCCGTGAGAGCAGCGGTACGGTTGTGAGGGATAAGACGTGAGCCCAGCCGCAACTCCAGTCTGGCACTTGCACGGTCTGACAAACACGGATCGACTCTGCCCCGCTCCGTTTCCCTTTCGAACACAGGACAGTTTGTGGCCGACCCCCATTCCCTTCTCCCTACAGCATCAGCACGTGATGCAGCACCTGACCTGCCTGAGCTCTCCCGCTCCACGCCACAGTGAGGGTAGGGGCTGGCGCCGCGATGGTGAGACCAGGACACTCAGTGCAGACCACCTCAGATCAGATCTCAGAACTGGTCCTTGCAATATTTAGCCCCAATATCGAGATCTGACAGGATTCTAAGGAGTAAGTTCAGCAGAAGTTGGCTACATTCAGCCCTGTGAGATGCTGCTGGGTGCCTCATGTGAGAGACTGAGCAGCGCTTTTATTGTGGTTTGATGCAAAGAGGAGTCCTTGGTAGTGTGAAGTGCAAGTCCCTCAGATATTGGCCTCAGGAATAACTCCATCCAAACCCTGGATACGAAGAGCTCTTATTGGTAGAAGAACAGGTATAAAAAGACAAGAAAAAAAAGAATGAAGAATTGTTGAAATTAGCAAAAAGCTTTTTTAAATCATCAAAGCTTACAGAAACACTAAATACTGCCCCTCCACCCAGACAATTTCCTCTGGCTGACTCAGACTGGCCATGGTTACTGCCCTGACCAAAACCAGGTATCACCAAAGCATGGAGCCTTACAGCTAGAAGAGCATGGCATGGACAGATTGTCTGCTGTGACAAATGTATGCAGTGTGAAGATCTTCCCTGAGGGTGCAACACCTCCATGTCTGCTTCCATTGAAAAAAAAAAAAAAGGAAATATTGCAAAACAATGGCTATGCAGTCAAAAGAAGTCCTACATTAACAGGTTAGAAAGGTGGAGAAACACAGCAGGGCAGTTTTGAGGAGGCTTCTCATCCCAGCTGGACCAGCACCGCAGATGCAGGAAGGCTCAGTCCATGGGTGCCACCCCGAGTGCCAGCAAGCAAATCACTAGTTCTTTCTTGGACCCGGTTTCCTCGACCAAGAAAGCTGAGACTGCAAATTGCTGTTAAGAATTGGAAGGGAAAAGTGTCTTTTGTTGAAGACATGGCGGGGGGGGGGGGGAGGGGGGGGGGCAGAAATTAATAAAGCAGCAGAAAATGGGAATTGGTTGCCAAACTGGAAAAATCAATTATTCTACTGAACAACAGTAGTGACAAATATAGCTGCCTCTGCTCCCTCCTCCTCCTCCTCCTCCATTGAACAAATTGTTAAAAGAACCAACAATCTGTTGAACGACAACCCCCGGTATGGTGTCATCGTTTAAAAAGTGAACACAAAAAAGGTTTTGTTAAAAAGGAGGCACAAAGCTCCAGACACTATTTTGGATTCGCCCTCAGTGAATCCCCATGTTCATTTTGTTGAGTTTAAAGCAGCCATTCTGAACTAGGTGTTTGATCATATCAATGCAAATATATGCTTGAAAAGCACCCAAAACAGCCCAGATCATGACGATAGTGTTTGGACTCGTTCCATCTAAAAGCAAATTCCCACAGTCACTTAGCCCCCCACCTAAGATCTTCTTTGCTTGGCGTTTTATTAAAAAAAAGCATATACCAGCATTGTCTTTGGTCCAATTATTGCACTTTTAAATGCAAAATGAGGTTTCAAAACCAGCTGATAAGTTTTTCTCTTCAAACGGGATGAATAAAAACCTGGTGGTGACCCACCGGGTTGGCAGCATTGTGGAGCAGGGTCCTGCAGGTTTCTTTGGAAGAACTGCTCTCACATTAGCGGCAGACATAGGAAAATGTTGGGAATTTTTCTTCTGTGCCATGTTGTGATTAGGGTAGTGTTGAACTAAATGGGAGGTGTCCGTACAGCGAGGCTGCAGCGTGGGGGCTGAGGCTTTGCTCATGCAGGACAGGCGCTGGGAGTGGGGTACCCAAAGGGCAGCGGCGTCGCGGGGAACCCACTGGTGCCTGCGCCTCATGTGCTGCAGCGGTGGGGTCCATCCCTTCTCATTTCTTTAAAGAGATTTTACATCTTTACTGTTAAAGTGGTGATCAGGTAAAGATAAGGGATGCGATACCAAGAGGTAAGGAGTATTTCCAAGATAAACCAGAGAAGTGATGTGCCATGCCAGGAGAAGACCATGGCCAACACGTCATTACAACGGTTGCTGTTTTGGCCATCTCAGGCCACCAATTTATGATTTTTTAACATTTCCAGCCTGTGGCAGGTGGGTTCACGCATCTCTGCTAATAAAACAGGATCTCATGGCAAGCTTCAAAGCTATCTTTACACTTGTACTCTCAGGCACTTACTACAAGGAATGTACCCATGCCAATATGCTTTGGCTGCCAAACTGATAAAATGAATAATGCTGGACACCATTTTTGCTTTCTTTTCCTTGTCAGATGAATACATTAAAAAAACATGCTAAAAAACTAAGAATCTTAATAGCTGTTGAGCATTCAGCAGATGGTACCATCTAGACCCATCTAATTCGAGGCCAAGCAGTCTCAATCCCGGTTGTAGACAAGAAATAAAATTTAATAGTGATGAATAGGGGGCAAAAGCAATGACTTGAGAAAACTGAGGGGATCATCCATTCCTTTCACTTGGAAAATAAAGGGCAGTTACTATACCTAGTGGCAGGAGATTTGACCAATGTGCCAACAAAAAACCAAACTTGATTCTGATCTAATCTGTAAAAGTGCCATTTCAGGAGTCACGTCTGATTTACAGAGGGGTAAAGGGATCCAAGCCAGGGTTACTTCTACTTTTTCTCTACAAGAAATATCTTTAAAACACTAAACCTTGGAAATGAAACCAGTTTCCAAAATATTTACACTAAGAAAATATGCCAGGGCTGAACCATGCACAGAAACTGCTATTTTCTGTTAATATTTTTAAATCTATTTTTTAATTATTTCTAATGGAGAGAGTTACTTTTCAGAGAGGAAAGCACAGCAAAACTGAAAAAAGAGAATGATTCCCAAGTACAAAGTGCAATGAAAGGCTGTATATGCTTTTCATGTAAGCATACATTATGCCTTCCATATTGTTTAAAATTGCTCATCACTGAACTACTCTACATGTAACTAAATTACAAATGGCTCAATGCTAACAAAACATAGCAAATTAAGACAGAATCAGGTCAGACTTCTGTTTGAATTATCTAACTGAATCTCTAACCTGGCGCAGTATTTGGTCACAGTTGAAAATACATTAAATACATACAAGCATATATATGGAGATATGCGTATGTACATCTACGGGTGTGGGAACAAATGCACTAAAAAAAAAAGAAAAAAGAAAAAAAAGACAAAAAGTGCAGGAGCAGAAATCTGTGTGCCAGAGTATATGGCCAAAGGGAAGAGGGGGTGGAAACAGGATACATTGAGATCAAAACTCCTTAATCGTGGGTACAATCAGACCCACAAAAAAACATTGAGATGCAAGATAAAGCACGTGCATCTTTGGATACCTGATTTGATCCTGCCATCAGGCAGGTAGACAGACACCTGCTCAAATACTCAGAGACTGTGTGAAATTATAGACAGAAATCTATAGGTTCACAGCAAAAACGCTAAAGGCAGTGATCAGCCTAAAAGGTTCATTGCTAGGAGAAAGTAGTAATACTGCACATTAATGAAAGCCTGAACCTATCACCTGCTGTAATAATTATCATGCTAATATGGGGGGTTGCCTCGGTTTGTGGGTTTTGGCATTCCCATTACTACCAGAAACTGCAAATTCGAACACTGTATGTGCAACATAAATGAAAAGATTCTCACATTAATGCTGTGCAGAAGAAATAAATTGTGTTTGGTTGTTTTGGTTGGTTTTTTTTTTGCATTTTTGCTTTTAAATTTCCTTTGACTAGGTGAACCTCAGGCTATAGAAATGCATGCAGGCATTGTAGCTACGCAAATACTGGCATTCAAATCTCTTCTGTACAGGAAACACATAAACACTAATCCATTTTTTACAAAATGTAAAACTTCACATGTTCTGTTCAAGCTCATTACTGACTAGTATCTTAAGCTTGTCAAGTGTTTTAAAGGAGCTTTCCAAGAGAAGTTTGTAGTTAAGCATATGGTAAGCTCGTCCAGTCCATATGACTGGTTGAGCATCGACCACTACTGTTGATACAGTTTCCCTCAATATTATGACAGTATTTGTCAATGAAAATTAAATTGCTGTCAAACTTTTCCCACTAAACTTACGGCACAACACTCGGAGAGAGCCAGCTTCATGACTCAAGCCAATAAGGCCTCTTCTAAATACTCCTCTCTCTTACCCATTTGTGGAAAAGCCCCTGCGGATTTATTTCTGACTTTTGCAATAACCAATAAAGGCTTTCCAGTGCTTTCTGTGAAAAAATTCTGTGAAGCCATATTTAATGCATTTACTGTTTTTTCTTATATTCTGTGAAAAACACGTATGCAAACAGCCACAGCATTACCCAGGCAATCTGTAAGCGCGGGTGCATTTACAGACAGCAGAACGGGCGACTATGCCATGCCGAACATGGATGTAACACATCCTGCTCCTGTATACAAATATCTGCTCGAGTTTGTATTTCCAGGGTCAGGGAGGAATCACGTAATGAAAAAAGCCTAAAAAACCCTAGACCCAACAGGTCCGAAAATAACAGTTATAGCTTTGCTATCTTTAAAATTACTCACAGGAGTCAGTTGGTGAAATGTTGCATGTTTTAAACAAATGAGATGTGGGTTTCTCCTTTACCTTTGAAATTTTTTTCAAATGCTGAGAAACAATCCCTATGAACAAAATGTATTACAACTTCACCGAGCAATTACACCAAAGGCGTTTGTTTCTTAATCAAACTTAAAAAAAAAAGCGTTATAGTCATTTATAGGAGGGTTTTTTTTATATCGCATTAAAAAAAGGTGTAATGGAAGATGCCAATAGTGAATAAGCAGTCTGGGAGGAAAAAAAAAAAAAATGTATGGATGGGTATACCGAGAACAACACGGCATTAATTGCAGTAAGTAATGAAAGACAGTTGCCACTTTTATTTGGTGTTTTACCATCTCCCTTCTACATGTGAATCTAGTCTCAGCTACCAATGTAGAAAAATACTTGTACTCCAAGACTGATTTATAGGATCATTCTGGAATTGTATTTCCTCGCCACCGTTCTCCGTGCCTTTCCTGAGCACGTGTCTTATTAGATTATGCAGCCAGCACCTTGGGATCATCAAATCAAAATCTACGCGATATTTACTAACAACTGCAGCACCAAACTTGAGATGTTTTAGTCGGCATGCTGGCACTGGGCAGTAAGCTGGAGCTTCAGCCAGGCAGACCCCACTGAGGACACGGCACCCAATTGCCTCAAGGCAATCCCAAGCCTGTCACTGGATTTTCAGAGGCCAGAAAAATCCAAGCTGCCGACCTCTCCCAGGTGGGATGGGAGGCACATTGGGTCTGCTGGAGTGGGTTCCCAGTTTTGCCTGGGCACACTGGTCTGCGAGGTGCCGTCATAAGTAGTAGGGGCTCTCCAAGCTCAGCACTAGATGGGGCAGCTGCAAAACCAGAGCCCACCTCACCCTGGGACTTTTATCTGCAACTCCTATTGCGTTATCGAACCAATCCTGCTCAAGCAGATGGGCACTCTTTCCATCCAAACCACAGGAGCTGGTAAATACCTTGCATCTCCATATCTTTCCACAACAAGGGGCTTCAGTTTGGTGTTTCTACTCTAACAGATCAAATACACATGAAGATTATGCTGCGGTAGCAAACCAGCAGTCAAGATGCTTTTCTCTTTTCTAATCTGGGGCTGCAGAAAGACAAATCAGCAGCATTGGAGCTTTTCTCCTTTTGGGATCCCTTCGTAAGGGCCAGGGGATAATGCTCAAGGTCATTGGCTTTAGGGTTTTTGACAAAATTATTTGTCTGCTCTTAAATTCAATGGGCAATTTCAGTTGCAGCCACTTCCCGAAGCCTATATTTGGCAGTTTGTAATACTTAGTCAGTCTGTTGGGAAGGCAGCAATGTCCCTAAAATACAGACATGGAATTAAAATATGGAGCAGAACAATGACTCTATTTGTCTCTTATTTGGAGACACATACACAGAGATTACTCAGATGGAAAAAGGGATATAAGAAGAATCCCAGAAATGACAAGCACACACTAAGCATCATCATGTTTTAGACCGAGATATTTCTTTGAGAAATTATTTGCAACTTGGAGCCATACCTCCGCAGCACACACATGGCTTGGGTACGATGAGCAATTGGAGCAGAGATTAGCTGGAGACTCTAGCAGAGAAAAATGGGAGAAGGGTGATACATATCTATGTTCAAAGGTGATAATGTCACCCCGACCCATCACAATTTCAGTAGGCTGATGGTGGAATTTAAGTCTCTCTCATATCGAGTACACAAAGAGGTACATCTTGGCAGTATAACAAAAGCCAATGTGGGTGGCAAGGTAGCTGCAAATTTAAGCATGAATGCTCTGGATGTGGGGGCTTGCACCTGATTACCAGATGCTTCAAGCAGATGGCCAGGGAGAGGAGAGAACAAGGCTCATGGTTGCTTTGATAGGGTTACAAAAAGTACCAAAACCAGAGAACAGAAAAAAAGCAAGCTTTCCTGACTGCACAAGGTATCAGAGCAACAGGGCCACTGAGACACGGCACGCTCCCCACCAGATCTGGGAGGTGAGTCCCAGAATCAGGCTGGTGGTTAAATATCAGCAGCAAATGTGATAGAAATGGGCTTCAGGAGAGGGGAGGGAAAAAAAGAAAGAAAGAAAGATAGAAAGAAAAAAAGATTACCACTATGCAGAATAATGCTATTTAAGTACAGGATATTCTTGGGGTATTTCTCCTTGGAGGAGTTCCTCCCATAGGAGGCTTTGCACTGATGTATCATTTAGTATGTGTGGGAGTCAATATAGGCTTTTTTGGGGGGGCTGCAAATGAGCTTTCCTACAAGCAGTGAGGAGTGCCAGCGCTTATAAAAAAAAAACCAAACAAACAAATAAACAAAAAACCCCAAAACAAACAAAAAAACCCCCACCACATTACAAAGGAAAAATCAAAAAGCTCATTTTGTTTACTTTTCTGGAAGACCATGGCAAGGGTTTGAGAAACAGTAACACAGGGTGAAAATTTGAGAATTTGACTCTATTTCACCCTGAGGAGTAACCAGACAGAGTTCAGCTGAGCAATCCGCCTCAATGATTTGAACAGTATTTGTGTAACGGGACGTCTGATCCTGTCTCCGGACCATTTGACATGGCACTGTCAAAACGTGGGTCTGGTTGGTACGGGCGACAGGGCACTTCCAAAGACAGCCATGAGCCTTCCCATCCCGACATCCCTAACGGCGCGGTGGGGGAGAGCATTATGGCACTAGTGTAAATCACGGATAACTGGTGACCTGAAATCATTAAAAATCCGTGTTCATCACATTTCTCAGGAGGAGGCGGCTTTAGCCAGGCATCTTGGCTAACCTCCCACTCCGATCACCTCGCCCTGCCAGCTCCACCGCTCTGTGTCCTTTTGGTTTAGTATTTTATCCTCCATAACCCCTTCCTGGTATTTCTGAGGGACGCACAGGATGGAGGCGGCTGCTGTTCATATGCACCACCAGCGGCCAAACTGGTTCTTCCATACTCGAGCGCTACAGAAACATATGGCAAAGACAGGAACATCTCACTGAGCACCTGAATCCAGCATCCAGCTGACAAAACCCCCATGGACACTACAAGGCAGTGGGTCCGGGGCCACGTTCAGAAACATAGCATCAGATTCATAGAATCATAGAGAATCATAGAATAGTTTAGGTTGGAAGGAACCTTAAAGATCATCTAGTTCAAACCCCCCTGCCATGGGGGAGGGACACCTTCCACTAGACCAGGTTGCTGCCAGCCTCCACAAAACATGCGACTACACTAGGATAACAAATGCTTGATCATTTAATGCAGTTTAAAAACACTTAAAGTGCTGCAAATGAAGGACAGAGCTGCTGCTAGGAGGAATGTAGGGTGGTGGCACATTGCCTTCATGACTGCCCAGCCAAACAGCCCCATCTTGCACCTTTCTGCTGGTGGCAAACCATGGCCAAGAGGTTTGGTGCATGCAGGGAGGGATGCACAGACTCATTCTGAGGAGACTCCTGGTGGGAACCCCCACTCCCTCAAGCATAAAAATGCAGAGGGAGAGGGTTCACCGAATTCCTTACCCCATCCCAGCCACAGGAACACTTTACTTGCCATCTGAGAGCCCAACAGGCACCTGTCTAGGGTGCCAAGGGATGCAGTCCCCCCCTCCTCCTCCCCACACCACCCGCTGGCGCTCAGGAGGAGGGAGAAAGGGCGGCACGGGGAGAAGAAAGGAGGATCTTACTTAGTGAGGCCTCTCCTCTTTAGCGCACTAATCATTACAGCACATCCGCTCAGCATTACTTTTTCCTTCTGCACAAATAATTAAGAAACACCTGTGTTCTTTTCATTCAATAACACACGTTTCGGAGAAAGCAGCTCTTTTAAGCTTACTTAGATTATTTTCTGTTACCGCGATTCAGCTGACAAAATAACAATGACTAACTTTGCCAAGGATTGAGAAAGGGGGGAGGGAGAGGCTATCAGCCGTACTGTTAAAAAAAAAACCAACCAAAAAACAAACCCCAAAACCAAATAAATATTGAAAATAAAAAAGAAGCAACCTCAACATTTATCTCCTTCAAAATGGCCGGTGCCCCCGTGCAACTTTGAGATCTGAATAAACTCCTGGAGGTGACTCTTTGCCAACGTTCACTCCTATGCCAGCTTTCTCACAAACGAACAGCTTGTATCTCCATGAAAACCAATGGATGGAACAAATTGTATTAAATTATGTAAAATGATACTAAAGAGCACAATCTACCAGTAAAAAAAATATTTAAAAATTGGAAAAATCTTGGTTTTATAAATTTGAGAAAATTGTAAAAGGTAATTAGGAGGGGGAAATGTTAAATTTTTATTGCACTTAAAGGGATGTCTCATGGCTTTAAGCAGGAAATGAGATTTATTCTCTCATAGGTCAGACACACATAATTCTTTGGTGCCGTTGACACCTGTGAGTTATTTAGCCTTCCTCATACTTTAGCATGTAGAGAAATCCCATCTCTATGAAGCTGAGCATAGCCCTGTGACAGTCTCAAATTGTCCCTCCCCATCACACTGTAGGAGCTGTCAGTGCACATTATGTATCCAAATTTCCTTCTACTTCTCAGAGACCCTTTTTGGAGGGGAAAGGGGATGTAAATAACTGTAATTAGCACCAAATTTGCTATATCCTCAGAAAATGATTAAGGATATTTTCAGCACCTTTTGGGGAGTTTTGTATTTTAAATATACTGCCATGTCCACGCAAAGAACATTCCAGTAACTTTGCCTGGAATGGGTTTTAAATTGATGATTTCTAAGCATGAGTCAGTTAATCATGAACAAAAAGATCTGACTATTTCTGTATCCAGGGTGGCAGAGAGGGTGAGTTTGTGAGAGCTTTTGGCTGGTTCGATACTTTAAATGACACTATATTGGCATACAATAGGAAGCCGTAATTCAGGGCTTTGTTCTGATAGTGCACAGCCCTGCAGTGGCCGAGCCCCGCGGTTCCCCAACCTCGTGCCATACCGCGCCCGCGGGTTTGAGGCACATTTTAGAAGACAAACCTGTCCCCTGCGAGGGCAGAGGGACCTGGCAGCGGCTCGGTGGCTCCTGGCAGGGTCCCGCTGCCATGGGCAGAGCCAGAGCATCCCCCGGGGCTGCAGGAGGTGGCCCGTGCCCTGGCGCGCAGGCAGGGCTCCCTCACCTGCCCAGCTTCACCAAAGTTGCCAAAAAATGAAAAAGTGTAAGCCGGATATATTGTCTTCAATCAAAGAGTCGGAGAGCCATCAATCCAGTTTTAAAATAAAGAGCTTTGTCTGTGTGTGCATTATTTTTCCTTATTTTTTTTATTCCTTTTTTTTCTTTTTTCTTTCCCTCTTTCCATTGTAAGACCCTGAAATGCAGACTCATGATTCTTGGCTGCAACAGATAGTTAATTTATTCCGCAACTGCATTAACTCAGCGTATATCTAAACCTCCCTAAACCTATCTCTGGAAGGGTATTTTTCTGCCACATGAGTGAGGGTTAGCTTTAACTCTCAGTTCTACCACATTGCTCTCCACTGGAGATCTTTGCAATCCTAAAAAAAAAAGAAAAAGAAAAAAAAATAAAAAATAACTTCTGCAGCCAGTAAAGCACATACAAGAACCGCTCAGCAGGACAAATGAGCATTGTAGCTTCCATAGTCACATACGCCACAGGGAGCCCCAACTAATTTCCACTCTCAATAGAGCTTATACAGACCTGGAAGCTTAAAATTGTTCCTGTCTTTCCATTGAATAATACTGGGCTCCTGTAAAAAAGGCACTCCTTTCCCGAAGGGCAAGAGGAATTCGAAGGCCTAAGGGCTGCAGAGGGAGAAGTTGCTCTGCCCCTTCCCTACGCGGCTGCACGGTGGCCGGCGAAACCAAATACACCCAATAAAACACAGGAGCTTTCATGTCCCACCACCGCCTTGAACCCCACCTCCGCTGCCGGAAAAAAAGGAGCCCGGCCGAGACTGCTAAAGCGTGGGAGCCGAGGCCAGGATCGCCTTCTGCGAAACCACAGCCTGGTGGCTATTTTTGCAAACAGGTAGTGCTTAAAAGCTGGCCTCGAAGGGTTAACGCTTTGACTTGACAAATAAAATTTCCCCATCTCTGTGATCCAGTCGCCACCGACAGCCTGCCCCAGTGACTCACAGCAGCTGGAGTTGCTAAAGTGGCAGCATCGTAGCATGGCATCAGGAAATTTAAGATAAAAAAACATATACAATGTAAAAATAATCCTAATAAATTCTGCAAAATGCAGACGTGTAAAGCTCCACGCGCTAAAAAAGCATCCTGCTAAAGAAACTATTTTTAAAAATGGCTATTAGGAGGTGTGAAAGCAAAGCTGTCTATTATGTTTCTAAAGAAAGGCACCAAATGCTTATTTTTCATCCCAATGAATTCTGAGTGACCGTTTCTGACAGACAGTTAGCACAAGGTCACTGCCAGTCAGCGGGCTGCCGGCCAGCAGAGCCTCCCGGCTGCGGGCGATGGAACTCCCTACACCAGAGGGACCAGACACTTGGGGAGAAAATGGAACTTGCCGAAACAACATTGGTTTACATCATCTGAATGAAACCTGATCTCAGCTGCTGTTTTCTGTTTTTTTTCTTTCATACCTTTTCTTATGTGGTGGGATAATTTGATATTTTTCTTTTTTTTTTTTCATCATTAAAATCCAGCAGCTCTTTTACTTATGTGTTTTTCATGTGGTAAATTGAGGGAATAATAAAGTATAATAATAAAAAAAAGACGAGGAAAATATTTCCTTCCCCTCTGCGCAACTCCCACCACAGACAATGCAAATCCCACAACACATGTTTGTAGGGAAATCAGAGCACACTCAGGGCTAGAAGTGCAAATTCATCTCATCTAAATGATTAAACCAGGAACAGTTATAAACAAGGAGCTTTTTATCCCACTGATTTTGGGACGGGTTAGTGCTTTTCTCCAAACAGTCTTCAAATAGTTTATGCTAACCAAAATATCTCTCCAAAAACACAGCCTCACAGTGACCAAATAAACAAGAGGATTACTCCAAGGGGGAGAAGGCGGCACACAGGGGAAAGCAAACTTCATGGGGCTGTGCTGGGGCCTGACAAACCAGGCGAGCACCACGGTTGCCTCTTTGTCCGTGTACAGGTTAAGGCTTCATTCTACGTCCAACCTGCAGCAAAAATGGTGCATTCAGAACCCCCCTCCTTCCGCTTTAATTCCTGTAATTTCAGCTAAAAGTGCTGTCAGGTGTTTTTTTTTTTTTAACTATCCAAATATTTAGCTTTGCAGATTTATCTATTAAAAAGAAAAAACAGTTCTAGAAGGAGCTTTGAGAAAGCGGTTTGCAGAGGAGATGGAGGACTCTGGTGAAATTTCACCTTTATCAGTTGCCCATTATCACCTCATGGCAAGAGACCAACACTCTCATTTCCCCATGCTTTCTCCTCCCTGAAGGTATGGGCACACCTAGACCTTTACTGACTCTCTGATACACAGCTCCCACAGCACCAGGAGGATTTTCCTGGTCCATGTCAAAAGCTGCACACCGACTTCGTGAGCATTTGAAGCAGGCCCACAGTCTGTAGCAAAAATGCAGTGACAGCCTTAATGTGCTTTCACACCGGCTTCTTTTTTTTTTTTTTAAATATTAAAAACATATTTCATCATTACGATCTACATTTTCATTCACACACATCTTTTTCATTATTTTTTATCCGTTGATCTAAAACGATACACCAAGTGCTACCTAAAAAGCCAGTTTAATATTATTTCTTAGAAGGAAAAGATCTGACTCTGATTTTGCTCAGAATTCGCTTCCATGCTGCCATTGGAGTTACATTGGTATAAAAGTGATATAAATAAGATCAGGATCAGCTTACAGGTGTTAGGCAACAGAGTAAAAGAATACATTCAAATAAATTCTTACATGTATAGCACTCTATACATGTGTTGGAAGTGCTACTGAAGCACACAGCAGTTGAATGAATAAAAGAACGCCTTTTTTTAAAAAAACCCAATGATTTATACGCCATTGCAAAACACCATGGAAGCAATTGCTTTCTCCCCCAAATGCCACCTGAAAAATCCAGAGTACATGGACTAATAAGGACCTCTGAATTCAGGACTTCTAAAAATCTGAGGACTACCACAAAAATACTTACACAGGTGATACACAGTTTTTCCATCAGACTTTTATGCAAGAAATTGGGCTTGCATATTACACATGATTCAAAAAGAATAATTAAAGTCCTACATGGACACATATCTGCCTCAGGGCAGACCTTTTATGTTGTTTTGCATTCCATGTGTCACTCAAAAGAATTGCAACTGGGAAATGATGTTGAACTAAAATAAGACAAGAACACATTGACTAAAATTATACCCTGTCCAATTTGCTGACACCCCTTTAGACATCTCACCATGATTGCTCTGGTGCAACCACTGTTCTATGTATGGGTGACATTTAAACTAAGCGTGGTTGTACACTGAAATCAAATAAAGGATTTGAAGACTTTTTCCCCCCCTTTTTTTTGATACTGAAAAGTACACAGGATTTGAAAGCAGAAGAAAAAGGACATGCTTTGAGCAGTGATCTTCTTTTGTTATCCTGTCTAGAAAAAGCATTGTTGGTTTTCTACAATTAATGTATTTAGGTGAGAATAATCAGATTAGGAGCCTGAGTCTTTAGCCCTTGTGTGCCCAAAACTCCTACAGAAGTTAATGGAGGGTTTCAGCTCACGAGGATAACAGGGCTGAGCCTTTATTCTGCAAAACCAGATTTCCTGAAGCCCTGACATGCGAACACGTTTAAGTCACATGTTCTTTGTCCAGCGCATGGTTTGCCTCCTTCAACTTGCTGTGGATTCGGAGGCTGGCGTGGTGCATGACAGCAGCCCACCTTCCCGGGGTCCCGTTATCCCACCCCAGCCCTTCTCATCCCAGCAGCCGTTTAGAAAGTGAGGAGCACAGGATGAAAACCCAGGGATTTTTATGATACGTCAGATCCTTTTTTAAACCACTTAGAGCTAAATTTAACACATCCTCTGCATGTTACCCATCCCACCTTTCCTTCCCATCTCTAGCCTTCTCTTTGGCGGTTTTGTTTTCTCTTTCGTTTCACTCACTTCCTTAATTAAGTTGATAATGTAATTATGTCACAGCTGTAGCATCCTCCTCTTGCAGAGGTGGCTGGATTTCTGTAACTTCAACCTGTTTGATGATTGATTGATATGTACGGAGATAATTGTAACTTTTCAGAAATGTTATAAATAAGTTGTAAGATCAAGGTACTGGCTAGGGCGCAAAGGGCACTGATGTTTCGCATCGAGCGGGTAATGAGTACTTTCCATGGAAAACCAGGGCTGTGCAGAGGACGGGGAGCAGCAGGGAATGAGGGGTTTTCCTGTAGGATTTTTGAGTGCTGGGAGAGGGAGAGCACTTCAGCTGGGGGAGGGAAGGAGAGACCTTCTCCATCTCTCAGTAATTGTTGAGGCAGAGGCAAGAAAGCAGCCCCTTCAGTAAAATCTCAGCCTCTGCGACACACTCCCCCCCCCCCCCCCCAAATTGCACAGAAGGGGACACATTGAGCTACTGTACATTCTCAAATGGAAAAACCTGGTACTCTGAACAAAGGGTTCAAGGTAATTTGACAGATAACTTGTAATCAATATATTTACTTTCCTATTTTGCTAGAGAGTAGAATTTCCTGTGAGGTACTTGATATATGACTCTTGGTAATGAAAGAATAATATCCCTGACCTTTTATTACATATGGAAATATTTAAGTGTTTTACATCAACACATCACGGCATATTAATAGGAGACAATCTAGGAGAACAGTTACCCGAGAAGAGGAAAAAGCTTCATCAACTACTCAAATTTCCAGAAGAGGATCAGAAGAAGTACTTGCCCCTATGAACAAACAAAACGTATCTACTGGGAAATGTAAACAGAGTCAGTGTGAATCATGAGACCCATCATGTTTTAGAGCAAATCTGCAAGCACATGCATATTCCAGAAATAAAAATCTATTAGCAGGAGGTCAAGGTTGCACACTGAAGCAAGCAAAGAGCTAAAACTCGGCCCTTCTTCCTTTGACGTTGGCTTGCTTGCTCCTTCTCTCTTCATACGCTATCGCTCTGCTCTTCTTGATATCCTGTGTCTTTCAGCATGCACTTCAGAGACGCGTACATGGAAAACAAAATTCTCCTCACCGTGCCTACATGTGCAGCACAGCCTGCCTTCCCTCCTGAGTGCTGGGGGGGTCGTTACTAAAAATACCACTTTTGAAACATTACCATGCACACACCAAACTTTGATCTTGTAAGCGCCATATATCAATCAGAACGAAACCCGTTTTACTGTCACACGCGAAGGCACTCCTCCTCCATAGCTGCCTATCAGCTCCCAGGCAGATCAATGGCGAAACCACACCAGACCTTGGGGCTCTCGCAAGCACCGAGCTCTTTCCGCGCATCGCTGCCTCCACAGGCAGAGTAGATGAGATCTATACCTTCAGCCCAAGAGCAGGAAGCTTTTTCTACACCAGCCTTAAGGCTTCAACTTTTATAGACGGCTGTATATGTTTCAGTGAAAGAGGAGGAGTAGGATGGCTTTCTCTGGCATGTCTGATATTCTGTACAGATTTTATGACGCGTAGCACTTGCACGAAGTTTTGCAAAGCTGTTTACAGAGAGCACATCCTCCCGAGGAGCAAGATGTTCCTGGTATTCAACACCCACTAGGGCCAGCCATTCAATGCAGCAGGTTTTACTGAACCGATAGGATACCTCTCTGCTGGTGCCAGGCCTCCATAGGATCAAAAGACATCTCCCTTAGACATACCTTTAGTAAGCCTTTCATCTGGCTCGGGTTTCCCCACCAGGAGAAAACCACTAGGTCTGCACAGCTGCAAGCCAGGTATGGCCATAACTTTTACCAAGATCTTTGACCATTTTCTGTCTCACACGTGGTCAAGTCACGATCAGGATCTGACATGCGCACGCTGTTAACACAGCTGTATCTCTCTGAAAAATGCATTTTAGAAGCGGTTACTCTTGAGTCTCCCTATGCAGAAAAGAGGTGTTCAGATACTTTCTAAGAATTGCACAAAGAATTCCATGCAGTTTTCTATGGCTTCAGGGAAACAAACCATGGGAACAGGATCACATGTGGTGCTATTTTGATTTTATGATGTTTGGGAAGATGACTTCTAGCAGGTATCTGCAACCAATTGAGGCGCAGAAGTGCTAATGGACACTTCAAAACTTTTTCACACAATCACCTTTGTCCATGTATCTGTTCAGGGACCGAGAATCAGAGATGGGTGCAGCGCATCAACTGTGTTGTGTTTAGTGGATACTATTTCCGATAATGAAATCACTCCAAAGTCAGGTAAATAAGCAGTCTCCAAACTATACCTTGAGAACTTTTAAGCTCTGTTGGGATATTACTGACGCAAACATCACAGGTCCAGACAGTATGGACACTTCATTACCATTTCCATGTCACCACAGCTTTAACATTGTATTTATCATGCATGATTTAGATCCATCTCTTCTTTAAAAAGCAGAAATACAGAGGGGAAGGGAAAAACAACAAAAAAATACAGTGCCCAAGTTGCGATAATCTACCGTGGTCAAGGATAACAGTGAAAAACTTCAGGCAGCTTTAACATCACAGCATTGGTCATTAGACAGACATCTCCTGATAAAAGATTACAAGCTCAGCCTTTTTTGCATTTCAGGGAGTCCTGTGTGGGCTGAGGTGGAGTCAGCTGTGCAGCCCTTTGGGGAGGAGGGGAAGCTGTGCCCTCTACCGCACGGCAAAACCAAAAAGCGAGTGATGCAGTCTTCATGGGAGGACTCCATTACCAACTGCCAAAAGAGTCTTCTTGCTATTATGAAATGGAAATTATTTGTAAAGCGAGGTTAAAGGCCACGCGCAGGCATTCACTGGGAATTATTGACATAGATGATAGCCAATCAAAAAGCAATTTTATAAACATTGTTATTAAATAGTAGGGTAATTGCTTTAAGTACTGGAGGAATGTCAGGGTCATATGAGAGTTTTGTTGGTGTCATAGTTTTTTATTTGACACTTAGTGGATCAATGACACTTAGTATATTTATTCTGAAATGTGAGCTGCGTTGCCAGCCTAGAAGCTAATCCGCATACCACATACTACCCCATACTTATATAGAAATAATTTCTGATTTTTATTTCATTCACTAAGTATCCAGCAATGCAAGCGTCAAAGCTCTCCACACATAAAAGTATGGAAGTAATTAGGGATTATGTGGTAAGTGTACAAACATAGTTTATATTACTGCGTATTAGAAAGAACCCCTTTTATAGCTGCCTTTGTCAATTTGACAGAGCAAAGGGTTTTAATGTACTGTAATAAGAAATGTAAGAGGGGGCAAAGGACAGCGTGGCTGTGATGCCTGTTTGTAAACTGCCTGGCCCTGAGGTCCTCCCTCTCTCCTACTCATCCACGCTCCATGCTTATCCTATGGTCATATAGATTTTAACTGAGTAAATGGCAGTGTGGTGGGGGGAGAGGCTGGGGGGGGGGGGGGGGGGGGGGGGGGCGGGGAGGGGAAGTCCCTTAAGCGCACGTTGTCAGCTGCCGCTGGAGCTTATAGCAGGGCTTCCACCAGGGCAGATGCTCGCAGGGGATGGCATGGCACAGACAATCGAAGGCAAAATTTGCATGATAAAGTGTGTTATAGAAATATTTTACTACTTTATTTTTTCCTTCTTCACCCAGAGTCAGGTGACTGCTTAAAAATAAATAAATGCAAAACTGCGTGCGAGGTGATGAGAGAGTCAGGCTGATGTCCAGATAAGCCCCCGAGCGGGCGTTTGATGAGCCTGAAAATTGTAAGGGGGGTTCCTGGATGTTCCATGGCTTTGGGGTGGGTTTGCTCAGCACCTGTTCTTCATCAGGACTACAGAGAGCCCTGAGAGGGTCTGCGGCCATGCAGGCAATGCCTCACCTCAACCAAGCCACCTATCCTGCTCCCTCCCTTTAATGAAAAACAGGTCAGGTACAAATGTTTCTGCAGCCTTCTCACGACCTCCATAGGGGTAAGCAGAGGGCTACGTATTGTTATTTACTATTTAGAAGGCTGACAGCATCCTTCCCTTCACGTGTAGCATAACAGATGACAATGGTGCTTCATCGCAAAGAGTTCAGAATTTAAATTATAACATAAAATATATACTACGCGGTAACGTCCCTGTCACACTCTGTGAACTTTAGCTCAATTAAAAAAGAAATCAGCCGACATTGATAAAACGCTATTTTCAATATAACTGAATGAAAATTGTACCAACACCAGTTTAGTGCCATTTCAAAACAAACCCCAAAGGGGAGAAAGGAGGAGAAATAAAGGACCACAGCATATGCTTTAGAAAGGGGTGGGTAAACATAAACCAGAAACTGTCCATCTTGAGAGATGTGGGATAAGTGCAATGTACCATATTTGAACCTCCCCGTGCTCCCCGAGCATACAGGCATCACATCCCCCCTGGCAGAGGAGGCAGCCAGCCCTCTGCCAGCCCTCCCCGCACTCGGGGACTTGGACTTGCTCTACACCACGGAGCAAACCATGTCAAAAGTGGTTAGGAGGCAGCACTAGACAGAGCTCGATGGGAGGTCCAGCACCAGAGTTACACGACCGTTTACCTAAAGGACTAGGTATAGCCAGGGCATTCCGGCACACAGTTGCGGCTGCCTCCCTCTTTCCCGCAGTGCAGGAGCTCTGCCGCAGCTGGACAGGGAATTTCAAAGGGCTCTTGCATTTGCTTTGGCCTTTTACCTATTATGCCAGGTTCATCCCTAAGATCTACGGTACACAGTCTAAAGCCTGGAATAAAGTCCCTTCCAACCTAGATGATTCTATGATAAAAATAAGCCCTCGCTGAAAATGTGAAAATCACATTTTGCTGTGATTTAGGCAGTACATAATACATTCTGGCTGCAGATTGACTGAATTGGTGGTCCCACATTACATCTCTAATCTGAAGCACAGAGAAGCTCCTCAGCAGAAGTTTGTGCTGTGGCATAAGTGCTTTGCTTCCCTAGCAATAATCCAGAAGGCAACTACTTCTAGAAACAATGTTAAACAAATCAGCATTTCCCAATGCCCTGGACCCGTAATAACTTAGCACAGGGGTAGCTGCTCGGCACTTTGGAAAACCAAGCACCTGAGTCTGATAGCTCTGCAAGGGGGTTAACAGCTTTGGTCTGGGAGTTCTGATTCCCTAGAAGTTATCGCTGTGTTTTTTGTACAGGGATAATAAATCCAGGCTCTGATAGGGAGCTCACATTTAAAAATAAAGTCACTGATCTCTATTTGGCATGCAGCAGAGATGTAGCAAGCATGATGAGAACAGGAGAAAAGATCAGTCACCGAAAAAAATGGAGCACAGGAAACAGGTGATAGCTTTAGTATAATGAATTCCCCATCTTAATTTTTAAGTTTATTACTTACAGACAGACATAGGTCTGGATGGTATGATTTAGATACTCTATTTAATTCAGTGTTAAGAGTTTGGGGATATTCAGCTTCTTTCATGACTTTGAGAATGTCAGCCCCGACCCATGCTGGATCAGGGGAATTCAGCAGATTGCCTCCACAAGGTTGACCCCCAAAATCAAGCTCTGCTGGTTACCTCCCATCCACACCACCCCTCTCTCCACCCCCCTCACCCCTCTTTGCAAGATCTAAATGTTTGCACTCTGCTGGGTGCACAAAACATCTATGGGATGCTCTTGCTGACTGACAATGGAAAGATAGCACAGTCACTGGAATGGTAGCGAATGAAGACCACAAATTTTACTCATGCATGTACTTGTGAGCATACATGTAAGTAACCGACCAACAGTACAGGTTTCCATTCTGCAGCACATAGCTACAGGAGACCACAATCTCTTACCCCAGCTAGAGACTGTATTGCAAAGAAGGAAAAGGCTCAATCTACATTCCTACAGAAATCTCTGCTGTTTCAAAGCTCAGGGTCTGTCAGTCCATCCCTGGCATTTTTGGCTGCTGACTGGCCTTTGCCTATAGGTAGCCCATCACCCTACTGCAAGATGGTTTACCTGGTTACCCAACCAGATCTCAAAAGACAGTAGGATGTATTCTCCACAGTGACAATTCTCCAAATGTATTTTTTCTGACTTGAATGCCATTGAGCCCCATGCATTATAGCATATGACCAAACAGCAGCTCCTGGTTCAGCAGATGACCACTACAACCCAAGAACAGACATACAGATCCTCACAGACTGTGTTTCTCTATGCTCAGGCACACACGTCCTCTTCCCAGAGGAGGCCCATCAAGGCAGGTTTCCCGCAGGCTTCCTCCACAGACCTCAATCAGATAACACAGTGGCAAAGCCTTCTGCCAGCATCTCTCCTTGGATAAAATGGAGACACATTTAATCTAGATCTGAGATAAAATGAATCAGTCTCAGCGGAGGAAAATCATATAATATCAGTCCATGGTCACAGTGTCCCAAAGGGTGATGGGAGACACCTGCATGTGGGGCAAGACAAACCATGCCTTTTTGTCAAGTGGCAGCACTGTGCTTCCCATCCATTTAATAACATGCACTCCTGGACGATCAATACTGTTACATAATGACTTAGCTACTACTGTAATATAAATACTGAATGATAAGAGCAATACCCAAGGAACCAGTGGAAAAACTGGAGACTTGTTAAGGGTGACCACTGCAGAAGTTAAAAAAAATAAGTGAACGTTTTGCATATAAAAAGAGTAGTCCAATTTATTTGAAAGCCTAGTTCTTATCTAATGCACAGTAAAAATGTGAGCCTCATAAAGACAAAATTCTCCACTTTTTGTTTCAACATATTCAGCATGTAGAGAAGCATATTCAGGAGGTTTCTATATTTGATGATCTTTTTCCATTCAAAGTTTCTAATTAGTACTATGCCCTATTCTGTGAGTTTTATTTTCAGCACTAGAGCCAGCACACAACACCCAGAATGCCTCTCCTTCAACGGGATAAAAATATGTACGTCCACATTCATTCTGTAGCAACAGATACTTTTTTTAACTGCTTGGTGAGGACTTGGAGCTGGGTTGACCAAACACCAGAAACTCAGAATATTGTCCCTGTTACATCCTTGTTCACCCATTCCCATTTTGTAACAGAAATACTTTCAACTAGCGACCGTCATTGAATGAAGACACGGTGTAACAGGTCTGTCAGTCTGCCACATTGATATTTTAAGTCTCAAAAGTGGGGAGAGTTAGCAATAGTAGCACCTCCATGTGAGTCCTGCTTCCAGTGCTACCTGTAAGCCTGTCTGCCTGCACTCCAGCGGTAAGGGGGCTGTATTCAACACTAGTTTTGCAGGAGCCACAAACAGTTTGCATAACTACCGGTCTCCTGTCTTTATTCTAGGATAGTGTGCTCCAACTCTGATACATAATTGTCAGTGTTGGGTGATGACACCAGAGTACGGTGTGCGCACGCTGCTTCTGCGCCCCACCAGAATATCGCCTCCAACGTTTTGCCAGTCAGAGGATGAGGGACAATGCTCAGTCATTGCACTCTGAAAACTTGCCTTCCTGCACTCACACTTGGTGGAGAATCCCTAGAGACTCAGAACTACCCAAAGTGGAGAAGCAACCAATCCCCAAAAGCATATGTATTTGGAGAGACCAAAACTGATTTCTCCCCAGCCTTCCTTTTCCTTGTTGAAGTTTAACATCTAAGACAGCAGCAGCTCCCCCAGCTCTTGGCAGCGGTGCACGACCGCGTAGGATCAGGGACGGCTACAGCTTGCTGTGTGCACGGTCCCCACCCAAACACACCTGAAGGGCAGCTCCAGTTCTGCCCACAGCCCACAGTGACCATTCCCAGTATAGATCAAAGAGATGCCCAGGCACATAGCACGGCTCATTGGGATTGCCATCTCCCACACAGTCAGCCAAGACGGGCTCTGATTGCTTTGGCCCGTACCCCTTCGCTCAGCTTTGTCATCCTAACTATTTAGGATTTAAGACTTTTTCCCGACTCCTAAAAATCTGTCAATAGGCTTACATTTGCATTCAACATTAACAAAGGAAGAGCTGCAAATACAACAACAACAACAACAAAAAATCTTAGGGGTGGGAGAAGCTGGAGGGAGGTGTAATAAAATGAAGTCAAATGAAAATAAAACAAAAGAGGAACACGGTACATAGCAGGAAAATCAAAAGACAAAATAAAAGATTAAGGAGTGCAGGTAGAGATAAAATTCAAAAAATGCTTTAAATGTTGATTCTCTGAAACACCCTACTGTTTTTGTTTCATGCAGTATTTTGATGGTAGCATCTAATTATTCTTTGCAGTGTTTTATCTCCCCCATTATAGTATCACCAGATTTTTTTTATTGGCACTTTCCTTATTAATGATTACAACACCTACGTTTAAGGAGCTAAATGAGTTCTCTCTTTTCCTGCACTGAAGGGGGGGGGGGGGGGGGGGGGGGGGGTCAGCAGAGAAATGAGAATTATTCTGTTGTATGCAGATGTGTTATACTCAAAATTATTTTTGGCCATTGAAGTAGCTCCCACAGCTTGCTAAGACAAAACAAAGATTCCTCCCCATTCCTCACTGTGACCCAGGAAAGCTGAGGAGAGATCCTTCTGCTCTCCAGTCAATCACAAGAGGAATTTAACAAACCTTTCAGCTTCAGTCCAAAAGCATTAACAGTTTCCTTTTAAATACCTGGTCTTAACGAAACTTAGTTTTCTTTTGCAGGATCATACAGCACAAAAATATATCCGCTAACAAAACACATTTACTTTTTCTCTCTCTCTGCCATGGATTAGACGCTGGTGCTTGCTGTAGCAAAGATGGTTATGAAAGCACCCTGAATACACCCCCAGGGATAGTGTCCGTGCATGGTGGTACTCGCATGGCACGTGTGGCACCCACGCACGCCCGTCCTCCACAGCCCCACATGGAGACAGCCTGCCTGGAGAGCAACTGGGTGCTGCTGTTTGCTGATGAGCTCCGTCTGGTGATGCTCCCAGCAGGCCGATGATGCCAGCTGGGGGAAATTAAGCTGTGCTGGAGCTGGGGATGGGGTGGCTGCTGCCCCCTCCCATGCCACCACTCGGTTCACACCAGGAGAGCTGCCCTCCCCAGGGAGCACACAGGGCTGTCACCCAGCTGGAGATGGACCTTTATCCAGGCCACACTGCACCAAAGGCAGGTGTAGGGCTTCTGAGGGTAACTGAATAACAACAGAAACCTGCGCTGGCAATAAAGCAAGGAAAGCCCAAACTTGGGGGGGGGCGGGGAAGGAAGCAATTTTTACTGTTTACACATCAGGCAGAAAAAACAATCCAGAGTGCAAATAACTGCAAATAAACTTTTGTCAAAAGCCAGGAATTTTCGCACCTACGCAAAGTTGGCAACATGCCTCAAGCTTACTACATTTCCCCCCCCCCCCCCCCCTTCGGACTCCAAAATATGCCTGCCGTGCTCCCCGCACAAGGAACAAGTTATATTGGTATATATTGGTTTTGACTGTGGTTTTCATACATTTCATCTTCTGAGGTATTACAGGGGTTTTAGTAAGTAATTAGAAGAAATTAATAAAGATCTGTATAAATATTGTTCTAAATAACTGCTTAGTAAATCACTACGTATTTATATTACATTAAATAAATCAAATGAACACAATCAAAGTTTGATAGCAAAGCAGTAGAAATATTAGAGAAGCAGACAGACAGACAGCCTTTTGGGGAGACAAAAGCTAAAGCTTTCTTAACATAGAAAATGTTCCATGAATAGGGTTAAATACTTAATGGTTGCTAGCAAAAGATAAGACAAATATTCTTTGTTAATATTTATAGAATCCCATCAAGAACTCTTTTGTCCTAGCATTGTTTCCAAAATTCAATCCCCTAGTTATATCCATCATTTTTCATGTGATTAAAGGAATCTAAATTTGCTGCCTTGTCTTGTAAAAGAGTAAAAAGTTAGATCTGTATTATTAAAGCCTCTTGGTTGGAGCAGCAAATGTAATATTGATAGTCCATGGTATATAAGTCTAAAAACCCGACTGATCACACACACGCATGACATATAAAATGCATTCATAGGATTCACGACATTTTTCCTAAGAAGTTGGGATCCAGCTAAAAAAAGAGATAATTACATCCTCCCAAAGAGAGAAAAATAAAGTATTTCAAACTGATAAAAGGCAAGAAATAAAAGACTAGAACCACGAGGGAAAAAAATTCCAAAGGCTTTGATGACAGGGAAGTGACACTCAACACTTTGGTCGCTGTCACAACTGCCCCGTACTCCTTGGGGCAGGGGACCTTCTGCTACAGGAGAGAACCCTTCAATCCTGCCCTGTGCCAAAGCAGGGACCCACGGGGAATGACTGGAGGTACCGTGGGACATCAGAGGTGTCCTGCCAAAAGCAGGCACCTAGTAAGGGTCCTGGTGGAACCTGCTGCAGGACAGCCACCCACATAACTTCCTCATTAGTCATCAAATGGGCTGGATGGGAGGGTGGATGGGAGGGATCTGTGTTGAACTGACTGGAGATGATGCAAGGCATGTCTGCAGGGATGGGGGGGACACCCCACGCACCAGGCTCCTCCAGGGAGGCCTCACCCAGCTGCAAACTGCAGGGTCTCGTGCAGCTGCAGCATCATCCCCCAACAGGGCAAACCCGAGATGCAAGCCCAGCCTGCCCACGGCCAGTGCGGTGGGATGGATGGGCTTCCTTTCCCCCACCTGCGAAACGGGAACCCTGAGAGCTTTTGTTATTTTTGGTGATGTGCTTTACACCTATACACAAAAGATGTATCTTCACCTATAGAAGAGCTCACCATTTATCACTACTTCTAACAGACACCAATATCACAACCAAAGTGAGTGCATCCCTAAACAGACCCACCACTCTAGCAGCCTGCTCCCCCACCAACCCCTCTGCCTTCGCCAGCAGACCCTCTGCGGAGAGCAGACAGAGCCTCGGAGCAGCCCATGCCTCCAGCGCTGCCGCCGGCGGCACCCGCCCTGAGGCAGGGTGAGGGGCAGGGGCCAGCGGCTGGGCCACCCGACAGCGCCGTCTGGGCATCTCTAGTCCAGAAAAAAAAGAGCAAAACCCACGTTTTTCCCTTCAACTTTAGAAAACCAAGACTCAGTGTTGAATTTTTCTCAGTCTACTAAAAAGTTGTTTTTTTTTTATAAAACAGGCAAAAGCCAAGTCCTCATTGATCCAATTTTTTTTTTTTTTTACCCAGAACTTCTTAACAGCTTTAGAAAAATAGATAATTATTGCAGTTAATTTCAGCAAAACAGTTCAAACTCATCAGGGCTGCACAAGTATAATTTACTACTCCTTCTGACTTATTGTTTTGACTAGATGTAGATTGATGATTAAAGTGATAAACAGTAACATTTTTATAAAATGGCTGACTCTGCCAATGGCAACTGAATAAGAAACATGCTGAAATAGCTGTGCTGTTATTGTGATTGTACTCAAGGCTGTCAACAAAGAATATAAGTATTTGACAAGGTGTTATCTAATTGTGTTTTTAAAAGCCACGATACATACATCTTTTAATGTGTCACTTTAAGCTGCAAGAGAATTTCTTTTATTAAAAAGTACAAAGGAAAAATGAATGCCTTGCATTTTTGTGTTTCTTTTTCCCAAGCTCTGCCCTTTTGCCGTCATTCGACAGAATATATTTGCTCTTTAGTCAAATTGGCTTTTATTTAAATGGTAGCCCAAAATAGCACAGCAACATTAGGTGTATAAGAAGAAAGAACAGTGTGTCCCACAGACAATTTTTACCTCAGCCCTGGTGGGAATTAACTGATCGAAAGAGAAGGCTAAGAATAAAATCCTTTTGACGCTCAGAGTTAGTGAAACAGCATTTTGGAGCAAGGAAAAAGGTTTGTGTTTCTTCCTTCTTTTTTTTTTTTTTTTAAGAGGGATCACCAGGAAAAGTATCTTAACGTGCTACCTGTAGTCCTTTCATGGTTATTCATGCTACTCACAGGCCTTTCTGCATCCAAAATGCAGTTATCCTCAGAAAGCCCCTTTGACCTAGGGAAGGGGGATGAGCTGCGCTGACTCCAGAGCTGCAGACTGGAGTCTTCTCCTCCAGCCCACCTCAGCCCACCAACCCTTTCTCTGCTCATGAGGGAAAATCTGCAGACCATGAGAGAAGAAGGGGTTTGCTCATGAATTAGAAGGAAGATGCAATCTCTGTGATGGGCAAAGGAGGACAGGCAGGAGGGGGCACTGGTGCGGGGGCTCTGCCGCTCCCTTCCAGAGAGCAACAACTGGCTGGGAAGGGGGGAGTTAAAATGGACCACAGAGGGAATTAAATAAAGATGCTACCAAAAAAAAAAAAAAAAAAAAGAAAAAAAAGGAAACCCCTACTTCTGTGTTCTTGCCTCCTAGGATGACAATAGCATTGTGAAATGCTGCAAGGCATGGAGAGAGACAGGGAATTAACTGTTTGGAAACTCTCTTACTTAGTAGGAGTTTGAAACATGGGGAGGAGCGGATGAGATGGCACTGACCAGTGGTGCCTCTGAGGATCTCTCTGGGCCTCCACAGGCCCAGAGTGAGGTGGGGGCTCGGGGAAGGCATAGCTGCAAAACTCTCTCCTTTTCAGGCAGCTAGGGACCTGACAACTACTGGAGGGAGACTTCACTGCTGGAGCCTTCCTGTTGGCAAACGCTACCGTGATGCTCTCAGAAAACCCGTAATTTCTTGGCAGTAACAATGTGCTGACAGACAAAGGGGGTGGGCCCTCGGGAACCGGGAAGTCCTGATGGACCTGCAACACCATCACTCCAAGAGCGCTCGCCGTTGGACATCAGCTTGAGAAAGCAAATACTCCAGTCCAAGCCCAGAAGCCAGAAAGAGTTGAGCTTTTCATTAGCATTTACTTAAGTGTTGCCTGAAGGAGGGGAAACTCTAAGAGAAGAAGGATGGCAGCAGCGTGGCATTTACTTAAAAACACAGTGTATTTTAGGGTATATAGTTGAGGGTCAAGCAGAGCAGCACACTAATGCAAAATGCAAGCTTCCAAATTGCGCTGAGATCTAACAATGTCATTTGCACACCGAACCTAGCAGCACCACTGAAATATAGAGGTCAATTTGGTCTATTATGGGACAGCAACTTCTAATTTTTAATCCCAGTGGTATTTTAGGCATGGGATAGAAGTTAAAGGAAAAAAAAGCTCTCTATAATGAAAGACGCAGACAACTACCATCTGACCTGATTCTGCGAGGGTAAGGCGCTTCGTCCCCGTCCTGGCCTGAGCACTGCGTGTTTGTTTGTCTTTGAAGGCATATTAGCCAAAAGTCACGAGGAAAGATCAGAACCTCAGTTTGAGAGGTTATGAATATCTTTAATAACGCCTGATGGCCTGGGTTCATAGCATAGTACAGAACATTCCTTAGCGTTAATTTTAAAACTGCCTCAGTATCAAATTGCTGATTTTTTCAGAGGGAATTGAATAAACACTCTAAAGATAATAACTGAGTGGCCTCCAGGTTTTGCGTTTAAAGATATAGAATAAGAGAGACTAATGCTGGAAAATCCTACACATCCTTCTCTCTACGTTCAGGAAGATGCAGGTCATGGACCTGCTGCAGCCACAGCAAAATGCACGCAGAAAATAACCAAATGCTGAAAAATAGCTTATTGTTAACATAGGAACTCCTTTCTAAGTGTGGATCACAACTGTCGTAAGAACTATCTCCCACCAGTTCAAAAGTTTAAAAGTCAGAAAATTTCCAATTCAAAATCCTGACCTTTATGCAAATGAACCAGGAGCAAAAAAAAAACCATCTTTGAGAGCAGCGTGAGCAGTTCAAGGACCGGGGCTTGTTGCCGAGTGCCCAGACACCGCCTCCACCAGCCTCAGCGGCGGTGGCAGTGCCCTGATGCTGGGGGACTGAGCAGCACTGCTCATCGAAATGAGAGCATCGGAGCCCATGCTGCACTGTTGAGAAACTGAAGCAAAGCTGACCTGTGGACCCACTGGTGGTTTCTAAAGAGCAGCTGAAGCTGGGTGCTCTGAAATGGCCTGTGACAGTGCTTTCCCTCTTCCACCAACACACAACAGAGAAAAAATAGAGACCGCATATTCATGCTCCTCTACGTGCCTAAGGACGAGCGATGCACCTGCTCCTGGAAAGGGCAACTCATGTATAAGAATCCACAGCGGCCATGCGGCCATGACCCACCACATGCACACATACTTACAAAAACCAAAGAAATAGATAAATCAATGTAAAAGAAAAATCTATGAAGAATAACTTGTATTTTTACTTTTTCAACCGTAAATGTTGGAAGTGATTTACTACTAGCTACTACATGGGCCTAGGTCCATTCTTCCCACCTGGACTCTCAAGCATGCTCATCAAGAAGAAAAACCATTCCCTGTGAGATTTTAATTTTTAATAACATTTTGGCTTTAGTTCTTTTTCAGGTGCTGCTATGCCCTTTAGTAGCTGGCTCCAAATAAATTATACTACTATAAAAGGTTTTACCACACTTTACATGAGCTAGAAGTATGAGAAGTTACCTGAAGGCAAAGATAAAAAGGTAATATAATTAGTTACCTTAATCTGAAGCAGAACATCTGACTCATTTGGGGTGCAGTCCCAAGGAAAGATCCTAATAAGTTAATGTAGAGAAAGAGTTTTATATTCAAATGGACAAAATTATGAGAGAATCTACATACTTGGAGTCAGACCCAGAATGATTTTTATCATCTTTTATCTTCCTTTTTTTTCTTTCTTTTTATTTTTTTTTTTGCAATGAACAACTGTAATTCAAAGATGCTGCCTTTTGCCATGATTTACAAGATTTAGCCAATGTTTTGTGAACCTAGTGGGAATTTCAAAACTTCCTTGACTTTATCTGTATTTCAGAGTGAATCCTATGAATTTGGAGCTCCTTTGGAAGAGAAGAAGGAAAAGACAGTCATAGGCTCCTGCATTAATTATGATATTTTTAGTTATTTAGTTAGATTTAGGAAAAATAAAGTCAACATACTGTAAATACATTCTCAAATCCCTAGCTTTGTGGTTTCTCAAACTGAGTCTCAGTGGAAGAGCTTCAAAAGCCACATAATTTCTATTACAAAAACAGTAAAACAAAGATTGGGGCTCTCTTTGGGAAATTTTCAATAGCATCACTATATAGCAACACTACGTAAGTCTAAAAAAGAAAGAACTTGTTCACAAGTGTATCAGTAGCAAGGGGGTAATTTTTCAAGGATTTCAGCGTACAAAGATCTTGCCAGTATCAGAGCAGTGTAACAGCCTCAAAACCTTCCTTACTCCCCTGCAGAGGTGGACTGAGGAGTAATGGCTAAGGAATCATAGCCTCATCTTTTGGTCAAACAATTCCAGTGTCAAGCAGACAATTAATAAGCAGTCAGCAGAGTCTGCAACCGGTAATTATATGAACAAAGGGGTTTGCTTTCGCATTATTTCTCAGGCTCTGGTACAATATGTTGGAGTTTTTAGCCAATTGCTCATTATCGCGCTCATTTCCTAAGATCTTGTTTTAACTAAGACACTGTCAAAGTACTTACTTTGTTATACTCTCTGTGCACTTTCTTTACTGAAGGCAGGAGGATTTAATACAAAATATGATCTGGTAACCTGTGATGAAAATATTTGAGGATCCTTCCCCAATATTCTTTCATTTGAGAGGATTCAGTTATTTTTAATATCTGAGCAGCCAGCAACAGAGAGATAGGGGTGTTCTTTCCAAGTATCTACTCAACTGAGGGCTCTGACAGAAAAAAATCTACAGTTAGGGCTTTCATGTTCCCATCCAGAAAATCCCAGAGGGAGGGTGATGATGCGGACGGGGCATTTGCATGGCGCTGGGACTCAGATCACTGAGGCTGCTTGAACAGGCAGCACATGTGTATGGTCGCTGGTCTAGCTCCTGCCCATGGGATGGCGCATCCCACCAAAATGGGCAATGTTGCTATGGAGGAAAGGAGGACAGCAGGGAAATGAGGCTCTGCAGTCATCCTAGCTATCCTGCTGCTTCCCTGCTTTGGTCACATTATTAAAAAAAAATCCCTGTGATGAGCAACAGTGTCCAACTGTCAATGACGACCACTAATATTGAATCAGTAACATTCATGCTAAAGAGAAGGAAAGACAGGGTTAAAGATGGTGTGCCTGATCAAGGTGAGGACCCGGGTCAGGCAGTAACTAGGCTTACAGGCTGAAGGTTTGTGTAGACTTGCTCCTGTCCTTTTGGAGGAAAAGCATCATGGTTTTGTGAGGCACAACAATCTCAGCCTGATCACCCTAGTAGCTGGACTACTGATTCCCAGGCTGAATTTCCCCACGCTGAAACAATTTTTGTGACCAGAGAGACTGTTAAGCTGATCACCACCCCAGAAGACCTAGCACAGACCAGCCACACAACTGGAGTGAAAGCAAAGTTCTTGTCCAGGGATCTAGCCTGAACACGTACTCCCAGGAGCACTAGTATTCATAAATAAAAAATAATAAAAATAATAAAAAATATTATTAATAAAGTGTCATTCATCCAAGGGTATAATGCAGACATGTCATCTCTTAGGAAAACCACATTACAATGCTGCGCTTATGTCTTCCAGAGATGTATTAAAAGGGATGAGGACCATATTGTAGAATAACCACCATATGCCATTCACTCTTTGTTCTGGCTTTTTTTTTTTTCTTTTTTGTTAGGCTTGTTACAACTTTCTCTTGGAAGAGTGCCAACGTCAGAAGTATATACGTTATCCCTTCTTTTGGCTTCTAGAGATCTGAGATAATCTCTTCATATACAGTACGGGAAGAAGTGTCCGGTTGGGTAATACATGGTCGCACTTCTGCTACTCAGCCATGGGAGTGTCTAATAACCCTTAATCCAGAATGGAATTGGTTTTGGGGGGTTTTGGGGTTTGTTTTTTTTTTTCTAAAAAAGTCAAAAGCATTAGGGCTGATAATTCAAACCTTTAGGCTCATGGACAATTCCCCTATTTCCATATTCATTCACATCAGGACTGTTCAGGTGAGAAAAGGGATCTTATTTTGCATATATTAGTAGGGGGTGTTTGATTTCTTTTTTTTAGGAATGCTTTTTTCTGTTACTTTGGTAGCCTCAATATTTTCCTTTTATTACCAGCATATTTCTGATTTATTGTAATGTGGGGCCAGCAAATAAGATTGTCAAAATGAGTATGCGCTTGTTATAACCCACTCAAAAAAATAAAAAGGATTTTAAAAGAAAACAAATTCAAGTCAGTTTTAATTTTGACACTGATTGATGTTGATATTTCTGACCAGTTTTATGTTGCACAGATTTTAAACGATATCCTCCTCTGATCTTCAGTGCTGTAGTTATAAATACTTGATAGCATTTTCATAAAAGGATCTTTTTACAATATGCTTAATGAGAGCTTCTGCTTCAGATATACAAGTAAAAAGAAACCTAGCCTAATATGGTGATAGTCAGATACTCAATAAGTGGCATATATTCTCAAAAACCTCTTACAAAAAAAAGTTTCATTTATTGTACCTGTGCCTTTCACCGTCACTTTACTGAATCAATTATTCATCTAACTGAAAAATGTTATATTTAGCAATCATTTTTAAAATTCTCTAAACACTAGCATAACAGCTGATATGACCACAAAATGATCGTTCATCACCTACCTGCAATGATAAATCTGTCACAAACTGGGAAGAAAAAAGTTGATTTTTTTCTCCTGGCTTAAAAAAAAAAAACAAACCACAAAGTTATTTGTGATTATGCGACATTTGCTTTCCATTTCCACAGCCAGTTAGGGTTCACAAACATGAAAATCCATTATGGAATGGTACATAAAGTGTGACCGATTCTTGTTCAGTCAATTAGTGAGTGAAGTCTGAATATGATGTTTATCTGATCATCTGCATCTTTCGTACAGACATCAGTAAAGACGGCATTAACAAAGGATTGGGTTTAACTTCTTGGGAGCAACTGGTTCAACAAATTGCACTTTTGCTGATTATACGTTCACACAAAGCACACAGCAGCCCCTTTCCTGTTTGTAATAAAATCTAAGGACTATATATGGAAGCATATAAGTATGCGACAGAAAATAAAAGTTAACACTAAAAATCACGTTTTTAGAGCTTTGTTTCTATTCATGAAGCTTGTTATTAATGTAGGACTTTTCAAAAAACCACTGTGTGGTCTCTTTGTTTGTACTAAGACACATTTATTAAATACGGACATATTATTCCTCTGAACACAATGCTATTTTTATTTTACAAGAATTACTCCAGTGACTTCCATATAGAAATTATCTCACACATCTGTATTCTGATTATGATATTTAGTACAAGGGTCATGAATAATAAAATTGCTAAATATGCTTATTGCCATCTATAAATAAAGGTTATCATATTCGAGGTTTTGTTTTTGGAGTGTTGGAACAAGCAGGGTTAGTTGCAAGACAATAGCGCTTTAATTTTACTATGAAAATAAATACTTAAATTTATAAATATTCAAATGATTTCCAAGGTGCAGTGAGCCTAAATTAATACTTGCAAAATGAATGCAACAGCAATATTGCAGAAGTTCACATTATCTTAGAAAGTTCACAGATCTACTAGCAACGCATCTATTGGCATGAGAGTCCCACCAAGTGCAAGACAAGCACTTGCGGCACGATCGCATCGTACCCAGTGGTAGAACTCCAATTTAGTTCAGTTGGGGATAGAAAAGCAAGTCTTCATGATGACTATGAAAATGAAGAACGTTCTTCAACTAATTGCAAATTTTTGCAATTGGTATTTATCCACAGCTGTAACTGTGTGTGTGTGTGTGTGTGTGTGTGTGTGTGGTGTCCCTGTTTTTCAGTTGATGTTGCACGGCTGCGTGAAGCAGCGTGAGTCTCTATGCACGCAGCCTGCATGGCCCCGCAGCTCACGTGTATCCACAGGTGCTCATAAAAGGGCTTCCCTTGAACTGGAGGCGCTCTGGTATGGGCACATGTAAAAGGTATTGAACATGGCAAGGGGTATAAAAGCCTGCTGGAGTTAAAGAAGAAAATACACATCATTATGTTAAAACAAAACAAAATCTTCCTGAGATGTTGTAGCTGCCAAAGAACAAGAGGAGTAACAATCTGTTTCCCACCCAACTTCTCCGGCCTCCCTAACACGATCTCATGGCTTGGAAATAATATCCAGCCAATAATTGTTCCATGCTTCTTGCACAAAGGTTAGAATTTAAGTCAGAATTATCTGTACCTTCTGCGGACTTTGAAGAGGGGATGCAAAATAGTTTAACAGTGTAAAGTTGCTGTTCAGCTTTGTAAGTTTTAGCGGTGTTTTCTATAGACTGGTTCTTATGAGAGGTGGACAGATATAAGGGTAACTTCTCTATTGCTTTAAAATCTCTTCTAGAAAAGAATCCCTAACTATACGTTTCTTTAAACTTTTTGTACAGGATGTTACAGGGGTAAGTGTATGACCTTCACACTTTCCCATGCCCTAAGGACGGGTCCATGTGCCTGGTCGAAGCGTGTCCTGCCATCCCCAAGCTGGTGGGGCACACCACCCAGCCACACGCTCCTGCTGGGACACTGCTCCTATCCAGGTCCTGAGCAACATGCCTGGATGCTAACTCTGCTAATGGTGAGGCTGCAGCGCAGTAATGGGAGGAACAATGTTTGTTTTGATCAGTTTGATAATTCATTTAAAAGTATTGTACCAGAGCCATCGAGACAGAAAACCACGCCATTGTTACAAACTGGCACCGTCTCATTATGTGAAGTAATTGAAACCTGTGGGAACAATATATGATTTAAAGCAGACAGTGAGGTTCTTTTCTTAAACAACAATAACATTGTTTTTCTATGATCTTGATCTTGCTCATGGGAGTAAACTTCGCTAAGCAAGGAGTGACTGAAATTTTCGGTTGCTGATTTTTAATGACCAACGATGAGTTTCCAGGAAGGTCGTAGCATTGGGCCCTTTTTCAATAAAAACTTCTTCCATGGGACGTTTATGAATTGCATTTCTACACACACACGGGTGGGTTTCCAAGCGCTCCATGTGTTTTTAAGATCAATAGCTCAATTGACAGTAAAAGATGTGCACTGGATTACACTGTAGGGTGGCTGTATATTTCTTTAGTGGGGCATGACGTTTGCTGGGCTAGAGGGATATTGAAAACAGTGCTCTCTGCCTTGCGTTAGGGTTATGTCTTAAGAGTAATACATCAAATAACAGTAAAAAAATTCTAAGCGCGTTTTAGTATTACACACCCCAGAGGTGCTCAATAGGTACTGAGGAATTTATTTGCCATAATTAAGAGGTTTGGAGACCAGATGAACAAATGACAACCAACCTTGATTTACTTGGAAAAATGAGTCATATCACTTATTATTAACTATTAAAGTAATTTAAACCTTTTTAAGAATAGATCTAAAGCTGCAATGCTTTGAAGGTTTGGTGTCTTGTAATCCATAGATTATTATAGTTAATTTCTCTGCTGAGATCATACTTTCAGTAAAAAATGCATGCACACTAAAATGGTGTTGTTTTTTTTGTTTGTCTCTCTCTTTTTTTATAACAAAGATGTACTTTAATTGGCTTTCTATTTATACGGCACTCAATAAAGGTATGGAGGCTGCAAGTGGGAGAAACCTTCCACAATTCTGGCTTGCAAAGCATACAGAAAAGCACACCATTCATCCACAAGTACACCCAAACCTTTCATTTGAGTTGGGTTGCGCTTGTGGGTGCATGGCGTTCTTTTCTATTTGTTCTCCATGTATAATTTAGACTACATTTTGCTTTAGAGACCCTTAACGGATAAGGAAAAGAAGGCAATAACAATATGTTGATTTATATCACCGTGAAACATTTTTCCCCCATACTTCAAAGTAATTTTAATTGAATTTAATCCTCTTGACTTTCATTTACTTATAAATGAGTTTTAGTTGTAATGTTAGAATGAAACAGACTTTAGCAGTTAACAGGTTTTTAGTGGTTTTGATTATAGATTATTATATAACGTTTCTTGGGCTAGAAAACACTGAATGCTAAATACTGTCCCATATTAGATCATTTTAAAACCTTCCACTCTTCTACAAGTAGGAGAGAGGCATACTAATTTAGGTTAAAATACAGTTAATTTAAAAAGGTAAAAATGTTCGAGGAAATGATTAAAAGTACTGCAAATCATTTACCAGCTTATGTCCATGATCAAGAATATATCTAAGCAGAAAATTGAAAAAAAAAAACCAAACAAGAGTATCTTCTAAAGGAACTATGCCATGTATAATCCCATCAGTTGTGTGCGCGCATTTATCACTTTTTAGCTCTTCATCCATAGATCATAGGACACTAAGAGCCCAATTCATTAAAAATTGAATACTCTATTTAAGCTGGATGTTCTTATACTTGGAGAAAAAGCATGGAACTGTTTTTTTTTCTCTGAAAAGTCACATTTTTGCCATTCAATAAACCCTTGTTTCTCCCAGCTTCTAACTGGACAGCACTCCTCAGTTAATTGATATACAACTTTAGAGCTTCACGATTGAATGTACGAAAGAAAATTGAACAGAAAAAATGTCTGCTATGCTCTTTGAAAATTACAGAATAATTCCCACCTGCCTTTAACATGCACACACGTACCCACTCCTGCTCTGTTCTACCACTGCTGCCCCAGCTTTAAATCTCAGGTTAGCAGTCATGTCATATTTGAACTCTCCTTGAAGCCTATCAATCAGTCCCCTAATGAGTTACATTACATTAACATTATTGGGTGCTGTATTTGCAATTCCTACAGGATTTTCCTGTCCCTGTTTATGCAAGTCTCTCCTGCATATCTAGATCGCTCGTTAGAAAACACATCGGTTCACAGAACAACTTCCAAGTCCCAAGCAGCCACGGCACAGCCTGGTACTCTCAGCAGCGTGGACTTTGAAGACAGCGCTTTGAAACAAGAAGTTTGGAAGCACCAGATGATCTAGTCTGCTAATGAATGAGATCACCATAATGATAATCTCGTCTGCTAATGAATAAGCTGGGTGTACGGGATGGGCAGGAGCAGCCAATGAGCATTTTCTGGGTTTCTGAAGAGAAGGGGAAAGCTTTGAAGCATTTAGCAGTAGACTTTCCTGCTCTCTAGCAGAAACATGGTCAGATGTATGGTGTGCAAACACCACAACACCTGTCATTTCAAAATATGCCTTTATACCCTAAGGATCTTAGTTACCAATATTCAGATTTATGCCTTACATAGTTACTAATCTAATTTTGGTATTAGTTTTCAAGTTAGCATGTCCATATTTGCATTGCTTACTGGGCTCTTCTGCCATCCATACCAATACATACAGTCCTAAATTTGAAATGCATACACAGACCTGTCTTCTCCATTGGAGCAGAGAGGTTCCTTCCCTCTACAATAGATGATGAAAAAAAAAATCCTTACATGAGACAACTAGGAAAGAGCAAGCCACCCCTCTCCCGAAATGTGCGCCTTGCTTGCATACCAACTGTTTGTTTGTTTGTTTTTCTGACACGTAAATCACTTATTCAGTAAGTTGTTACTGAAATGTATTTATGGTCATCAAGACAAATCTCCACTCGCAACAGCCGAAACTCTTCTGCCTGTTAGAGAATTTTAGGACTTTATTCATGTGTACTTTGCAGACATAACACCTTTACTGCCCCTGTTAACGCACCTACCGCCAGCCAAGCTCACACATTATAAGGAGTTATGTTTTCCAGCGAAAAGCCCATTAAAGCCAAAAGAAATTGCCTGTCTGCATTTGCATCCACAGTTAAGGAAGAGTATGAGATGGAAAACATGGACTTCAGGCAGATCAGAAGTACTGTTATTAAAGGTGTACATATAGCGAGCCCCACCCCACACTCAGTCCCGTAACCACTGTATCCTGCGTACAATAACATGCTATTTCCTATTCAAAGTAATTACTGATGAGGGCAAATGCTAAATTTTTAATGGTGCCCACTGTAGGCAGCAGAATGCTCTAAATGATAAACAATAAAGACCTTGTCCTAAGAGATATATCTGTCTATAGACTTTGCTTAAGAAAATTAAATGGGGCAAGTAAAGTACGTAAACATAGTTTCCAGAAAATGCAGATTAAATGCCTTGTCCTGAATAGACAAGTGTGGATTGACTGAAGTTTTCCCTCAAAGGAACGATCTTCTACTCATTCCACATGCTACTGTCACAAGTGGAAGTTCTCCTCCATCATCTTCAGTCACCTACATTCAAGAGACAGACCTCCTGGTTTCCTGCACCAGGAGATGTCTGCTGGTCAATCAGCAAGACAAAGAAAGCTAAGGTGGGCTGGAGTAAAGCCCCGGGAGAGAATACAGTCTCCCTGCGAGTCTGGGCTCTTGAGAAGGTGAGACAAATGGTTAAGGAAAGCTCCCTGCAAGAGATGCTTTCAGAGTTTTGCTGTTGGTATTTTTCCACTTCTCCTTGCTGATGTTCACTAGCGGTTCAGCCTGCTCAGTTGCTGTTATGCCATAGCATGCCTCATATCATACCCTAATCCTTTCAAGTGCTTTCAGGACCAGCTGTGGATTCAGTAAGTGCAAGTTGGGTTAAAGAAGCAAAGCAATCTGGTTTTCCTTTTTTTTGTTCAAGTTTCTTCCTAGGACTACAAAGGAATTAGCAGTGGTCCCTTTTTTCTTGTACATACAGATGCTCATTACTAATTACTACGGTTGAGACTGTGACCTGAGAACTGAACTGCAGCAAGCGCTGCAACCTCAACTCTTGTTCTCCGAGGTTGCGCTACTGATCCTGGAAGTGGGAAAGGCACAGTTTAGCATTTGTCAGGCAGAATGAGCAAAGTATTTCAAGCTTTATTTTATACAATCTATTGCTCTCCAGTTTCTGAGGTCAATGCCAGAAGCTGGATGTTACTGTAGGTCAAAACCAGAAATTACGATGAAAGAAGAGATGAGTGATTCTCTAGGCAGAGGGAAGAGGCGTTCAGGGAAGGCAGGGACCACACCAGCGGGGACGCAGCCACTTGAGGGAGCTAACATAGCATCACTGCCCAGCACCCACCACCCTGGCGAGAACCTGCCCCAAGGCTGACACCCAGAAAAGCCTCCTGCCGTTGGAACAAGTGGCTCTGCTTGGCATCCCCTGGAGGTTTCGTGGCCCCCAGGGCTGCGGCCACTCCAAAAGGGCATAAATTACTCTGCTATGAGGGTCCATTCCCAGTTTAGGGTGCCAGTGGGCAGGGCAGGAGTGAAGCCATCCGGGATGCCCACCTGCCCACCACCTCCTCCGGCAGCAGAGCCGCTGCAGCGTCTGCCTGGTTTAAAGCCTTTTAGCACTTCATAAAGCAGCCCTTAGCAGGCCACAAAGTTTACTCATTTCCATATGAGCTGTAAACGGTGGACTGGGGAAGTCTATGCTTTACAGAGGGAACAGGAAAGGTTTCCCCCCTTCTTCAGAAGGCCACAGCTGAAAGTGGAGAGAGGGCCTCCCCCGGCGGTCGCAGCTCCGCGGGGGGCTGAGAAGCAGGAGGAGGTATGAAACCTGGCCAGCGCCAAACTTCACTCACAGCGAACCGCGTGAAGCAGATGATAAACCAGCTCATTTTATCTACATGTGGGGACAGGCTAGAATGAAAATACCTGCTACTTTCAATAATCTACTGATATACCGAGTTAATAAAACCATGAATACTAATAATTATTATTAATAACAAATGAAGGAACCTCCGCAAAGGCTGAGATTAAAACACAACACAGAAAACATGATACAACTGACCATAGGAAGGTCAGAGCACCAGCAATTACAGACTGGTTAGACAAAACATCTTTATCCAATGATTTATATTTTTATGAATCAACCAAACTCACTTCTATTTGTGCATTAAACGAGGCTAAGATTACTATTACCGTGGAAAGTTGAAGGATTTCGTTGAGCACTATCTCAGCATACAGTGACACAGAACACAACACAGAATATGAGAACTGGTAATGTCTGGTGTTGTACAATACTATAGTAAAAATATGATTGAACTGTGGCTGGCAAGATCTCAATGCTTAATGGGATATCAGTGTACTGCAGGAATACCAGCATATGGTATTCCATATTCTTCATCTATGTAAGAGTTGCCTTTTAAATAGCTCTTGATATCCACAGACCTCAGATGGGGTTTGTACCCTTTTACATCACCGGAAGCATTAAAAACGTTATAACTAAAATGTGAGAACAGCGTGCACCTGACTTTATCACGTGGTGTTATGCTAATATACCATGTTAATGAGCTATACTAGGAATATTGAAAATGCAATAGCATCTTAATGCAATATTGATAAAAGACTGACATTCCTGCTCATTCTGTCTCACTTGCAACAGCGCCTGGCAAATTATAGCTGTATTTTCATGATCATAAACTTAGAGGAAACATGTTCAGGGTCTGTCAACAGTTGAAAATAGTATTCACCATACATTTGTGTCTATCTATTTTCTTCATAAAATGTTTAATGCACTGTGTTTTGCAGCACAGTTGATATTTCACGTGACCAATATATGAAACTCTTTCCGTGTAATGCAAGATCATGTAATAGCCATAGTAAACAAAATGTGCAATAATATTTATATACATCTGCTTTATATATAGGGTATCAGTACGTACATTCATACACACAGGATTCAGTCATGTGAATGTACAGTAGTGCAACATTAACTCCTAAAAGGCTTGAAATAACTTGTTGTTGTTGTTTGTGGAAATGGAGTGACGTGGAGCTTGCCAGCCCCTCTCACAAGGAAAGCGGGATGGGAAGGCAATTAGCCTTTTAGTAATGCTACATTGAATACCCAAGTATTTCCAGTATTCCGAGTATAACTGTATTAGCATAGCACAAGCATGATAATATACTTACAAACATACAGTACATTTCAGCCACCAGTTTATCAAAGTTCTATCATCTGCTTTATAAATAAAACACTATAAGAAATTATTCCATAAGATTAGGAGGCAAATTCAGCCTCTGTGTAATTCAACAGCCTTTAAAGGATTGCTCCAGAAAAGAATTTGGTCCTCCAAATCTAATGTATTCAAGGAGTTTCGAGAAAAACCTATTTTTTTTTTTAGCAAGAGTTTTACAGATGTCTGCTAAAACCTTAATAGAAGCTTTGAGCCAGAGACTCCTATAATTCAACCCCTGAACTTTTGAACAACAATTTTATTTAGAAAGTTGATTTATTCATAAGTAAATAGGATACAGTGTGGATGAAGTACAAGGGATCAGGAGGCAGTTATTAGATTTATAAGTACAAAAGCCTCACTGTTGCAGACAGTGGAGGCTCAGCAGTTACTGTACCTTTCAAAACTAATATGTAACCATATCTGTTTTAAAAGAGTGATTCATATTACTCCGAATGCATGAGAAACTCTTTCTCATCCCCACCACAGGAAACTTGAGTCTGATTTTAATGAGCTTCAATTGGAATGTGGCCTTTGAAAAGTAGTGCATTTGAAAAGATGGAACATTAAATTTTGTAATGATGTAAAACATCTTCAATTTTTGACAGGACAATGGTGCTTATTGTGCTTTATGGGCCCAGTGGTGATTCAAAGGTCACTTTGTATATGACTCCACAGACAGGGGCAGCAGTGAATGAAAATTAGGTTACATGTGATCAGCTTTATTATTAATCAGATGAAAATGGATTTTTAACATTTTTCTAATGAGCAACAGAGAAAGAAGAAAATACCATGAATAAAACTACAAGAGGGAACAGCAAAACCGAAATGCACGATGTGCATAACCAAACTAATGTGTATTAAATCTGAAATCCTTAAATACTGTCTCAAGAAATAAAATGCAGCTGCATATTTTTGTGTCATAAATATATAGAAAACTGCTGAAATACCTACTGTAATTTACTATCTCTGTCCTTTGTTTATAACTAACTAATGAACTGATTTCTTCGTACAGTATATTATAGCAGCACCAGATAGCACTGCTATGGTTAAGGTTGCGTCAGCGTTTCCATTATAAATCCTGTTTTTCAGGGGTTTATAACTCAGCTGTAAAAATGCAGCCCAGGCTAAAACTTGGCGTACAAGGTCTCTGCCAGGAAGCACATTTATTTTACAAATTTTCCCAAAATGTCTCTCCGAATATTCTGGTATTACATGAATGCGAATTACAAAAATACTGTAAAAGTTTACTAGGTTGGGACTCTACACTTGTTTAACTTTAGAAAGAGGTTTTGATTTAAAAAAAAAAAAAAAGAACAAAAAACACATGCCCCTTCATAAAATAAGAGGCTAACACACCTTTGCTCTGGAAAGAGCAAAAAATTAATGATATTTTTTAAATCCTTTGAAACATCGCTCCTAAGCAGAGTGAATAGTGGAGTATTTTCACGCTAAATAAAACATAGTGCTACAGAATTAGATTGTTGAATGTTTACCGTTGAAGCCACATGCTGCGAATGAACTTACATTAAACCTCGCATTAATAAAGCGCTTGATCACAAGAAGCCCGTGTGTCTGGCTCTGAGTTTGGCTCAGCCAAATGCCATTTGGCTATCAAAGTCCTGTTTTGATTAGCAACTAGTGCCAAGGAGCGGGGAGAGGAGTGGGTTGTAGAAACGAGAAACGCTTCTTTTTGCAGTTAATCACCCAAAAAGGAGCAGAAAAAAAAACCCCAAACCAACACAGAACAGCGATGGTAGAGAAGCAAATCCAAAATCAGCCCCTCTGACAACAAAGCGTACCACAGGTCCCCGTCTTGCCAGTCACTGGGGCTGCCGGGCATGGCTGCCGAAAGCAGCCGGCCAGGGCCCTCTGGTCTGAGGCACCCTCATTTTCAACTTTGGAGGAACACCGTCGTTAACGTGCCTCCAAGGGACAGCGGAGAAAGAATACCACGGCTAAGTCACAACAGCAAAAATCACCGGTCAGCATAAGTGATGGTGTTATATGAGAGGCTGGGAGTATTTTCTGTCTTTCAAACAGATTTACTGGGACATAAATGGGTGACGGGAAGGGGGGCAGCAGACAGTGGGGTAAAGAGCACTGCGCTCTCCCTCGCCCCTTACACAACACACACTCCCGGCTGGGCGTGGAGGAACGGACATGTCCTCCTGTCCCATCGGGGCTGCCTGTGCCCAGCCCGACTTGAGGTTTCCAACACTGGGCTTTCCTGAAAGCACTCCACTAGTCCATACGAGGATGGCTGCTGCATCCCGAACAAGGCTACTATCCCCACCCGCACAGCATTAGAGTACGGAGAAGGTGCGGGTCATCCTTTTTCATGTCACTCCCTGCATATAAACCTTCACTTCTGTGGGTAAGGTGTAAACCGGAAAGGAGGAGCGCTGGCAGAGATGCAGGAGAGCCCAGGCAGTGCTGGCTGCGGGCTGCTCCAAGCACAAAGCCACGGTGCCCCGAGGAGCGCCAGCAGCATCCCACCCCAAGGACCACGACCACAGCAGGTCCAGGCACCATGGCACCCGCTGCCTCCAGCCTCATCAGCGCTCCCGGAGCCACTGCCTTCTGAGGAAGGCCTGAACCTGCAGGGAGGGTTTCTGGCACCGGCATTCCCACCTCCCTGTGCCTCCAGGCAAGAGCAACCACAGCCTTGGCCTCAGGCTGCTGAAACAAAACCACTTCAGTTCCGGCACAACTGCATTGTCATGGACATCCTGGTCCCCTCTGCCATGGGAAGGGCACCAGAAAAAATCACTTGGGCACATGCAGGACTGTTTACTTTAAACAAGAAGAAGAAGAGAAGACTGTGGGAACAAACGTGCTGGAGCTTACACTGAGTCATACGTCACCCTTCCAGAGCCGTGAGTGAGCAGGTCCTTCCCCCAGCACCACGAGCCTGTGCTACAACAGAGGGATGCTCTGCTGCTGCCACGGAGCAATGCCACCCATAGAAAAAGCAAGTTCCTGGTAGAAGTAGGAATGTTTAACTGAGCGGTGGCTGAAGACCCAGCAGTTGCCAAGAAGACAGCCAGACCAAATGTTACTGAAAACAGAGGGTCTGAGGGGAAACCACAGAGATTCCCTACATCAAGGCTGCCTGGCAATATCACTACCTGCTAAAAAGCCCAGGACCGGGCTGCACAAGGCTCCTGGCCCTCCAGCCTCCCCAGGAGAAAGAAGCAGGTTTCAGCAAGGTCTTACTGTGGTTCCAAGGTGCTTCTTGCTCTCCTGCAAAGAAGGTGCTGCAGCAGCAAGCTGCACCCCACTTTAATCAAGCAAGAGATGAGAGCAGCAGGACCCCGTGCCCGGTTAATGATGCACGGCTGCTCCGCTGGTGCTTCGTTAGCCTCTCACCCCTTTGCTCCAGCAACGGGCCAGGCAGCCTTACCCAAACACACTTTTACATGGGGTATTTTCCTACTTATTTCTGGGGGAAGACACACGGATAATTCATTTTCCATGTATTTTATCTGAGTTGTGATTCTGCTCCCAAGGAGGGCAGGCAGTACTGAAGCCTGTTGGTACACTTCCAAAGGGAAAAGGGGGGAAGCAATCTAAAATAACATATTCTGTTAAATAAGGATGCAAAAGGGACCTTTGATCGTTCTGTGTGTCAGTTCCTGATGCGGCTTATTCCACGGGCAGCGGTCTCTATGACTATCCCAGGCTGCGATATTAATGGATGTTTCTTTAAGAAAATACATAGCATTTGCAGGAAAATATCGAGGATATGCCATAGTATTTTTGATTATTAAGCTAAATAGCCATGTAAAATGAGTATAGTGTATTGGCACTGATTTCTGCTGTACTGAGACTCCTTTGTGAAATTACTTAATTAGTTCCCCCCCCCCCCCCCCCCCCCAAACATCGCTTGAATAAATTTGTGGTTAGCACAAGTATGAAGAATTTTGCTTTCCTTGGCTATTTTTTTCTCTCTTCCCCCCTTTTCAAAGGAAACTTCACCCATCTATTGGGATAGCACTGTTCGCTTTGGATAAAGATGACTGGCTAAAGAAGTAACATTAGAAAAAATATATTTTGTGTAGCAATAAACTGCCCGTACTTTCTCTGAAAGTAACAGTCCATCACAGCATAAGGTGAATAAACAGATTCTTCAGGCTGTTATAAGCTTGTTAATTCTTTAATAAATTAGCCACAAAAAAAGTGTTAATTAACTAGTAAAAATGTTTACGGATTCTTTGAGAAAAAATCATAAGCACTGGAAAAGTGTACACTTAGCAATATGTAAAAAATACATGTTTTTTAACTCAATTTCTGAGACTTTTACAACAAAGTGCAGAGAAAGACAGATGAAATTATGTTCTGACTACATAGACTGAATAAGCCCAATGGGAACCTCTGTATATAGTTATCAGTGGCACTGAAATCTGCTTAGGAAAGCAACAAGTCTTTTGTTCTGTTGACAACAGTTATTACAATTAATTCATTTCGTGATTGGTATTTGCACTGAGTGACAAGGTGTTATTTTACCTCTGTAAAAGTTAAAATGGTAATACCTACATGCGAAATAACACTGAGTTTGCTATCACTCACTCAATAAAAGAAAAGCCTTTCTTCAGAAATGCCTGCTCAGCCACCGCTCCTGCAAACCTGAAATATTAGCATCAGCCTTCTCCCCCTCCTCTCTCCACAGATTTATTTTTTTTTATGCTCTTCTAAAAGTTTCTTTGGGGGTAAAAAAGAAACAACAACAAAAAAAGTTGTCTACTTTCTGCTAAAAGACAGAACAAAACATAAGGGAACACAGCAAAAGGCCTCCCAACGCTCAGCTGCAACCTGGGGCGAGATCCCCACTGTAGATACAGGCTACCCGCCCAGGGGTGGCATGGCCGAGGGCAGGACACAGTGTCCTCCAGGCTGAGTCCCACCAGCCAGACCGCAGCAGGGGCTGGCACAGGCAGGGAGCGGTGCTTGGGGCCGACGGGCTGACAGCATCCCCCTTACGGGGGTAGGAGAGAGGCAAGCCCAACCATGAGCACAGTGCCTGGATGCTCTCCACGCCATGCTGCCACGGGAGCGATAAGAAGGAAGAGTCCTTCATCCCTGAGGTCGCAGTGCTCCGTGCCGGTGGGATGCTGTCTGCCCACCCCCAGCACGGCACACAACAGCGGACTCGCTGTGGTCCTGCTCGTTGCAGGGACATAGGAGGCATCAAGCCGCGAGCAGTCCCAGGTGGGAAGAGGAAAGTCTCTGGCCACTGGAGGCAGGGCAAGGTGCCAGGCTGATGCTGGTGCTGCATGAGCCGCGGAGCTCAAAGCAAGAGCTACGAGTTACAGGGCTTTGTGGCTACTTCAGATGCTGCTGAGCCCTGCCCGTCTCGTGGGCCATGGGGAAAGACATGTGCTGAGGGACACTCAAACATATGGAGCTGCACTGTACCACCACAGAAGATGAACCCCACCACAACGGCTCATTTCAGACCCAGCGCAGCCACCCCTGGATCTGGCCCCTTTCTATGAAACATCTGTACATGTCTGCGTGTGGAGGGGGCCCCTCACATGGCCGGCGGACCCTTGGATGCCCATTTTTCAGTACAGGAAAGACAAAACAAGGAGCGAGGAGCGTTAGGTGATATAAATTTTACCTTTTGTAGCAGGACCCAGCAAACCAAGGAAAGTTTGCAGCGCTAGCAAATGGCAAATAACCCATTAGCTATGGATAGTTCAGCACGTCTCTACTTTTATTATAAGTTAGACTCGCTAAACCATTGACTTAACAGAGAATCATTATAAATCCCCATTTTGAATTTTTTTATTAGCGGTATTTATCACCTTCTCAAAATCAATCCTATATTTTTAAATTAAAACAAATGACTACTTGTACTGCAATCAATATTCGTACATTTCCCTTTTTTAAAAGGAGAAAAAATGGAATACAAAGAAATGTCCTTCTTCGGCTGCATCAATCCAATTTCAATATAATTCAATATTTAATAAATATAATCCTCTAGGTCTGCACAGGGAAACATCATAAAAAATGCAAAAGGTTTCCTGGTCTCCAATAACTTGCATGAAACAAAGTGTTTCCTTATTCCTTCCATAAATACTGCAGTCTTACGCTACCGGGTTTTGCTTCCTGCGTATTAGAAAGAGTTTGCTCTGATTATGTATAAGAAAGGAGGTTTACATATTTCATGATTAAAAATCCAAAATGCTACCTTCCATCTCCCCAAAAATTACCATCTTTATCTCTTTGTATTTCTTTGGCTTGTTATTTTTGAAAGGGCAAAAAAGAAAAACTTTATATAATACCTAATTTGTACATCTGTGGTTTCCCTCTGACTTGTGTAGGCACCATATGTTTTTAATTATCATAATAGCCTTAAAGAACCTGTTCAGTGGGAAACACATATGATCCTTTTATTACTGGTTTGTAATTTAAACAGTTTTAACAGAAAAGGTCTGGCTATAAGGGACTGAGAGGCACAAAGGTCTAAAAACCCTGTTATTGACCTCTGAAAGCATGAGTTCAGATCCCACCCACTGAGGTGGGACCCGGCTCTCCCGCCTCTGACAGAGGTAATCGGTCACATGTGAAACGGCTCTTCGGGACCTTAAAAGACATAATCTCCAATCTCAAATGACTCGATGTTTCAGTCAGCGGCTGACACAATGAAACTGGGGTCTATAAACATTATTGCGCACCCGATCTGCACTTTCTTCTCCCTGGCAAAAGCTTGCGGAGCAATGATGCCGCAGGAGAAGCCCTGTGAACGCCAGAAGCTCAGAATTTCAGCAATTCTCATTAGTTGTTGCCCTTTCAAATTCCTGGTTTTGTCCTTTATGCAAATGCAAGACTGGTGAGCACGCCAGTCTCCCAGCCACGGGAAACAGTCAGATATTCAGAGGTAGGAATTAAATTTAACAAGTTCAATTCACTCCTGATTCTGGACATCTAAACACATAATCAGCCTGATAATGTTATTAATTATCATTCAAGCGACAACCTTTGACACTGGAATGCTCCCACAACCTCCCTACTCCAATAACTCAAACAGAAAATCGTTGGCATGAAAACCCACAGTCTTATGAACAGAAATTGCAAATAAGCAGGCACTGAACATACAACTGGGAGTGAGCAAAATCCCCCTTTTCAGAGAGAAAGCAGAGGCTCACACAATAGCTCAGTCACTTCACCCAAAATGAAATTCTGCACAACTTCATCCCAAAACAGATAATTTACACCCCAAACAAAGAGCTGTGGGGAGAAGAGGGTGGGGAAGGGAGCCTAGCTAAAATTACACTAAGGCTGGAAGTCGTTACGGCTCCATCTCGGGAGATGGATGGTGTCCTCATTAGAACGAAGCTTTATTTAGACGGACGGACAGAATCCTTATTAGAGCATTAGGCTGAAAAGTTTAAATGTCACGAAATACAAAATTAAGATTTTGCAAATAAATGCTGACTTGGAGCAAAAAACTTAGAGCTCCCTGCATGGATCCCAGCGGAGACGCTTAGGAAAAATGAAATCACTCCAGAATTACAATCTCCTGTGCCAACCTAACCCTTCAAGGGGATTCCTGGAAAACCCCCTTTCACAAAAAAACAGAGGAGATCCCTTTTCTTGGGCAAAGCGGTTTCCACTTGTGATCTGATGCTATGGGCTTTGTCCCTGGCAGCACACTGAGCCCAGAGGGAAGGGACGACTTGGGAGTCACCCATTTCTGGAGGGAGCCCACCCAGAGGAGGCTGGTGTTGGAAACCCATTTCCAGCTGCATGGACCCTGCTCCTGGAACGAGTGCGTGCGCAGTATCTCACATAAGGAGCCTCAAGAGGGAGAGGGATGCAGTGCCCCGAAGACCGCAAACGAGCCATCCCCTGCCCTTCCCTGTCTCTCTCCCCATCCCCAGGCCCTCTGCTTTCTCCAGGGAAACTCAGGTATTTTGCAGTGATGGAGAGACAGCTTAATTATCTTGCATACAAAAAAGACGGTCATTGTTTTCCGTTTTACCTGAAAGCTAATGGATCTTGGGATACCAGACGTGGATGCTCAAAATCCCCTCTGGAGCCTTTCTGGTGATTTGTCGTCTCTTGGTTGCCTTTGATGCACACTGGTCGCTGCCGAGGTAATATGTGAGCTATTGCACACTAAAAGCAGATTTTTGAGAGAGGAAGTGCGTGCACACACCCATACACCCACACCCACCCAGACACCCTCCACCCCCTCGTCCTGCACCCTGCTCGCAGGTCCTGCTCCAAAGCGCAGCGACCTGAGGAGGAACTTCTCATCTCACAGGCTTCGGTGGCTGGAGTGGAACAGGCAAGGCAGGTTTTGCTTCTGAGAGGCACAGCACTGCAGAGCTCTGCATGGCACAGTCCTTGTCCTCTCATTCCAGGCTCACGGGAAAGACCTACGGCTGCTGCTGTCCCCTGTGCTTTGCTGAGGCAGACCCAGGCAGCTGGTGGGATGGACGTGCCGATGGAGGCAGCCATCTCCACTGGCCTCACCAGAGCTCCCTATTCTTCCTGGATGCAGTGATTCTCACGTGGCACAGGGTCGCCCACCTGCATGTCCCCTTTGCCAGGGTCTAGGCCTCCGCAGTGAACTTTCTACTCAGGCCAGAAGGGGATGCTTATGGAAATAGTGTTTCTGCTGGGATTAAACAAATTAAAAAAAAAAAAATTAAATCTTGCATTTGATCTTCTAAATAAAAGATTTTTCTCTTTGTTTTTTTTGGGTGGGTTTTTTTCCTCCAGTATGAATCCAGTGAAAATCTAGTTTTCCCTTCCCACAGCTTCACCCACAAAGTCATCAGGATGAAGTTTTCTGATGACACAGAAGTGCTCAGTGTTTAATGTGCAGCATGGGGAGGATGGCAGGGAACACCACGCATTGCAATCGCACCACCAGAGGATGATCACTCAGCAGGCAAGCCCTACTCTCGCACAGACCTGTTTGTGTACCTCTCACACCACCCTCTAAACAACTGACTCTGCCAGCCAACAGCAAAGGAGGGAGCACTGACATACCCCACCAGAACGTATCTCCTTGCCTTTGGAAAGACACACAGGATCCATTCATGTGTTGAATTCATGTCCACCACCGCCAAGTAAAGTCAGCCTAGGGACCCTTCATGCCATAGGTCTCAAGCAAAGCGCTTCCACCTTGTCCTCTTCTTCTCCCATACATGTACAACCACAATTCTACCTTAAGAGAAATCCCAGTTCTGGGCCTGAGAAAACTTTCTTTTTCTATTTAAGGATCCTCCTTTCACGGTAAGGATCCTCCAAATTTCCAAAAAGTGGATAACAACAATACCACTGTGATCCCATCTGTACACAGCAATGGCACTGTAATGCATAGAGCATAAAACACCAAATTCCCACAGACAGCATCTGTCTTACTACAAACAATGGACCATTATCTTGTAAATAATTCTGATTAAGCTGCAGCATTTTCCCCAAACAAACAGTAGGGGAGCAGAGGGTGAGGATTTTTCTAGTGGGAGTGCCGGTTTCCTCCTTCCCCAGCACTGACACTCAGTTTTTTATTCAACTGATTGGCCCCCTCCCCTCCCCGCTCTGTCCCCCATGGCTTGGTTTTCATCTTCTGACCTTATCCAGCTGTCAATCATTTTGGCAACTAAAGAGGGAGCCGTCACGTTAATGGGATTCCCACCTCTATCCTTTGGGAAAGCTTTTCTGGTTTGGTTTTTTTTTTTTTTTTCTTTTTCACCCCAATGTACAGTGAATATGCCCACAAACCCTCCCTTTATTAAATAGTTCTGGTGTCAGGGGATGGAAAAATCAGCCACACCGCTGGGTGCGTGTTGGTGCCAGAGTTTGGGGATGTCTGGTTGTGTGTCTCAGTGCGCCTGGGTGAACGTGGCATGGGAGCAAGCTTTGTTGGGCAAAAGCTGTCGCCCTCTTCAAACTCTCAGCGGGGAGAGCAGCGCCCTCAGCTGCCTGTGATGGGGAGCGGGGCTGGGGTCTCGCCGGCCCCTGCCAGCCAAGTACCTTCACCCACAGGAGTGTTCCTCCGCGCTTCAATGGGCGTGCTATACCAGCAACAGGTTTACCAGGAAGATTTGAAAGGATTTAGAAGAAAACCAAGTGCACGGATCAGGACAGGGTTAGCCGTGCAAAGGAACGAGTGAAACAAGACACAATCAGGGCTGACGTGGTCCTTTCTCCTAAGGTTCACAAACTGATCTATGTGGCAGCTGTGAACTCAGGAGAGCCCCCGAGAAATCCTGAATTTTGTCTTTAACCTGTTAATTTCAACACACAAACCTTTTCTTACATGTCTCTCTTGACAAATGTCACATCTCTATAAGGGTGAAGTGTTGGTTTTCCTTCCCTGTATCCTCTTAACTTGCCTTGTTATACATGTGAGTTGTTCGGGATCAAATGCACTTCCTGGCTTGAATAAAAAAAAAAATCAGTAAGTAAAGCAACAAGGACTAATCTAGGATGGTAATGGTGAAAAGCAGGCAATAAAAATTTTAACTTACAAGTAGAGAACTGAAGTCACTGCCATTCACTTAAAACCCACACAACAGCCAGTTCAGCCTCCGGGTCAGCAAGCGGGAGCAGGAACGCCAGGACCTGCCAAGCACTGCGGAGACTGAACACCGAGCATCACACCAACACTGGAAAGGAGGGGACAAACGGTGGCAGATAGCGTGGCGGGTCCTTGGTCCCAACAAGGGCCTGCTCGCGTGTGCACAGGACAGGAGGACCTGCAGGCTGGCGGCGGGCGAGGGGCCGAGCAACCCACCAGACACGGTGCTGAGCCATCGCCTGCCTCGGGTGCCCGGCGCTGCAACACGGCTGGGGCTGGCATGCTGCGGCCACGGTCAAAAACTGCCGGCTCAACCCAGCTGGCACTCCAAAGAGCCCTGAGGTCACAATTCATGGATTTGGTGGAAAGGGATTATGGGGGAACCACGGCAAAGCTGCCGCAAGTGCAGAGAGCCCGCAAGCGCTGGCCGCCTGGCGTAGGCGGGGGCTGTGGCTGAAGGCAGGTCTCAGCACGGGGTCGGCCGCACTGCAGTGCTCGGGAGGGCCAGCTTGCCAGCCTGGCGGGGACACGGCACGAAGGGATGTACGCGCCCAACATGTATTTTCAATGCATGTTTATTTTCGTCAATAAAGTTTTATAGCTTACTGTAGTTGTATCAGAGAAGGGAGCATTTATAGACTGAGGACTTATATAATGTTCTTCATCTTCAAAGTGCATTGCAAACATTAATTAATTCATTTGTCCTCACAGCACTCCTACCAGGGAGATAAGTACTATTATTTTCCATTTCACAATGGAGAACCCAAAGTGGAAAACTTTTTTTTTTTTCTGTGGTCAGGGAGCAAATCCCAGGTAGACCTGCCGGAGGAGCGAGGGCTGCCAGCTTCTGCGCATGAGACCCCCTCCCCAAATCTCACTGAAAAGACTCGTGTTCTGCCAGACTCATGGCACATATAGGGATATGCCTTGGATTTTTCCTTCAGTAAGAGATAATTAAGGAACAATTCCCTCTCTGATCCCCAGCATGGCATGCTATTTTCTACTCCACTGTTGCTCTGCGAGCTGAACAATGGCTGTTCTATGCAGGGAACGGCGCTACAGACGCCCCGGATCAGAGGAGATCAGCTTAAAGAAACTTGCTGGCCTGCGTCTCACTCCGCGGACAATGGGGCGGGCGAGGCGGCTTGGGTGCAAATGCCTGACACAGGGGCGGCCTCAGGAACACCTGCTTGGAAATGGCGATGCTCGGGGCAGGGGCATTTGTGGGCTGAAGTCGCTCACGTCCCACATACCGATCTAGAAACGTCATGTGGTACGAAAACTGTTGTGGTTTCCGGCGTTTGGTCTCAATCCTCAGTGTATTCCTCTTACAGTCGTGCGGGAGGGACGCACAGTGCTCCTAGCTCACCTCTGTGGCGCTGCGGTGAATAAACCTCTTTCCTGTCCACTCCTTGCCAGCAAACGTGCGGCTGCTTCCAACAGCAGTTAACAGCTACTGCGAGCTTGAAAGGCTCGCTTTCAACACGCCTCAAAAAATAAAATTGTGACCAGGTCTTCTAAGGGAGCGTTCACTTCAGAGAACTTAATATTGGGGATAACAAACTGGGAAAAAAGTCCTAATTTTGTAATTTCTGAGAAAGATGCGTTTCACCTGTTACAATCCTTGTTAGTGAAGACCTTACCCACCCTGGTTTTTTTCCCCACTAGTTCATGTTTTGACAATAATAAAAATGCACAAACCCCCAAACCTTCTAGGTAATTTCCTAGCTCGGAGAAGATTACATCTAGTAGCAAAATAAACTGCCAAGTTATGCCATGGCATATTGCAGAAGATGTGACCACGTCCTGCTTGGGAAAGACCTGTACCTAGACATTGCTTCGGAACAACCAGAACAATTGTTTAGCGAGGAATATTTTTTTGCATATGACTCATCAACCCTTGAAAACAGGATTTCTTATATAATACTAGTGCTGACACAGCCTTCACTTGCGTGGTGTGACTGCAGCTGTATAATTACAACTTTAGATTTGATGTTATGGACCTTAGGTTACGCCATTCAGACAAATGCTCCATTGTATTACAGAGATATTTTTTCCTTAGTCATATTGCCCACAGGACAATAAGGACTATATTCACAGCTCACTGCATAGAAGTTTAGGCATGTAACAGCCAGCGGTATTACACAAGACGAGATTATACCCTATGGGGGTTAAATGGATTCATAATTGCCACTTTTTCTTGTCTTTTTTTTTTTTTTCTTTGCTCCTAGTTGATACTTTTTTGGAAGTGCTCTCCAAATAAAAGGAAGAACAATCTCACACTGAGTCTGGATAAATGTTACAGTTTTCTCACAAATGCTGTATTATTTCTAGCCCTTCCAAAATAATATAATTGTCCTACTGCTGAACTACAGATTTTTCTCAGTATGACACAGAACACTAAAATGTCAGGTCCTGACTCATGGTGTTTTGGTGGAATAAATAAAAAGTACCAATATGCTATTCAAAACTGGCAGCATTAATGAAGATGTGACACTGGGAGCCCTAGTCATGTCTTCCTTCAGCTTCCATTGCCTACTCAGCGGTGCACCCACCAACAGGCCACCTCCTACGGGTCCCATCCTGGTGATACTTACCATAGACCTGAGTGATACTACTGGGACTGATGCGACTGGTTGCTCGTTTTCCTACGCATGCTTTACCTTGGGTGAATCGCACACGGGTCTGAGAAGGGAGGCTAGTCTCAGGACGCTTATCACACGTTCTTCCCATGGGAAACAAAAAGGAGAGTTCAGTGCTATCGGCAGTACTGAAGACCATGACTTAATGTAAGGCTAGGCAAGATTAACCAAGAAAGATCACTCACGGGCCGTATGCTCCTGGTGCTTCTCCAGTGGGATAGATGTTGTATACCCGTTACTCACTAAGGCTATATTTCCAGCTGCAGGACTGGACCCAAATATGTAACTCACCCTGGCCAAGCACCGAGGCACTAATTCTTACACACTTAATCCATCCCACATTACTCATTTTTAACCCAGTGGCCTCCACAAAAGTTTCTGCTGGATTGTAACAGTGACAGAGGAGAAACAGGTCTCACATTCCCAAGATATTGTCTGCAACAGAGGAAACAAGACTAGTGCCTCCCCCTTATATACCTGCCTAACCGTACATGGCATCGTTCTAACAACAAACCACTCCTCCCTTGGAAGACTGCATTTTTAATAAATATCCTTTACAAGGCCAACAAGCAGCTTTGCAGAATTTGCCTCTCAAAGCATCAAACTGTGGATTGCATGAGTGGTCTTTGGTCTACCAAAAGGTACAATGGTTTCTCAGAGAGTTTTCTCGAATGAATTAACAAAATGACTCAAAACTGCACTAATGGTTAACAGCTTTTTTTTTATTAGCAACACTGAGATAAGTTATTGAAGCATTTTAGTATTGTTTTACATTCCATTCAGAAGTGACCTAACTTGTAACTCCATATACATTTAAAGATATAGTTTGACACTTATTCAGAAAGCAACAATTATTAAAACTTACATACCTTCATTACCAGGAAACCTTAATATATTTTCTAATTACTTCCAACAATACTCTATTCCAAAGCACATGATAACCCACTAGAAGTTTACACATTTCACTTCAATCACAGGTTTTAAATTGTGGTTGTCAGAGTGCTGTTCATTGAATTTTACTGTCTTTCTTGGTTAATATTGGAAAACCTGGCACAATATATTAAGCTAGAAATATTGCTTAAAGAATATGAAAAAAGATAACTACAGTATTTTTTCCTGCTAAAGCATTACAAAATACAGGACCATTAAAAACTCAAATAGAAATGACAATAAATAACCTTAAAAATGTTAAGAGAATTTTCACTCATACTAAAGTCCATTCCCTAAGCTTGCCAAACACATAAATAACAGAACATATTCAGGACCTCTATTTTTGTACTATTATGATGGTTTGTTATATATTGTGGATGTATTGTGTATACATATATTAATGCTTACACTTAAGTTATATATCTTTTTCTTTGCTGAAACAATTAATAAGCCTCAGGTAATTATTTCTCCCTCATACTACAGGTATCTAGATAGGTGGGAGCAAACCTCAGAAATTCCAGATACGCTATACTGTGCATAACAAGATCATCTCCGCATAAAGATATCCTAAGTTCCTTAGATTACAAAGATGAATTTGGTTATTTATTTCTGAAAGCCTGTAACATAAAATTGTAATTGCTGTCAAATTAATTGTTTAAAATTTGCCTCATAATAGGTATTAATCGTACACTTAGTTTTGACTTACAAGGATGTCTAAATTGTTCGTGTTTATGAGTAGTTATAGGAAATACTATACCTCAGACACAAGAATATATATTCCTGGACCAAAACACAAACCAGAGCATTGTCTCATTTTGGAAAGACCTGGAAACATCTCTGTGCCTCTGCCTAATCCTAAAATATAATTTAAATTTGACCTGGATATGAGAAAAACAGTAAGAACATATTGTCTGGGAGATGAAACTTAGAGTAAAATCATACAGCTCTAAGCTTACATCATTATTTTGTCTCTGCAAAGAAAAGAAAAGCCTTTCTGTGCTCGGGATTTGCCTTGGTGCGGCTGGCCACTGATGTCTGAAATCAAGGCACATACCAAGGCCTCCTTTTGCAAACACAATCCCCCTTTCAGATCTGGTGCTAGGAGGGACTGAATGCCTCCAGTTTCACTGGGAATAGAAGGTACTCAGCACTTAGCTGGATCGGATATTTCAGGGGTTAATTTCCAGAAACACAACTGGGATGGGAATGTTACACTGGAATACGAAAAATGGTAGGAAATAAAAGTTTTCAACAGTAAACAAAAGGGTGATACCCAGCTTATCACCTGACCGATTTCAGATACAACAAAATACAATCAAATTAAATTACATTAATATAGTGATGAAATTTGAAGTCAAATAAACACAGGACCTGACTCTGCAATCCTTAGTCATGCAAGTAGTCCCGCTCATCGAGAATGAGGGATGCAAGACTGGGTCCTTAGCTTCTGCTTAGGAAGTCAATGTTGATTCAGACAGTATCTTTTCTAGCCAAAAATATGCAGCAAAAGGAAAGTAACATAAACAAGGCTAAATGTCAACAGTGTTTGCAGACTTACAGACACCATCCATTTGTTTGTACTGAAATGACTAGCGAACCATTTGGCAAATACAATGCTATTCACAGACCGGCCCTTTTATCCAGCAACACAAACTTCACTGGATCACTGGCATTCCCAGTTAATTAGACAAAGGAAGCAAGACATATGAGTTTGGTTTGATATTGCCGTGCAAATGGCACTGCGGCATCCAGAAGCGCGGCTGAAACCCAGGCGGGGGCCGAGGTGCTGCTCTCCCATTCAGCAGAACAGTCCGTACGCTAAAAGCAGGCCTTGGACCTCCTAACTGAAACTAAAGAAACCTCTTCAAAATCACCATAATGGGGTAAAGAAAAGGCTGCAGTAAAACTTCCATATCATTTCATTCGTCCTTGAAGGAAAAGAATATTCTGGTTAATCCTTCAACTGCAGATCAGGACAAAATGCTGAGTTACTTAAGTGCATGACAAGATACTTTAAGCGGGCAGGAGTGCTGCAGTAGGATGACCTTCCCCTGCCTCGTAGCTGTCCTACAGCTTGGGTAGATCAGGCCTTTTGCTTCTGTTTCATACGGATTTTATAATTTCAAAGGGCTGCAATAAGGATTCAAGTGAAGCCACCACAAACAATTAAGAATCTTTTTCTGTATTTTATATGTTGGTGGTAGTTCTGAAGGGGTTAGCATTATAATCTTTTTGGTTTTGACACCTGTGGCAATAAGCAATTTACAACAACTAAATTCACTATTTAAACATTGGGGTAGTGCACTATAATTATGTGACAATAAAGCTGTAATAATCTGCCACAATCGATCTTCCCCTTGCCCAGCCCTCTTGTCTGTGCTGCAGTTCCACATTTGGAAGGTATTTCAGAAAGTTACAACGCTGAACATTTTAATAATTCTGTGCAACGCCGAACGCTTTCTGCTTCAAAGGAAACGGAAAGTGCTCAGCCCTTTGCAGGATCCGAACTCCAAAGCTGGTACCATACATCAGAAAGGCCGTGCCCTGTTCTCATACAGTGAAAGAAGTGACACTGGGGTGGAGCCTATGCAGGACAAAACAGCACTAATTGCAGAGGAAAGCAAGCATGAATGGAAGCAAATTGGATTTAAAGAGGCAACATGGAACTGATACTTTTGGACACCATTAAGTGTGGGTTCAATAGCACTAAGCCATTAAGCAACCAGCCCAGGACTACCTCTGGCCAATGGTTCTGTAGCCCACCAGCTCTTCTTTGAAAGCCTCGGTACTCCCCAAGCAGAAAGTGCAAGTAGGGAAATTTTACCATCTTAGACACAAAGCAGAAAAATTTAAAGGGGAGGAGAGAGAGAAAGGGAAGGGTCTTGTCATAAATAGATGCTGTGCAAATCATGTGTAAATTAATGACTTGGAACAGGAGGTAGAACATTATTGTGATCCAACTACATGTATATGGAAAGACAAGCAGAGAAAGAGAAGAGTGTAAATGGAAAGGAAAACAGATCTTCCAAAACTGAAATACAGAGTAGGTCTAGAACCTCCAAGCATAACTTCTCGAATAAGCAAAGGCTGTGATAGCAGGGTACATGGAGGCTCAAGACAGCTACCAAGTCATGGAGCCATTGCCCTGGGCTTCCCCCTCCATGCTGGGCTACTGGCTGCCAAGCAGTAAGGAAAGGCACATTTTCTTCTTCGAAACTGTGTGGTAGCAAAGATTAACAAGATCGCTTCAAGGTATAGTTGCTTGAGACTCCAAAACCCAGTACAGGTTAGGAGTAACTCTAAATTCATTGATAGTATTTTTTTCTTTCTGTTATTTCCTATCCTGCTATATACGTAAAGAAGAAATACTACAAAAATTGTGATTTTTCTCAGCAGCATTTTGACATGGAAATTCCTGTATTATGCAGTAATTGTGGTTCTTTCCTAATTGAGACTTTCATCCCTACAGCCTGAAGCATGATTGAAGCATAAATTAATTACGTGTACATCATCAATCTCTCTCATTCTACATATAGGGAAACTGAGGACTGCTTCCCCATGTGTGGTGGCTTTCCAAAACAATAATGTGAGTTGGTGGCATTCTTCTCTAGAAATTAAACTCTTTTTGTGCCAAGATTTGTGCTTAAAAACTGACCCGTTATCTTAAGGTAAAATCTGCCAACTAAAAATGATCCACATGGGTCATTGAAAATCCCAGCTTGTTTTTATGCAGCCAGAAATTTAACTCAACTAGCGTGGCCAATCAAAGATGCAATCCCAGCTAACTGAAGCTGAGATATTTTATTTCAATTTTATTTCCACTGTATTCTGACTGCGGAAAGAGCACCACGCCTTGCTGTCTTGCTTGTGCAAGGACTGTATCAAGTGTATCAGTGTTCTCTCTTGAGATGTCAACAACCCATACATCATTGGCTGTAAAAAGAAAGGCAAATGCACAGAGGCTCCCAAAATACAAAGGAACACAAGAATCATGCCCTGGAATCGGGTGCTGGAGGTGCATCTCAAGTTTTCTAATCTCTCAAGCAGTAGGAGAGACAAAGGGAACCATGACTAAGGTCATGGGCTTTGTGCAAGAGGGAAGGAAGGCTAAGAAATGAACAGGGAGCTCCTGATGGCTAATCTGCAAGCACAGAAACATCAGATGAGATTCCTCACACTAGCATGCACAGATGGAGTGTGATGTCACAGTATAAAATGCCACTGAGAAAATGAAAACTCCCCAAAAACACTACTTTCAAGTGGGCGTTGTCCAAGCCAACCAAATGAAAAAAGAACTACTGACACGGGGCTTGTTCATAGTTATCCACTTTTGCTGTGAGACATTGTGAAAAATGAAATAATATATTTAAATAGTCAACCTTAATACTTATATTCTGAAAACACTCCATAGAATGTCAGTAAATTTTAAAAAGCTATTTTTGGAGGGGGGAGAAAGGAGGACTCACTGCATTTTCTATTAAAAAATAGCTTGAAAAGTAGAACAGACAAGCTTCTGTTGGGTTTTTTTTTTTCCTTCATACTTCAAGTCAAATCCATTATCACTGGGCAGAGCTTGTGAAAGGGATATGGTCTTTAAAATCATATAAACTCAAGCCATTATAAAATGTCTGTTGAATTGATTGGAAGATGAAACAAAAAACTAATGGAAGTAATATGACCTCATTTCAATAATAATGTTAGAGGGGTTTTTTTGTTGTTGTTTTAAAAATCTTACATCTGGGAAGAAGTATAAAGATACTTTGTACAAAGGAACTGATCTTAGTTTTCCAATTTTTTTACTTGTTTGTTTAGAGAGTCATTTCTCTGCTGTTTTTTTTAACTGATTGATTGTACTCCACAAATAGAGAGGAAAAAAAAAATCCAAGTAGGATTTTACCAGCTGCAAATTAAATCAACTATCAACTATTTTCAAAATATCAGTAATGCAACTGCTGGTTTTGAAGAATCTGGAAATATTTCCAACTCTCTGAATTGGTTCTTAGTGCTTTGAGACACAGAAGTTTACACGTAAGGCCACGCGGATACTTGAGCTCATGAGTCAGTTTAAGTAATGACAATATTGTGAAGCCAAAATGCTCTACAAATACAAGAGAGAAACTTTGTGATGAGAAATCACACTTTTTATCAGACCAACTAATAAACTTGGAAAAACAGAGAGAGGCCTGAAGAAGGGGTTATGGCTTTAAGCACATATCCTATCCTAGTAAAGTCAAACAAAGGTCCCACTAACCTTAAGTTAAGCAGAGTAACCACGCTTAAGTGTTTGCAGATTTAGGCTTTCATTTTAAATTTTCAGGCTTTATAACTGTTGATCCCATTTTCTTTTCTTTTTTTTTTTTTTTAACTTGAATACATTTTATTATGCATGTTCAGCTCTGACAATGAGTTTCTGATTAGTTTGAAGGTTAAGTGAAATGAGCGTTACTGAAGTTTTTGTGCCCTTTGCTGAATCTGCTTTTTAAAGTGATACTGTTTTTCAAAGGATTTACACTCTAAAATCTTTTCAGACAAGAACTATGCTGACAAAAATAGGAGATACAATGAAAAAATCCTCATTCTCATTTGTTCAAATTAGATTTAACTTTCAAATTTGTCAAATATGATGTGTGTGATATGAGGAAGTAAAACTGCAGTTTTGTAAATGAGAGACTAGTAAGGGTGAAAGGTTGCTTTGTTTGTTTGGTGTGGTGGTGTTTTTTTAATTACCTGGAGGCATATTCTTAATTAGGCAAATCACAGTTTGTACAACCACTAGTTAGAATAGTGAAAATGGTCAAGGGAAACTACTGTATGGGTGCCACTGAAACAAACAAACAAACAAAAATTTAAAAAAAAGGAGGGGAAAGAAAAGAAATAAAAAAGGCTCTTCACCACAGGTAGACGCATTCCACGCACTTGGCCTTTGATGTCATTAATATTGTGGTAATTGAACACACCCCAATTTAAAGAAAGGAAAAAAAAAAAAAAAAGATCGAGAAAGCAAGGTTTGCTTGGCAAAGCATCCAGTGTTTTTCTTAGGGTTCTTACGTATATCAAAATACTGAAAAGTTTGCAAGTTACCATGTAAATTTTTTAAAACTTTTTCCTCCTTTGAGTATGCTAAAGCAGTATCCCCTTCAGATGCCACTAGCACAGATAGTCTATATTGCTGCTACTCTAGTTTAAAAAGCAAGTTCTTTCTAAAGTCCTGTGTAAGTATATGCATGCAGCACTGCTGATTTCAATGGAGTAGACCACATATACGACTAGAATTTGGCCCACAGGGTTTAACATTTTAAAAAATGTATTACTAACAAACATAACTAAGTATATTTAAAGAGCAGCTTCATGATTCTGCACAAGTGTTTTCTGAAATGGTCTAAAAGAAGGTCTAAAACTTACCACACAAGTCAGGTCTCTTGATACATCCACTAGTTGCTGTGCTACTTGCAAGTCCATTAAAGGCTGCTAAGCCATCAGAGCTGTAAGCTCTTAGGACTGACAACATGTTCATCTGCTTCTCCAGGACCTGTGGACCCTGAACTTGTTCAGGTTTCATCACTCCTTGTGCAGTTTCATGGGAAGAGAGAAGATTCTGACTGTGCCACTGCTTTTCTGATGCTTGCGGCAGTGGTGATATGAGCCCTTGTGTTGGTTGTGAGGTGACTGCACTTTGTGTATTGTCGCCTCCTTCACTGCTTTCTTTATTTAGGGCAGACAACTGCTTATTCATAATATCTGGTTCTGTGTCAATGTCCTCATCTTCAATGTTTTCTTCCTTGGAAGATTCCATATCCTCAGATGAAGCTATGTCAGAAAGGTCATCAGTAGCACTTTTATTTACAGAGTCAGAAAGCAGAATATTTGGGTCATCTTCGGATTGTGTTTTTATTTCGGATTCATTACTGGTGCAAGAATTTTGTGTTCCCGTGCCAATAACACCAGGATAAACACCAAACTGCTTATAGAAGTCTGTTGTAAAATTACAAAATGTGGATTCCATGTGGCTGGGCCAGGCAGTGCTCTTTTGCTCTCCCAGGGTCTCCTTATTTTGTCCTTGGGTCATTTTCTCAGAAACTGAGTCCAGCTGGCTCAACATGTTTGAAACTACTGCCTCCTTGCTGGACTGCACAGAGGAGGGGAGCAAGTTCACTTTATTAACTGAGGCTGAAGCTTCTCTAGATTGGTCTTTGTTGTTCCCTATGATGTTGTCTTTACGTTTAGCCTTGCCCAAGTGATTGGCCTGGAGGTGCAGAGCCATTAGTTCCATAGATGAAGTTGTAAAGGAACAAAATAAGCAGCCGTGCCAAGCAATATTGTCTTGCACAGTAACAGATGAACCTGGGAGGGAGGCTGCATCTGGCCTTACGGACAAGTCAAGAGGTTCATATTGTGACTTTTCTGTTTTTCTCTGTGAGGACTTGCTATTTATCTTTTCCTCGCCACCATCTGAGCCCAGAGCTTTTGCTGAAAGTGGATCTGAGAGCGCTTTATCCTTCATTTCTTTTTCTTTCTTCAAAGAACTTAGGACAAAGCTGTCCATGAAAGCTTGCAAAGACCCTTGAAAGTTCACGCCATTCCCTACCATGTTCTGGTAAGCACGGCCAAGTTCAGAAAAGTGTGTTCCTTTGGAAGATATGTCTGAACCCTTCATATTTTCTGAAGATACTTCAGATGAAATGCCAGCTGCTTGTCCTTGCTGATCTCCAGAAGACAGCATTCCTGACGTCCACTGCTGCGAGACCACGCCACTTCGGAAATCGATACCAGGAAGCCCCTTGAAGGCTCCTCTCAATATGTCTGGTCTAATAAACACAGAATTTTTACTTGATGTCTCATCTTTGTGTTCTTGACTTGCAGATTGGCCAGAGAGTGGTCCTGCTCCATTCTGCCGCTCCCGATGGTGCCGTTCCAAGTGGTATTTGAGGGATGCAGACTGAGTACCAGCATAATCACAATGAGGACATTTGTACGGCTTCTCACCTATAGGTATGGATAAAGAGAAGAATATAAAGGAAGAGAGTTAACTGCACTTTGGTGTATGGATGAGTGAAGAAAAAAAAAAATCAACATTAGCTGCTTGAAAACAAGAAGATCTTAGAGCTAATAATTAATTTTTTAAAAAGAAATGCCTTTAATTGAAGACTACTTCATAAACCAAATATTTCTAATATGGGTTTCCAGAATGTGGGGCTATTCAGGAATGACATGGTATCTACACACAATTAGCCATCTTTTTCTTAATCTAACATGTAGAAAACTGTTGTAGAATTAAAAGCTATGATTATGAAAATGAAGCATAACAATTTCAACCACAGTAATCATTAAAAGTACAAGTTTAAAAAAAGAGAGACAAAGAATGTAACAAATGGATGGTTGCAATATTTTGTGTATACAATTGCTCTAAAATTTGTTTAAATTATACACATGGAAACCATTTTTAAACCTAAAAATTTTATGGCACTGTTACGCAAGACTGAAATGAATGATTTAAGTCTCGCTCTGCAGTAAATCATGGATATAATTAGCAAATGGCATACTGCACAAGTAATTTATCATTATTTGGAGGGCACCATTCCAGAAGGATTCAAAGATCTGCAGACCTACTGCATTGTTTCTAAATAAAGAACTATAAATACAGATTCTATAAAATATTAATATCATTACACTACATTAGGATTGCAGTGTGTAAGAACATATAGTTAAAATAAAAAGTAGTCAATAAAATAAAAAAGAAATCAAGTAATAAAAAAGTACAAAATATATTTAGTTTCTGTATTTGAAATTAGCATTATCTACTGGTTTTTGCAGTCCTTTAAATTTGTACTAATGGCATCTCTAATACTCAAGTACTAAAACACGTAATTTACCTACCTTAAGCACTTTTCTAGGATTAACTTGAATAGAGTTTTAAACACATAAGATGATTTTCATGAATCAAATATGTATTTTCATCCCACACTAACCTTTTATTGTTCTTTCTATACTTTAAAAGAGGTAGAATATATTACACATACAATAAATGTTCACATACAATCATAAAGACATATCCAAAAAGAATGTACATCTAAGCAAATGTACATCTAAATTTTTGCAGAGCACTTGTTAGCAATGCAGAGTTCCTTTTAGAGGAAGAAGTATGGAAATCCTCACTAAAAGTGACAGGAATCTAAATGACCTGTGAGTTGTCAATATTGGCAATTATTTCCATGAGGGACACCAACAAGAAGAAGAAACCGTTTTCTCTAAGTAGCTTTTTTTCCTAAGTGATCCAAAAGACAAAGGCAAGACTTCTCCAAATGGCATAAGGGAAATATTTGTTTTAAAAACTTCCTCCACAGTAAAACCACTAGATAATATTATGTAGTTCACCAAACCAGCTGGAAAGTTACCCATTTTCAAATAACCTCAAACTCTGCTTAAAACAAAATTGAAAGGCTTTCAAACTTTTGTTCTTTAAGCTACAGGCTCAATTGAAAGGCTGGTAAATACTTGGGACACTGCTACTCTCACTGATCGCAGGAATTTACTAATGAGGTGCAACACCAGAACACTCCAGTGACCATACAGCCCTGCACGAGCAGCTTACTGACCAGGAACGGTAGCTGGATACATGCTGCAATTCAGACGGGGCTAAAGTAAATTACAAGCAGTTGAAATTCTAAATCCATAATGTAATCCTAAAGCTAAACGGTGAGACACGAGAGGTTTACATCAACCACATTAATCGACCTTTTTAGAGGAGAAAAGTGCAGCACCTCAAACAAGAGGTGTTCAGCAGAGGAAGAGGTCGTAATTAGCATGGTTCATGCTGTAGGCCTGGGTCCACACAGCTTAACAGAAGAAATCAGATTTAAACATTTCTGTGCAACTTCTGAGTCTTCCACAATCACCTAATTAAGTTCTGGCGCTCCACCAACAAGAAGTAGGGGCTGCGTTTCAGTGGGAGTTGTGCAAAAGCAAACAGTTCCTACTGATGTGCGAGAGTTGCTGAACTGAGACGGATCACGTCTGCCCGGGCTTCCCTGGGCTCAGGTGAGAGTCTGAGCATAAACCCACACCCATCGCAGGTGTTACAGGGTAGGGACAAGGGGACAGAGGACACCGGCTGGCTCTTTGTTTGGGTTTCTGCAGGGCTCTTTGGGAGTGTGCAAACTCTGACAGCTGTGCTGCCAGCCAGAATGTGGACAAATATTAATGCCGGTTTTACAGCACGTACATACTGCAGTATTTTTGAGCCGTTTTCTGTTATTCTGATGTTTGTCCGCCCAGTTACTATCCCCAGTCGCTACTGACCTCTGGCACAACTTAGGTACTTCAAGTGTTGCCTAAGAAGTAATCAGACTGGTGAAAAACAAGTACCAGACTTTATAAGGTTAAATGCTCTCACTTTTGAGTTTTCACTCCTCTTAATTGAAAAGCTCTTCCTCAGCATCCCCTATGCCTTTACGGAAATCTTTAACACAATTATATTGAGCACTTCCTTTTATTCTAATGATAGTTCAGTGTGTGTTTGCATTGCACATCAAGTGACACCATTAAAAAGTGTGTCCCAGCACTGCAGGCGCTATGTCAGCCGTTGGATAACTGCTTCTACAGGGAGGAGAAGTTTGCCTTCTAGGCTGCACTTATGTTGCTGAAAACATGCAGGAGATGTTCCAAGCAACACGTACATGTAGAAATGGGTGTAAGTGAGTTAAAATACACGACCTAGAGGAAATACTAGTAATATTTTGTACTTCTAAAGCACCTTCAGCCTCAAGCACTGGGCACAACATACTCTTATTCTGAATTGCTAAGCCTTGAAGTCAGTACGTTTTCCGTTCAAAGGCCTCTCCACTGAGCAAGCTTCCTTTCAGCAGAGGAGATCTGGACACAGCTCACCACCAACGCCATAAGCGTTGGACAGAAAGGAGACACTGACTGAGACAGTGTGATAAAAAGTTCAAATCTCTCCTAGCCTTGGTACGCTGCCTCTGCGGTGCTCCCACCTCTTGCATGGCTAGAAATGAGATCTAAAGCTGAAGGTCTGAAATTGGATTCAACATGCAGCAACACACTGTGCCACGTTTACAACCAGGCCTGGCCAAATAACATTGTTCAAAGGGAACTATTCAAAACCTCTCTCTTCTCTTTTAGATTCAAATATTGGCAGCAATTTCTTTACTTCAAAGCAAACTTAACTGCTGCAATTTCGAGGGCAGAAATTGGGAGAAGAGAGTAGGATGGAGTAAATCATCTTTGAATCTTTTAAATTTAGCGTGTCAGTATTTCCTAAATCCAGTAATTATGCAGGTATTTAGACGCTATTTCACCCATTCAAATGAACAACCATCTATGCCCTGTACAGGTTCCTGTACAAATGACAAAACAGTGTTATAAGCTGCTGTAGCAAAAAGCCCAGCCTAACCTCCACAAAACCAACCAAAACCCAAGCCAGTTTCAACAGAAAAACCAAAGGACCCTTAATTTCCAGGACTCTATCAGCAACTGCAATAGTATATGTCCAGAGAATACTACAGGGGACAAGAGAGCTAGGCTATGATTCTTGTTAGAAGGCAACCTGTTCGCATCTCATACTTTGAGGAAAGGTTTCGGAGAATTCATCCTACTGTAATGACTACCCTGGTAATATTGCCAAGAGCAGTGTCTGGATGAGTTATTTAACACTTAATATCAGTTCACATAAATTAACATTGCCATGTAGGAGTGAGGGAACATGACTTTTTCAAAATAATTTTCTGCATTTCATATCCAACAGTCATTTTTCATGGTTCACAAAAGCAATGACCATCCTGATCTTGCTCATTCTCTGGCCCTGTTTGCATCCCTGAAAATCTTTTCACAATGGAGTAGAAAGAGAGATTATTCCAGTGTGTACAAAACAAAACAAAACAAAATCTTATAGAGTAACTTATCTGGACAACATAATCACAGTTCTGATCTATCTACTGGTCTGGTTTAGAAGACCCAAGACATCTCACAAGAACTATTTTATATTGGGATACAGTAACAATAAAAATTCAATGCTCCTTGTAAAATCTGCACAAAGGCTTGGTAGATAACTGGAAACAGACATATTGCCTGGTAGAAACAGGTCTATTTGTATAGTAGGTTGTATAAACAATGCAGATGTATAACCTGTGCAAGCTATCAGCAGTCCTGCTCAGAACGCAATCTGATCATACCAGTCATAGGAATTATCTGCTATGGGCTGTGCAAGGAGACCACAACCAGATTATAAACAGATTTACAGATTTTAAGGCCACAAGGAACAATTATGATCATCTAGTCTGATCTGCTGTACAATGCAGGCCAAAGACCCCCACATGATAATTCCTGCATCAAATTTTAACTACAATTTGGAACAAAACTTACTTGGTTTAGTTTAAACATATTCTGCTTCACCCACAGCAATGACGAAGAATCCAACATGTCCCTAGGTAAACTGTTTGACTGGTTAAGTATTTCCACTACTCAAAACACGTACCTTATTTCTAGCTTGAATTTGTCCGGAGTCTGCTTCCTACTACTGAATATTGCCACATTTTTCCCTGCTAGATTAAACAGATTTATTTTATAAAAAAATCTATTGCCTAAAGAAGGCACTTGCAGATGGCAAACCGGTCACCTCTTCACCTTCTCTCACTCTTGAGTGGAACACCCTTCCCAATTTTTCAATGTCCTTTTAAATTATGGGCACTCACTAAAGCTTTGATGAAATTTCAACTTGATATTAATCTTATACAGTCCAAGACTGTGTTTACATCCATAGCTATAGCAATCAACTAACAGTTTATATTCTGTTGCTTCCCTACCATAATCCTAGGCCCAGTCATCAACGCCTCTAGTATTTGTTCCTTTACGTTTTGCTGATTTAAAATTCATATTGTTGAAAAGAGCCCACTTGACTAAGTGACTAATCAGTGCCTCCCCATGATTTTTAGCATCTCACCATTTTTGTGCCATTGGTAAATTTTATCAACAGTGATTTTATATGCTCTTCCAAATAATGATGAAATACCAAATAGATGGAGCTGAAAGCAGTGCTGTGGAACTGTCAGTTTATGTGCCACTTCACCTCTGTACACTGGGTTTTTTTTGGTGGGGGGGATTGTCACACGGAACAAGCTACTTTCACAAGCCTTGAGAGAAAGTGAGAAACTTGGTAAAACTTACTTTCGTAACATAAAATTGAATGAACTGTGCTACCAATTCTTAGTTAGTTAACAAATTCATTCTGTAATTTTACCCAAAACTTATGTCAGGGTAGTCCATTTCAAGGTCTTAATATTCTTTCCTTTTGGAAATACTAGAATAGCCAGAGCTTTTTTACTACTATGAGTGCTCTGGAACTTGCTCCGTGTTCCAAGACTTGGTTTTTTTAAATGAACTTTAATGATTCGGAGAGCTCTTCAGCCAGGGTTTTTAAGACTTTATCTATAAGTTATCCAGTCTGATTCACTTTAAAAAATATCTAAATGTAGTGGGCTACAGCATAACAGCCTCATTACTTAATGGCAGAGCTGTATCATTGGAAAATACTTACAGAAACCATCATGCTTCTTTCTGAGAAGAGAACAGAAGAGTATTTAGTCTTCTGTACCATGAATTTTACCCATTCTTGTCCAGCATTAGCAAGATACCGATTGCTAAACCTGCCAGATCTACAGAATTTTACCCTGTTCTCCATAATCCTAATAGCCACATACATGTTTTGACTATTAGTTTTCATTTCCCTGATCAAATCTTCTTAAATATCTACTTATACTCAGCGCTGTGGGCTGCTTTATTCACACTTAACATGCAGATTCTTAAAAATCTGTCCTGCCCCCTGCACCCCCCTTCCCCACGGAATGCCCTCTCTCCTTGTGTAAGGTTCTGTAAGGCGTTCTTTGTGGAGAGTGCCCTCTGCTCCTCGGAGTGCCGCTGCCCAGGACAGGGAGGGCCACGCAGCAGAATGAGAACCCCAACACCTAATGCTTTGGCAGCCAGTAGCGGGGTTTTGACAGTCACTCAGGGAAACGTGAGTTGCAATTTGATCCTATACATTTCTAAACAAGCTATAGGTTTCTTCCACGCAAAGCAAATGAAATCAAACCTCTTATAATTCCAGAGAATACTGCTTAATGAAAACATTGAAAACATTTTCCAGCATTTTTTATTTTACCATTGAAACAGTTATTGATAACCTATTTTATCCATTGTGCAGTAGATATTTTAGAAATGAATTGCTGTATGGTTTAATTAGTTCATTATTATGCCTATTCTTACACGGTAATTTCTTTTATCATTCTAATCATTCACTTCACACTTTTTAAACCAAATGGAATATCAAAGGTTCTGTAGGATTATTTTTGGATCCTGCACATGTTTCACCACACAATTAATCTGTTTGTCAGAAATACTAGTTAACTTCTTCTCTTTACTACTTTCCATTTACTAGTGATTTTTCTCTATTATATAAGATGAAACTACCCCTGCCCTGTGAAAGGGTAGACTTTTGATGCTTTTGACACAGTTTATTAAAGATTTTTCAATTGTGCACTGGGCTTTACAATAAAATATTTTAATTTTTATAAAGTTTCATAATTGAATATTTTCCTTTATTTATAGCTCATCTGCAATATTTATTTAGTCTTTTTACATGTCTTTACTTAGTTAAAACGCAGAGAGATAAATATGGTTGTTACTTTGCAGGGAAGATTCAGTACATTAATATAAACTGTACACTAATTCCCCCAAAGCATATATATATGTTGTAAACCTGAAGACTTTTTACACAGCTGCTTATTGCTAAACAGTGCCTTGTCCAGAAGGGGACAATCTGTGTCTCTAATTGCTGTCACTGAAGCTGAGATTCATTATGTGACTTTCCCATTAAAATGTGAGCATTAATTTGTATAATGAAATATCACCCACTGCAGTGTTCATTAGCCATGCCCTACTGTATACTGCACATTGTTAGCTACCTAGAAACTGTAGTTAATTTCACTAATGGATATTTCCCTACTTAGTGTTTGGTAGGAAATTTATACTGTAACATTACCTCTTAAACTTTTAAGGAAATTTAAATTCAATCAATTATTTTCAACAAAAGTTTGGGATGTCATTAAGACAGGAGAAAAGGCATGCTGCACAACGTTAAGGATGGGAAATCTGGAGAAATCTAGAGAAATGAAAAGTCCTTTTAGTTCATCTTAGAAATGTAAGAATAAAGGATGTTCAATACCAAAATTGTCTCCTCTTGGAGCACACATACCCATTTTCCTTAATTATTCATATTGCTCATCCCACTACAAGCGCCTTCAGAGAATGGCAACAGGCAGTCTTTTTTTAGGAAAAAAATGTGAATTGAATTCATTTAAAACAGCACCATTTTTACTGTATTTCATCAGTTCATCTAAGCAAGTTTTAAAATCGGCTAGTCACATTTCCAAGGGAAAATGCAGTAACACTTTAAATGTATAGAATACATCTAATACATGCAGGATGTGTGTCATACATATCGTAACATGCTCTCAGTCAATGGACACAGCCCTGCCAAGTTTTTTATTCCTATACCTCTCTTTCTTTGGTTTCTTCTGTTTAGCACAACCCAAACCTTCTTCAAGGCTCTACTTTGCTCATGCACGTTATTCTTTTTTCATTACTCAAGGGATTTAACTGTGCCAGTAATGCTGGGAATAAACCTCAGCACCTAATGACCACACAAATCCAAACTGGTCTACATCTGCAGTAGCTTCTGAATGCTAACACAAGGTGCAAAGTGGTGCTAGAGCTAACTTGAAACTAGCGCCTACATAATGTGTCACTTGTGAAAGGCAGAACATAAGAAATTTTAATTTTTTTACACTTAACTGTTTCTGTGCAGCCCAAAGGCCTAGAGATGTAAAGTAAAAACCACACCCACTTCTTTGATTTCAGTGGGAATTGAGAGTGCTCAAGAACATAAAGAAGATGCTCAGTTCCTTGAATGCAGGAACCTTACATTGCTGCCCGCAGAGGGAAAAAATGGAAACTCTGGAAGTATCTAGCATATCGTACATTATGAGTCTGAGACACTTAGATGGTTTTCTTTTTCACAAAGGCTGAGCGTCTCTAAGCCTTCTGTGTCATAACCTTCTCAGCTGTACTATATGTTATTTCATAACCAGCAAGCTGAATCACAAAGTGGCCGGTCCACCCACATGTCTACCGTGCACTACTGGTGCATATACACACTTTGCCCTTGATTCTGCAACTCTTCACACAGTGAATTTGTGTGAATTGAAACAGGTAGCTCTGAAGAAGGAGGACCATACAGCCCATGTCTATTCACTGGCCAATATGAAGAAGTCACCTAGGAGGGCTGCAAGAGTTTTGGCTGACCTCTCCAAGCCCCAAGGCTCTGGAGCATTTTGCCCTGTGAGTCCTTCCTCTCTTCTCTCGGGGTCGAACTAAGGAACTGTCTCGTCCTTCAACTGTTTTTAGAGCAAGAGGAGAAACTCTGATTTCACATAATTACGCCCTTTTCTTTTTATCATATGGGAACAATCAGAAATCATATCTTACTATCTTCCCCTTAAAGCTCTTCCTGGCTGAATATCATTGAATTAGATAAGAAGAAAAATCCTCTACAATCGTGTGTTGGGACTCAGCTGAGCGTGTTAAATAAAACCTTGATTTATTTGATTTTTTTTTTCCTTCAGAAGCTTATTATATGATAGCAAACTACACAGAAACTGAGACTCAGCGTAGAGAAGGTTGCAACAATGAAATATCCAAGGGGAAAAAAGAAGCAACCCAAGGCACTAGCTAAACCTTCTAAAACAGAGCACAGCTTCCTCCTCTTGCAGAGGATTAAATGGCTTCTCTAGCTTTTTTGGGCCAATTGCCACAGAAGCACCTCCTGGCTGGATCAGACTTTGGGTCTTGTCTTGGCATGCGTACCAAACCAACCTACTCGTGTGCCTCCAAACACACAGATGTTCGAAGGAACCTGACTTCTGCTGAACTGCTTGAGCTCATCTCTAACAAACAGGTGCTGTGAGAACAAGAACAGTAATTGAGTTAATGTAGTGGAGAAACACAGTAAAGTGTTTTTTATCAGTCAGTTATATGAACCAGGCATATAATAAAGACAGAGTGTGACATAAAAGGCAGGAAACTGTCCCTGATAAGTATGAGCTAACCAATATTTGTTTAATAACTGGTATCTATTACATCATTTCCATTTACTGCAAAGCAACTTAATTTTTATTTAATAACTCTAGTAATTTGCCAATTTACATTTTTATAATATTTATTAGGATTATTTCCAATATGTAAAACATTGCTCCATTTAAACATATTCTTGTCACTATTTACAAATACTTTGTTCTCAACCTAATGGAAACTGATCTTTATCTATTTTAAAATTATAATGATTTTTAAATATATTGCAAATGTTGTTTCAACAGTATGCATGATATTTTCCCTTTTTTTGGTAATTTTATACATGGTTTATTTTTTCTTGTTTTAATTTTGTTTAGTCTGTTTCAATATGCAAGTTTTATGGAATATTTCCATTGCAATTAATCTACTTTCCATTAGTTCTAAGCCACAAATACCAAATGCGTAATCACTGCCATCTTTAAAACAAGAACAAAGTGACCACTATACAATAAAGCAAAAGAGAGAGCTGGGTATCCTCAGGTTATTTTAAAGAATTTTTCTTTGCATCTCCATTAGTAAAAATGTCAAACTGTTTGAACCTCATAGTTACAAGATTATTTTCCAATAAAATAACTACCATTTATTTACTTTTACTACATTAGAGAGCACACAAATAGGGTTTTCACTGTGCTGCTTCTTTTTTTTTCTTTTTTTAACAAAGTCCAACATGCAGAAAAGAATATTCCTGTCCTAAATGGTTTGCAATCCAATAGGACAAAACTACATTAGGGTTCTAAATTTTAAAATTCAGATCAAAGCAGTGTAGTATACTCCTACTCCACAATACAAAGAAAGAAGAAAAAATACAATGAAAAAACTTTCCCATCTCAATAGTGACATTTTTTTCTTTAAATAATTTTCAGCCTTCACTTCCAATTTATCAAAATCAGGCCTCACATTTGCAAACCCAACATTAAGTATTACATCTGCGCAAACACATAGCAGAAACATGACTGCTGATTTGGGGAAGGGAAGAAGGTAGTGCTTATCTGGTACCTCAGTGAAATAAAAATTAACAGTGAAGTTTTTCCAAATAGGAGGTACAACTGGAAATTATTTCTTCATGCAACTTATTTTACTTATCTATTAGAAAAGCGGCAGTAAAATTCTGAAATTAATGTAAAATGCTTTAAAAAGAAAATCACCCCACAACAACAGTGCCCACTATGTCTGTTTACAAAGAGAAGTATCCTAAATCTCCAGTTTTGCACATTCTCCCAAAGCCTATTATGATACCTAAGACTTGGGAGAAAACATTATCATCTGGGCCATATACAGAATTTCTAGTGATGTCAACAGGACCTGAGGATATCAGCATTGTACAGATTTTTATTATGGATAGAGTAAGTCGTCTTAAATGTATACTGTGCCTCTACATGAACCTTACCATGCACGTACGTACTGTTAAGCAAACAAGGTATTTTAATTTAAATAGAGCGGTTATTTTACTAGTATCGAGAACAGTCCCCTCAGTGAGTGACATACCAAAATAAAGTGAGAATCCAGACCAGTGGTAAGTCTCTGTAGGGTAGAAATGTTGTGATTGTTACTAAAACAAAACATGGTAAGTTTTACTACTACTACTAAGTCTGGTGAGTTCTAGTGAAAAAAGAAAAAAAGCAGATCCATGAAGCTGATATATTCATATGAACAGTGAAAGGTTAAAAATGAGCATGCTAAATGGAACAAAAATAGTAACTCTGAGAAAAACATACAGAATCCCTAAGTAGACGCTAAGGAAGGCCTTTGAAGCAGTTAGTATAACTAAGTCTGAAACCAATAGGCTTATGCTATTGAAGGACAAGGGTAATTGAAGGAAACAGTGATGAAGCAGGGAAGGAGACAGAAATAACCTCGACTGGGAAAAGATGATTCTATTAAAGTGGTCTTTATCCAACAACACATTCCTTGTGCTTTTATTTAAGACTGTCACATATCTTTCTCAGAAGACTTTCTCCATCTAATGAGTCCAAATCTACACTGGGAATTAAGGCTGCTAGCCACATATTATGTTAACCCCCCCCCACATGGCATGTGTCAACAGTGCTCCGCTCACTTGTTCCTCTCACCTGTATGTATTCTCAAGTGGACCTTTAAGTGATGTGATGTTCTGAAAGTTTTTCCACAATATGGGCAGTCTTTCATGGCAGAACCAAGGCTCCTGTCTCTCAGTAAAGCTGGCTGCTGGACTCCTACAGATCTCCCAGCTTCTTCTCCAATGTCTGCAACACAGAAATGTTCTCACATCACTTCAGCACATGTCAGAAGTTGTTCTCACTAAAACTGCTAACACAACACAAAGTTAAACATGTCAATACTACACCTGTCTATTTCATTCTTTAAATCTGACAGAACGCTGACAATTCATGTATTTTCTTGTTATTGTCTTAAATTATTTCATCTTTCCTATCATCATTTTAAGCAGCATATGGTACCTTTATATTGAACTGAATTATACAAGAAAAGAAACAGCTGTGTCAGCAGCTGGTTTGATTTCTTCTTTTGCTTCGTTCCTATTAATTTTTCCCCAAAAAGTTTTAGATTGTTGTTTTGTTGAATCTATTTAATTTATAAGTATTGTGAAAATCTGTATGCTTTTAGAGGGAAAAAGTTTGCATCAGTATATTAAAACCTCCTATAACAACAGAATTGCAGTGACGGGGGAGTCCAACAGGAGTGGCAATGTCTAAACACAAAGCTGATAAACTTCCTTCGGCGACATTTCAGCATTGGCGTTACGACACAGGACCTATAGCGAGTGACCTGATGTCACAGTCAGAAGAGGGGGAATTCCTTCTCCCTCTCACCCACAGCTCCTGGGTTTGCTCCGTCAGCATTCACAGCTACACTTATTCTTTGCATCGTAATACAGTAAGTGAGACTCCAGGACATCTCTTCTCTCTCCTGATATAAAGAAAGAGTCATTCTCAACCATCTTGAATGAGCTGCTATTACCCAAGCAGGCTATGAACAAAGTAACTTACAAAAGACTGACATGAAAATTGCAAAAATGTAGGGCATTTTTAAAATGTCATTACTCAAACCACACAAGGCTCATCTATCATCTTGTACTTACAGGGTCATGTAATATCGCATATATATATACATCAATTCACAATTTCACCAAAAAAGTACCACGGCAAATGTTGAAATTCCAAATCAGATTTACGCTACTGGCACACCACAGAGGTGCAATACACATGGAGACATCGTCACACCCCGATGCAAAAGCTGAGCTATCTGGGTTACACCGAGGTGGGGAGCATACAGTTAAACTCTGCATGCAGAGTCTTGATTATTTCAACCATAAACGACTGACTAAAAACGTTCTGTCTTTACCCATTTGATATGTAACTAAAGCTGTCAGGAAACATAGTGCAGTTTACACAGCATCGCCTTTTAAATGGAAGTGATGGGACATAAGAAAGACTTAAACATTTGACTCTAATAAAAACTATTCACACAGTAACAGAGACCCAAACACCACGTTTCTGGAAAAGGTAACACTAACAGGCATTTCATTATTTATTATAAAATACTCCCTCTAAACTATTTCGCTTAAAGCTGAAAGAAGGGGATGACAGAGTGATAAAAAAAATACATATATAAATGCTTATCTTAGTCATGTATGTAATCAAGCTACTGCTAGTTTTTAAAAGGCAAAATGATAGTTTTCACATCACATTCTCATTTAACATTTTCTGATTGTTCTTAGACTGCAGAGTTAAAGCACAATATTTAAGTTAGAAAGCTAGTAACTGTCATTTTGAATTATTCACAAGTATGTAAAGTAACATACTGCAGGAGTTTATTTTGTCTTTAGGAGTCCAGGAAAACATATATAGGTGGTAGTCTATAATTCCAATCTGCCTAAAGAGTTTAGATTTTCCCCTTTTTTTCTCCTCCAAAGTTGTATATAATGATGTCTTAAGCTGCTTTGGGAAAAAATGAATTCCTGAGTGCAAAAAGATTTTTCTGAAGTGCAAAATACAGAATGCATGATGATAAACTGCAGGATTTTATTTTGGTTTTCAATAAATACCATATGAGCATTATAGACAAATATATAGATAAAACTAACAAGCCACTCAGGAGGAATTTACCGAATAAGTCTACTAGTTATGTTTTGCTATATGTCACTCTAAATGATGGCCTGTTATCCATTTGCCTTTTATCTTTCTATCTAGAATATGTGTGGCCCAATAAAAAAGAATAAATTTGTAAGATAAACAGCTCGCTTTGCAGATTTAAGAGTCTAATTTTCACTTTACACAAAATTGAATTTTTTCAAGGCAGCGAGACGACTGAGTTTACTCTAGCACTAATCCCTCTGAAAAAGCAAACTGAAAACAACAATGAAGCAAAGAAAGATGTGGGTGGTCTGAAGAGTTTTCTTTTAGATTTAAGTAGACATACAGTAGATAGCTCTGAAGGCTTTGCTCCAACAGGGGCCTTACCTTGAAGAATTTTTCTTCCCACAGTGAAAGCATTCCTAAGACTTTAAAGCTGGGCTGAGGGGTTTTCTTTTGAATTCCTCTGCCTACAAAGCCCACCGAAGCGCTGGAGGCCATCGCTACCTGAATGAGCAGCTTTACATCGAAGTTCTTTTATTTCAAGCAATGAAAAGATACGTTCAAGGCTGCCGACTCTGCCCATCAAATGCTACCCCAACTTCTTACTAGGGCCCCATTTTGGCAAATCATACCTATTTGTCAAGGCACTTAAGTTTAAAACGTGCTTAACTTTCACATGCATTTAAGTCTCACTGACTCTGTTACCGAGGTTTTTTTATACCCAGTCTCTTAAAGCGATCTATGGAAAGTGAAGGGGGAAAAAAGTGACAAAGAGAAAGGAGAAGAGATCAGCAAGGAAAAAGTTAAGCGGCAAACTGACGAGTACTGACTATGTCAACAATAGTGTATCTGGGGAATGAAAAATCTTCAACTCTACTGATAACCGTGTATTCTATACCTCTGATGTGCCCTTTCTCCTGCTACTGAAATCCCCTTTATGAGTAGAAACTCTCAGTTCTGTTAAATTGTGCAAAACTATAGTAATGTTTTACAGACCTGCAGAACTAGGAATAGCCCCAGCAAATTAATTTAATTTATGATTTACTCGGGATTTGAGCTATGGTTTTTGGGCTGCTCAGTTCTGAGGATAAAAGATCAGGAAGGAAAGAGAGCAGTTACTTATCTTACATCCATTGTGGTTCACTGAGTTATGCGGTCTACATGATGTGCACTCGATGCACGTGAGGTTACACTGCTTTTTTTACTATCCACTTCCATTATAGGCAAGTCTACGTCCTGAATGTCTTCCTGCCCATCCTTACCTTTCCTGATTCGAGTGCAGGAAATAACAGAACAGGGTATAAAATAATGTGTAGATGTACATGCTAGATGTCAAGCTTCCAAGCCTTGTCTCTGAACTTACTTTCGCTGAGCTTTCCTTTCGCTTTGAAAGCATCTGTTCACAGCAAAAGTCATGGACAGGACTGCAAAAAGCAATATTCAGTTCTGTATATGAAACCGGTCTTTGTGTCAGTATAAGGAGAAGGCAACAGCCGCGAGACCTCCAGCTGCCTCATTACACTGTACCTGCTGGGCAGGCAGCCACCGCTCCATGGCACAGGACTCAGAGGAATTCAGCCATGAAGCAGCTTCTGGGGTGGTACGCCAGGGACATCTCTTGCGTACCATGCCGCAGCTACATTTGTGTAGCACTGACTGTGCACCTGTTCTCATGGGACACATGCAAGGAAAGACGGTTCACTTTAACATCCCTATCAGAAGGTGGCAATTAGCTGCATAACTAAAAAGCCAATTTGGCCAAAAGGTGAGCAAATCTATTTGCCACACAGACTGAAATTAAAATTAAGCAATCCATGAGATCGGTATTTGAAGAACTAGCCTCTCTTCAGACAGATGTCCACTTCTCGGGAGAGGAGGGACAAAAAGCCACCACTCCTCGCCTAGCACGGAGATGACCCATGTAGTGCTGCAGGCTGCTTTCACACCCCTGCCGTACCCGGAAAGGAAATTTCCACAGAGCCAGATAATTCCAAGAAACAGTTTTGAGCCAGGAGCACTTTTACATTAGCTGGTTAAAAGAAAGTGAGAAACACACCAGTGAATCCTTTTTTATACAGCAGGTATCTTACTAGGTATCAGAAATTATCTACCCAGAAATGAGCCACTGCCACGGCTGCAGTGCCCTCAGCTAGAAAAGAGAAGACAAACTGAGGTGGAGAGCGAATCTGTGCACTCAAAGCAGAAGCTGTCTAGGCAGTCATATGAAGAGCAAAAGAAAAAGAATTATTTGAAATCTCCATCTATGTTCTGTAGGAATGGTCTACCTGTCTGGGATGACTCTATAACATGATTAGAAAAGGATTGATTGCTTTTGTACAAAGAAACCTGTTTTCAGTCAGTGAGGTACCAGCACTGACTTCAGTCATGATAGCAGCCACATTTTCAAAGGAGCATCTACATACATGTCCTCTAAATTTTACGGGAGTATTTATCTGCTGCATGTGTGTGGAAGTGCAGGGATGCACAAAGAGGTACTTTTATGTTCGAAGGAGCTAAATTACAGTCCTCATGCAGACTAAATTATCAATGAAGTCAGTTGGAATTTGCCGACACAAGGATTGCCAAATTAGCCAAAAACAAGCAATCACATGGAAAAGGTAATCAACTCACAAAATAGGTAATCACGCTTAAAAGTATGTGTTTGCTCTTGCACGTTTTTCAGACATTATTAAAGAACCCTTTGAAAACGTGGCCAGAAGCCTTTAAAGCTGCACATAATCCCAGATTTTCATATATTTCTGAAATTCAAAATATTTGTAGTTCTTTAGAACTTCCTGTAAAAGTTAATGAAACATGGTGCAACGAGAAGTGGTAGCAACCACAGTTTTTCTTTGATGATCCATAAACCACCCAGATTAGCCCATCTTGTGGCAAGAAAAATTATATCCTAAATCTCATGTCAAGAAGGAAGTTAGAAGATAGTCAGCGTGTTAACGCTGTCACTGCTGCCACCTTTGTGCAAGTATGCCTGGAGTCGACCACCTCTGGGAAGCAGTATAGGATACACAAAGTTTCTGGGAAAACATGCTTTACCTTTCTTGCCTACTCCTTAGAGAAAGCTTTAATAATACTGAAAATAGTGGAAAACAGGAATATACTTAGGGATATAATTAACCATATTCCTCTAGCTACCTGAAGCAGCTTCGATCAGTATGCTTCGATGTAAATGAGAACAGAATCTGGCCCAGTGCTCATAATTTGAAATTGGAATCCTATTAGCAGATGTCACTACACTTTTTCGCTAGTGAAGTTCATGGCTTAAAATGAAAAAGTCTAATATTACTAAATATTACAGTTATATTTTAGGCCTCCGGAAAGAGTTACTAATGTCTTAGGTCAGGAACAACTTGCTGTCTCTATTGTTTCATCAAGGATTTAGGTTTTATAATGACCATATATGGGAATCTTAAACTGTTAGGCATTAATATGGATTGGCAGAGAATTTGTCTAAACAGAGAGCTATTTTAGAAGAGAATTGGAAAGGAGGCCTACTAGTGAGAAAGCGGCATTCACATTGTTTGTATTATTAGAAATAAAGATTATACCAAAGGTTCCACTGGTAAATAAAAAGATACCGCTTCTGACATCAGACTTCCCACTCAGCCCCCTGAACCACACAGGCAAACAAAAGGCACAAACTGCCCTGCCTCTGCTACTGATCACTGCATTGTCAGATTTAAATATAAAATACAATCTAAATTAAACAGAAGTAAAATGCTCACAACCATTTATATGAGGCAAGACATTTAGACATGGGCAAATGGCAGTCACAGATGAGACCTCGGGCTACAGGGGAGCTCTCTAGGTGTTATTTCAAGCACAACAGAGGGGGAACCAAAATATTCTAAGCAATTTTTTTAGTAACTGGTAGGCTGGTGACTTGGGGGCAGCACATACACCTTAAGCCCAGACTTGGAGCACATGACACACTTGAAGATCGGTGGTTTTCACACCTCCGGGGTGCAAACACTGAGCACGACAATACTGCATGTATGCAAATGTTGGTTATATCTTAATGCTTTTCACTGTGGTACACATTCTGAGAAACATGCAAGAGGCTGTATATACAGCACAAAGAGACATCAATAGACACTTAACCAAAAATTAAGCTTTTGTTTATCACAAAATGTTTCTTATCCTCTTTTTTTCATTTTAATCAAATTCCCTACAGAGTTTTTGTTTTGGAGTTCTTAGCAGTCTTAATTTTCAAATTGTTCTAAATCTTTAAAACCTTTTAAGATAATCAAAGTTCAAACACGGTTTCTGAGTATATCATTTTAGCTGCCTGATTTGTTTGAAGAATCATGTGACTAAAAGACACAGAAAACCAAACGTAGTACTTAAAAAACAGGGTTGGTTGCCGTTAACTTACACAGCTCAGTTTGGACTGAAAATTAAGCATATTGAAAAAAAAATGGGGGTTTTTTTGAGAGAACATTTTTTGCATGAGACCTTTTTATCTGTATCTTTGTTTTTTAAAGAAAGAAGACATCTTAAGCACCTTACAGTGTCTTTCATTAAACAGTTGGCAGAAGGAAACTCCCAGATGAACATTGGCCTGTGTCTTTCTCTTTAACCAGCTGAGTGATCCAAGCTTTTAATAAAGCTGTTCCAATTATTGTAAAAGTCATCTAGTACCTTATAGCCACAAATATTGACAGTTTATTGCACAACGCATTCATGACATTTGAAGGTCACATCATACATAATACATACACTTTTATAAAAGTGTCTGGAACAAAGAGATACATGATCAGCAATTACATCTTACCATTTGAGGGTATGATTTTATACTTATTTAAAATGAAATACTATATGAAATGCAAATTGTTAATAAAACACAAAATAGTTCATTTTCTGTATTTTTTTATTAATCAGTGATACTGAATTCAGTGGTACAAAATCAACAGAATGCAGGCCATGCCCCAAGAAGATTACAGTTAAATATCATTATCCCGCAAACCATCACACATATTCTTAGCTCAGCGTGAGAAGAAAGTAAGCTTCAAACTTTAATCTCACTACTGCATACCTCTCCAGCCCTACTGAATTCAATGAAACTGCAACACTTAGATTTGAATCAGAACCTTAGCATATTATTGAAATATTAGTTTTTGATGAAGAATTTTTTTAATATATGCACTGCAGGCATATCAAACTTTATCCTCTTCCAATGCCCGTGACTTATGAGGCCATTCTAAAATCACATGCACATGCACAAACAGTGTAATTAAAAGGTGAAAGTTGCAATTTATATAGTCAGACCTTTGCACAGTCCTTCAATGAAGTCAAAAAACATCAGGAATACACAAAGCATGGCCATGACAGTGTTTGTCTGGTTAAATAGTCTTCATTTTTATGGCATCACCACTAGGTCCTGGAACCTCCAGCTACCTAATGAGAGCTGAGCTTCCAGCAAATGGCTATGGATCACTACATCGTTTGCGCTAACACCATTTTTGCTGGTTTGTTTCAAAATCCTGCCATCTTATTTCCTAAGCCCTTCACATGCAAGACCCTTCCACCATCCAACTCCTTCACTGGCTTTTCAGTTCTGCTACTCCAAAATCACGGCTTTGAAATCCCACTTCACTAATATGACTGTATCAATCAAAGCACTTCAGATCCCAAAACACTGAGTTTGCCCAGATGATGTTCATGAAATTCCACTAGACCTGTATAATCTTTCCACAGGATGAGTGGATGTACTTTGTCATTTATCAGTGATGAATGATAGGTCTCTTTGCTATCATGAATGTAACGCTAGTTACTCTCAGTGATGAGCTTCTGCGTGTTCTTCCTTTCTTCAGAAGTGCACATCTGAGCTGCCAGAACACCTTATTGTACTTCTCTGTACAGGACATGTACCTTCACAAGCAAAGCAGATACTTAACTCTTTGGATCAGCTATGCTGGGCTTAAATATATACTCTGCATCTTTCCTTGGTATTTTGCCAATGTTCTTTGTCGTCTATCCTCAAAATTTACTCTGGTGTTCATTTATACTTCTGATAGCAATGTTAGCTCCCAAACTTTCCATACAACATACTTTCCACGGTTTTCTCCTCATTTTCTTAAAACAAGACTAGAATATTCTGGATTTTTATCAAATGATCATGCCAACAGTGGTCTGTGATTCTCATGTAAGCCTATCTCACTAGTTTTCTTATCCAAACCCTTGACTCACCTGTGATGGCTTCGATCCTGTCACCTCAATTTGCAATGGGCACTTCATTACTGACCAGAGAGGACGAGGTCTATCCACACTTCATACAGATTGTTTACTGCTTTTGAGAAAATTCCAGTGGGAAATCTAAGCAGAGAAGCTATCCAACTGGACCATCTTTTGGATTTGTATGTGTTATTTTTAGGCAGGTGTTCAGGTACCAGATGGCCTTAAAGCCCGTACTACTCAGGTTATAGCAGCTTCTACAGGCTGTCTGCATCATATTCCCATCTCTGAGATTTGCAGAGTGGCTACATGGAGCTTGATAAACACTTTTACCTAGCATTGCTCTCCTGATGCCAAGGCTAGATCAGATATCCAATTTGGGAGAGTTGCCTTACAGTCCCTCTTTAATTAAGTACTCCTGATCTCCCACTCCTGGGATGGATTGCTACTGCTGATTAAGCTCCAGAAGTAAGGATCTGTGGAGGCAATTTCATGAGGGAGAAAATGAAGTTGCTAGCTAATCAACTAAAATAACCATTAACTGGACTTCTGTGAATGAATATATTGCCTTCTTCCTACTTCCATGCTTACCCTGTTTCTTATACATGTTAGTGTCTCTACATACCTATAAACCAACTGGGTAAGGGGTACTTCATTATCACCTCTATCTTGTTCCTAAACTACGTGTGGGACAAACAGAACCATTTGGTTCAGTGTACAGGCTACACTATGAAGAAAATCCAAGACCGTGGCAGTAAACTGTAGGAAAGATAGTGAATCTGGGTGGAAGAGAGTGGTATTGAACCTATTTTCTCCAGGTTCTTCCCACGTGCCCAACAATGCAGAGTCTGTGAGATTTTAAAAGGGACAAATTAACACCCAACTCCACATAGTTTTCAAAATCCACTAATATCTTTTAAAATCTTTTGAGCAGTTGTATGGAAATATTTAATGCCTACACTGGCCAAGTTTCACCCTGAGTTGCTGGGCTTAAACAAACCCAAAAAACAAACAAAACGGTTTTTCAAGTCAGAACCGCAGACTTGTCTACATTATAAGTAGCTCTCAGGGCATCAGGTATAATTGGAGAAGTTTTTACATACTATTGATTAAGAAAACCCCTTTTCATTACTATTATTATCTTATCACAGGGTGTCAAAATCAGCATAGAAGTGCTGGTAGCAGGTAATCAGGTTTTATAAAAATTCATTCTAATAAAGAAAGATGTAAAGTATTTAAAACGGCACAGGAACATCTTTTTGTAGACACCAGTAAGAAAGAAACCAACAATAAAATCAGTCACATAAACCCAACTGTACAGGTAGCTAAATTACTAACTTTCCCCACAACAAAATGAGAAAGAATTAAAGACTGTCATTCCATTTACAGATTACTGATTACAGAGGTGCTGACAGAGTCTCCAAAAACTGAATAATGTCATGGGGTGTGTTACAACTTTTGGACAGAATATGATAGGATAGACTTTTTCAGTATCTGTATTTTCTTACTTTTTACTTTCCAGTGCTGCTTTCACACTAAGTGACCGTGTTGAGTTAATACAAATACCTCTGTAAATAATTTTCTCCCCTTTAACTTCTTTGGTACAGGCCACTTAAGTATAATTTCCAACTTCTTTCCCCATTTCACAAAAAATCAGCTGTACTTGAATAAATACTTATAAGCAACTCTGAACTGCTGAATCTATTTTACTAGCACCCTTTTTCTATAAATAAAATATGTTAATTACATGAGTTTTGCTGTAACAGAAAAATATTGATTAAATTCATTACTTCTAATCTAAAAAAGGGATCCTTTAACTGTTTGGGGTTTTTTTCCCCCCTCATTGGTTTAACAGTGTATTGTGGGCATATTGACACCACCATATCTTTCAACATGATCTTATATGAATGGGCTCATTAATTATTTTTTTTACTACTAATGCTGTACCTCAAAGAGTACATTACTAGGTCAACCTGTATCCACAATTTGTAAAATAGCCTTAAAATACACTGATAGCATGCTATTTGTGGGCTACAAAAATACGAAATGCTGCCTATGGAGCCAATATATCAATAATCCAGTTTGCCTTTTCTACTACGAAAATATAAAATTTTTCATCTGAACTATACTGGTAAAAAAAAGAGAAAAAATACTATTTTGAATGGTCTCCTCTGATTTAGCTGAGCTTGTGGCAATAACTGGTTTAGGCATAGGCTTCAGTATGCTGGAATGATCCTGAAACTAATTTTGCATGTGTTGGAGTTGGACTCTGTCCATGCACGTCAGTATGCTGGAACAGAGTTATCTAAATCCTGAGCCTTATTTTACATGTGCTGGTGTTGGACTGTGGCCCTGCAATCTTTTAGGTCTCCATCTGTAGCTATCAAAGCCAGGGTGTGCCCAGCCACTCGCTACTGCTCACTGCTTTCCTTCCACAGGAAAGCTACAGGCTCGCAACCACCCTCCCACACATCGGTGCAAGCACGAGACTTCAGAGTCCTGGCAGGTCTCATCAACCTTCCTCTCTTTAGAGGTTTCCTCTTTGCTGCTACGGACAGCCTTTTGCAGCACATCACGCTTCTTATAGCACTATAATTCTAGACAGTTATCAAGTTCCACATCAGTGATGAGAAATATCAACCTCTTGGACAGATGTTCCCTCAGATTGAGTGAGTTAATTCCTCTTTCAATACCAGGTAAAACAACTCAGTAATTTTCAAGCAAGCTATAGAGACCACAGCTCCCAGACTGACAGAAGGCCCCTCTGAGTTTCACAGCCTGCCAGAGCTTTCCCTGCGACCATCGGCCAAAGTGATTGGCAAAGTCCAGACAGTCTAGTAAGAAGCTAGCAGTTGTTTTCTTCTGGGGAAGAGGACAAGAAAAGACCGGGCACTCAGAAGCCACATTCCTCCAAAAATGCAACAAACAGTGGCTGTGCACAAATCTGGAACACCAACATAGAGGCAGTAATGGGGACTGGGCAAAGCAAAGGGAGGTGTACAAAGTACTTATCATCACCCTAAGAAGAACTGGTAACCTGCGGGGACATACAGGCTGATGGTAACATGGTACAAAGTTTTTGCAAGGCTCCTTCCACTTGTTTACAGTTCCTCCACATCAATCCACCAGAAAATATGGATTTTAACCCATCAGGAGCATCTATAAAATTAGGAGATAATGTGGACTAAATTATTCACTAGCACATTTCCCTACCTGAAATTAATAACATTTTGTCTCTATGGAGCCTACCAAACTGAGGAAACAACTTCACACTAAGGTCAAAATAAGACATTTGCATGAAGATTGGGGATTCTTCTGTGACTGGACAGATACAAGTTAGCTGCCTCAGAGACAGGGGAAGACTTACTTTAGAAGAAGGAAGGTTGTTCCATCTCTTAACTTATTAGCAATGCACTTTCTTCAAACTCTAGTGGTAAAAGAAATTCAAAACCCAGGTAGTCTGCATGCACAGAAGCACCTTTTGTTTAATAAATAATTCAACCATGTATTCCTTTTTAATTTAAAAACAGTCTGACTGAACAGTCAACAGAGTGAACTAAAGTTGGCAAAACACAGTGTTGAAAAATTAAAAAGTGTGTTCAAGGCTGTATTCATTTTCTTTGTTTCTCATATACTGGAGAGACAGGCTGTGCTGAAGTTCTAACTTTTCTCTTTTTCTTTTGAATTATCCACGCACAGTCACATGATGCTCACTTGATTTTGAAAGCTGCCTTGCCCTGGAATTAGTCTGTCTCTTTTTCTCTTACCAGCACAGCAGCCACTGCTCCTCTACTTCATGAACATCATCAGAAATGCAGCCAAAATGTTCTCATGCACTCCTCTGCCATGCCTGTGAGGGCCAGACTTGACTATCAACCATCTTGGAAAAGAGAAATACCGGAAAACATTCTGGAAATATTCAGGCCACCATCTGAATGATGGTCCCTTATGTTAATAAGTGTACGGTAAGGTACAGGAAACACATCTGGTGGGAAAAATCTGCAGATAATGATGCAATGAAATCCATCCCGGGACTGAATTCATAATGCACTATTGCAAACGCATACAAATACTTGGAATCAGTCAAATGCATTTGGTACTGACTGATTCTCTTGAAAACAGTCAAAAGTATACAGGACTATCTTAAGCATGAATTCACAGGCTCAGTTTTTGTAAAACAAAGTTCTTAGCAGTGAGCAGCTGAGGATAAGACGGAAAAAGTAAAATAGAGTCAATTCTTACACTTAGCCTTCTGCACCACAACATTTACAAGAATTTCTTAAATTTTAGAGCAGACAGCAAGGAAAAAGTAATTCTGTGTCAAAACCTCCTTATTTCAGATTCCTGGAGATCTACCCATTCCACCACATGTCCCAAAGCAGCAGCAGGTACTTAATGCCTTCCTAACAAAGCACAACCTTTTAGTCTCCACTCTGCTGAGTGCTTGATTCCCATCACTGTGAACGGCTTTACAATGTTTTGCACCCTTTCTGAGCAGTGTCTTCTGAACCAATGACCACTCACACAACATCCACCAACATGAAATTGCCAGCTTGATGATGCTCACATGACATTAAATGCTGACAGAAGGAAATCTTATCTCAGAAAGGCAAGATACACAGGAAAGATAATCTTTACAGGGAAGGAGAATAGGGGAAACCTAACCCTTACAAAGTAACACTGACTTTAAATAAAACGACTCAGCAATAACATCTTTCAAAGTGGACATACTTATTTAAAACGCATCTTCTTAGAGCCACAGGATAACAGACATGAGTGACAGTTGGAAGAGACAGAAGGTTCACAAGTACATCTTGAATAATTCCACAGCATATGGAGGAAGACCAGCTTTTCACCAAATTTTCACTGTTCTGAACAGGAGTAAAATTACCTGCGTATGTAGAATGAAAACACTAACCAGACCAGATAAGCACTTGGTACAGACAGGAAACTTTCAACACCTTGCACTGTTGTGCCAAAACAGCCTATGAATTATACGTACAAAATAAATCCCTGAATATGACAAAATCTAAACAAATGCATCAGGATAACTATAGAGATTGTTTAGCCCCAAACTCCCACCCTGCAAGTCAGAGAGTCTTAAGATTCTAATTTTGGCCAATTACTAGCTTACGCTGAGACACTACGCAGTAAGCACCATCTCAGTGAACAGGCAGATTTGAACTCTGAGAATGCAGGCTACTGCATTTGTGGAGACACATGTTTCCATGCCTTTTCAGGATGGTACTAGTGGGAGCCACTCCAATAGCCTGGCAAGCCCACGCAGAATTTGGTACATAACAAACTGGCTTGCAACCGATTACATTTGAAAGCTGTCTACAGTGGAACTGGCCAACCTAACAAAGTAATGTATGGGGTTGAGAAAAGGTGAACGGCAGTATAAACTGGTCAAATGAAACGGAAATAACTTCAACAATTTTACTAGTCCTGGTTCTTTTCTGGCTACAGATTCTGTGATATCACACTACATGCCCAGTCACGAAGGTCATACATATTTGGTTCCAAAAGGGGATCCTGTTGACTACTGGGCAGCGGACTTTGCTGATACATGCTGAAACGTTTTAATAAAGGGTGGACAAGCAAAACCAGTCACTGCTTAACAGTCAGTAACTCTATACTGCTATCATACCAAGTTTTACCCTAAAACTGGAGGAGAGTAGCACTGTATATTTGAAATTAGCAATGATGGGAAGGTGCAACTAAGGAAAGGCAGCTCAGATACCAGACAGGACAGTGATGAGTGTTGTAGACCAGTGGAATTGCATTCCAGAGAAGAGCTGCTGGATAGAGCATCACCTGCAGCACTGCTACAGTGAGTGCTGTTCACCAAACAACAACGTACTTCCTTCTCTGTATTCCAGGGTTCTTTTCAATTAATATTTGTTTTAGTTATGTTGAATCACCACTCATCTACTAAGATATTATTTGATTTTTTTTAAGAAATTCCTTTTTTCTTGGATATGCTTTCACCACAGTTTTTTTGAAGTATGAGAGTAAACACACAGTCCCTGTGATGGCAATTTCCATTCATAGTTTGACAACTAAATGTTGCGATGTTACTTGAAACTCCTGTCTCTTATCTTTCAATTTTTCTTTAGGGAAAACCAGCATCGAATTATATTATGTCATCTATTTGAAAAGATACAGATATAATCCAGCTATGATGATTGCAATTTTTGGAATTAAGACTGTGATCCAAAACAGCAGTATGATCTACATTTTAACCACAGCTATTACAATAAATGAAACCAAATATAGAGATTCTCCCACATTTACCTTTATTCTGATAATGCTTTGCAAGACTTCTGTCTGCAAATGCTTTACATCAGTAAGCATTATTGAAAATATTGCCTGAAAAATATGCATCCTAAGACCACAGTCAAAGCAGAATTACAGATAGGAGATTGTATACGTCCCGATCTTTCTTTGCTTTTTATCTGTGGCGCAGAAGTTGCTAGCCATTGAATGTTGTAAATATCTGAGAGCCTTCTGATGGCAGACAACCAGCAACATAAGATCAGTCAGCAGTAGCTGACTGCCAACACTATAGGCAAACCCATTGCCTCTAGCATTGTCAGGGACTTTGGTTGGCACGGTCATTTGAAGGAGCGATGGCAAACCAACCTTTCCCACTGGGACAGGGTGTACCAGGGACATGGCAGAAGCACACTGACAGCACAGGAACCGATGGCAGTCATGCTGGATTCCTCCCAGGGACCATCCCCTTCACATCCTCCTACGGACGGTACCGTTCTTCACCAGCAGTTTTAGCAATTTCAGTGTATCTGCCTGTCCTCTAACACATGCAAAGGCACCAAAGCTTTCTTTCAAAACAGATTTTCGCTAACTTGGACTACCAAGCCCTCCCCTATACAAAAGCAGAAGGAAGTTTTGCAGAAGTTCAATAAAGAATTCTCTTATTCAACAAATGTGCTGCATTTTCAGTACTCTAACTACTGGTTAATAGGGTCAAACTGGCAATGTGCTCACTCTAAGGGTAATGCTTTTGCTCGAAGTTGGATAGAACTCCTCAGAAATATTTTTCTAGATTTTTCCCTCTAATACTTGAGTTAGAACTTCGTTGTTGTAGAAAAAAAAAAAACTTTCAACAGGGTTAAATAGGTTTGGTGTTAAAATCCCATTATGTGTAGTTTGGGAACTAAACTGCCTCAGATTGCACTAAAAATCCTCCTGACCAGACCTTTTGATGCATTCTTTCAATTTATATTTGCACCCTTCATTTCTTCAACTACAGTACTTTCTCCAAGTGACATCAGGGCACCGTCCCTTTGAGTATCTGCCACCGATGGAGTTTTAGTGCAGAGTTAAAACATGGTGCAATCCACCACGAGACATGACAGAACCCAAAATTTACTCACCTCTCCAGAAGTGCCAAAACAAGAATATTCCTCATAGAGATAGGTTAAAACATTCAGAAATAGCAAGATACCTCAAT